>OU898277.1:182609921-183159156 GCA_918026665.1 Diabrotica balteata | reverse complement strand
TAATTTATCTAGTTTTTTTATAGTGTATTTATATGTATGAGAGAGTAATAAAACAATAAATTATGTATGCAAATCCCTAAACTGTTGATACGGGTGACTCAATGAAAAACGAATATTTGTCAACAAGTTTACGGAAGTATATAGGAAAACAATTTTAAATTGAGTATGACCACCAGGTATAAAGGTTGGAGCAGAATAGAATACAATAGTTGTGAGGGTTACTAATCCCTAAATAAGGTTGCCAGTGTCGGAGTGATGGAGGTTAACAGGTAGGTACTAATGAATTTGCAAGAAATGTAAGATGTTTATTTTATTGGTTATATAAACCAATAAAAGTTTAATAAGTACCTACCTATTTGCAAAATAAAGTTTAATTATTTAGATAAAAATAAAACGTTTTATTTTATCTGAAATGAGTGCATTCCACGAAGTAAGGGTTTCAACAATCAAACATTTAATTCTTTAATTCCAGGAATCTACGACGTAATGATGACAGTAATTGACTAGATAATTACCTTCTAAACTTATTCCACAGAAAATATGATAGTGGGTTTTTCCATTGTGTAGGAAGGTCCAAGTGGCGTATTTAAAATTCTGAACAGTTCACTAAAAGTAGGTACTTTAGTTGCAAGGTGCAGTTTATTGTGTATACTAGTGTTATGGAAAATTTGGAAGTGCCGTGTAAGCGCCGAAAAATTGGTCCTTTAACAGTTAATGAAAAAACATTAATATTTAATTGTTTTAAATCATTTACAGACAAACGTTTATGTGAAAGTGTTGATGAGACCGTTGAGTTAGTTAGCAGTACACTTGGTGTTGGGAAATCTACGATTTACAGAGTTATTAAAGAAGAGAAACGTGGTAGTTTTCAAATGCCACGTAATGCTCCAGGGAAATCAAAATTTCAAATAGAATATCATTTTAAAGAAGGACTTCGACGGAAAGTGCATGAATTCTTCTTTAGACAAGAATTTCAACATTGGATAAAGTTCTTGTCTCAGTTCGAGATGATAAGGATTACCCAGAAATGAGTCGAAGTACGTTATGGAAACTTTTAAATGAAATAGGCTTCCGCTGGAAAAAGAATCCCAGAAAGTCTATTTTATTAGAAAGAAGCGATATTGTCATATGGAGAAGACATTTTCTAAGAACCATAAAGGAAATGAGAAACCAAAAAAGAAAAATATTTTATCTTGATGAAACATGGATCAACGAGGGTCATAGGTACACCAAATAAATTTTGGCAGGATGAAACTGTTACAAGTCAAAGGTACGCTTTTGTAAATAACTTATCTACTGGTTTAAACCCACTATCAGGAAAGGGACGCAGGCTGATAAAAGTACACATTGGCAGTTCAGACTTTGAATCAACTCGTACCGGTGACTACCATGAAGACATGAACGCTGATGTCTTTCAAGAATGGTTCGAACAAATGATAGATCTTCTTCCTAAGAACTGTGTAATAGTAATGGATAATGCAAGTTATCACTCCAGATTGATAGAAGGACTGCCCACAACCAAGTGGTTAAAAAAAGAATTGCAGAATTGGCTGAGTTCAAAAAATATTACGTACTATCCCGGATCTATAGGAAAGGAACTTTATTCGTTTTGTGCCCTTCATAAAGAAAAATTTAAAAAATACGAAATTGATGAAATTGCCAAAAATCGTGGAATGACAGTACTTAGATCCCCACCATATCATTGTGAATTAAACCCGATTGAACTGGTATGGGCACAGATAAAGAGTGAAGTTTCAAGAAAAAATACCACTTTTAAAATTCATGATGTTAAACAGTTGTTTTTGGAGGCCGTAAATAATGTAAAACCTGAAAACTGGGAAAAGGCAGTAAATCACACTATTAAAGAAGAGGAAAAAATGTGGAAGCTGGACAATATTACTGATAAAATGATCGAGCCAGTTATTATAAATCTTGGTTCTGAAAGTTCATCTTCTGAATCTGATTTGGATTTGTAACAAGTAGCTGTAAGTTTTATATTAATATTTTTATTCATCTATTTAGCATACCTTAGACGGTTTTTAAAAACTCTTTTTCTCTTTTGTAATTTTTAAAAATTAAAAAAAATGTGAATTTTTTAAAACCCTTTTTAATGCAGGCCAGTCAGTTCTTATATAGTGTGTGATAAAAGAGGTCACTTTTGTTTACATACACATAACACTTTATAACACTCAAATAATTCATTTATTTTTTACAATTATTCAAAGTAATTTTTCAATTAATCTTGAGCACGCCCATGGAGTGGTCGGAGATACCAGTTAAAATTATGCTAATTACTCTCTCGTTCATAAAAATAAACTATAAATGCCTACGGTCAGCCTTTGTCAACGCCAACCCTCTTTTATTGTATTTGGTAGCTATTATAGCTTATTTTTGATTGTCCTTTTTATTGCATATTTTTCTCTAAAAATCTTTGTTTATTAACACTAATATGCTTATGTGAATTGTTTTGAGCTTCATATAAGTTAAATATTAGATAAAAATGTATATAAACATAATATTTACGATAATTTCGTTCAATTTTTTGATCATAAGATTTTAGGGATCATAAAACCAAATGAATCCCTCGCTAATTGGACATAAATAAAAGCCATTCCACTTCGACATGGAGCACAAGCAGCCAATTTAAAAACATCGTTAAGTATGCAACCGTTCAATCATTTTAAAAATATGGCCAGAAGGTAAATAAGGATCCGCCTTTGCGAATTACTGCCGACGATGCATTTTTCAAATGGCCTATTAGAGCAACCATCGATCCTCCCTTTTAAATAAATCAAGCGGCGCTCCAGGTAAATCCCAGGGCACGAGAGGGCGCTACTGCGAGATGCCACAAATAACAGAGTTTACTTCGGTGGAGGATTTTGGGGAGACCCTGCGAGTAAAAATATATTTAAATATTGAACAATTTAGTGGATCGCCAATTGGAGGTAAACAAATTTATGTAGAGATCAGATTGGGACAACATATTTAAATGTAATTCAAAATACATAAGTTATTTAAAATATACACGACCTAAAAAATATTTAGGTGTAAACATTTAACATTCGTGGCTCATATTTTAAAACTCAACGCAATATTTTCCACGCTGCTTATTATGCTGGAAGTCTTCTTCTTCTAGTGCCATCTCTACTAATGAATCTTGGCTATAACCATTGCAAATTCGTCTCTATCTTTCGCTTTTCTTAAGAGCATCGGTATGTATAACCCGACCCAGTCGCGAATGTTTTTCAGCCAGGATATTTGTCGTCTACCAGGAACCCTTTTTCCTTTGATTTTACCCTTCATATTCAGCTGCAACAACTCGTACTTTTTAATGGTGGTCAAAAGTTCTCTATCTTTTCCCAATCTGTGCAACACCATTTCGTTCGTAATATGATCGGTCCATAGTATCTTCAATATTCTCCTAGGAAGCCACGTCTCAAAAGCTTTCAATTTTCTCATCATACCATCCGATATCGGATTTGCAGATTGAGTCTTTGGTTACTCAAAAATCATCAAAAATACTACAAAAATCTTGATGCAGACCTCCGAAAAATGGACATTCCATTTGACCCTAGGTTGATGGAAGACCGAACAAATTGGAAAAAAGTTGTACAGTCAGCCAAGACCCACCCAGGGTTGTAGCGCTACGTGATGATGATGTAATCCAGAGTCCTAAGTATTTCATTTTGTCCACATACTCAATATCTTCATTTTTTATCTGGATCCTTGTACTGACTTGTTTTTGTTTTCTTTATGTTTATTGTTAAACCAAATTATTTCCCAGTATCACAAATTGTGTTTAGTAACATCTGCAGGTCTGTCTCACTTTCAGCGATAATGACTGTATCGTCAGCATAACGGATGTTATTTATATTTTCACCATTTATCTTGATCTCTTCTGTACAGTTTTTAAGTGCTTGCGTAAATAACTCTTCGGAATATACAGGGTTACGCAATTGAACTGTTACCAACTTCACATATATTTATTTAGCAAATCGATAATGACAGCTACCTTAAAGTTGGCCTGATAATACTTCAGTATATTTATAAGTCGTCAAAATCATTTGCATTTAAGTTTTATACATACAACAAAAGTTATTCGCAATGGAATTTAAATGTTATAGTGTGATTGCCTTATATTTGGCTCGAAAAATCACAACCAGCTATTGTTCGTCAGCTCAAACACCTCAAAGTGAATAAAATGTTTGTGTATCGCACCATAACTCGTTATAATGATACTGGTAGCATTGCTAAACGCTATGGTGATGAAGAAAAAAAAAAACAGCAACATCACCTAAAATTGTTCGGAGAGTGAAGACTCGACTTGAGCGAAATCCACGTTGTAGTGATAATCAAATGGCCTAAGAACTGAAAATATCCCAGCGAAACATGCAACGAAAATTGAAAAAGGTACTAAGTTAACTTACAAGTTCCAAAAAGCACACAATCTTACACCAAAGCAAAAAAAGTTCGGCTTAAAAGAGCAAAGGAGTTGTTACGCCTGCGCAAACATGGCGAATTTCTGAACATATTGTTCTCTGATGAAAAAATTTTCCTATTGAGCAGTTCATAAACTCTCAAAATGATCGTGTTTACTTGACCGAACGACACCTACGAAGGTTTGGGCTTACGAACGGCCACCCGAAGTAATTTCCCATCTCAAGTAATGGTATGGGCAGCTGTAACCACCGATGGAGGCTCTCAAATCGTTTTTATTGAATCTGGTGTCAAAGTCAATGCAACTTATTTTCGGGAAAATGTTTTAAAAGCTTAAGCTTCCTTTAGAGAAGCTTCAAAAAACGGCACTAAAGCTAGTGTGAACCAATAATGGTTAAAAAACCATGTTTCTATACTTCATTTCATCCACACAACGGCTTTCGAATTCGCCAGACGCAATTTTGATAGACCATTTTATCTGATCCATTTTGGAAAGCAAGGTGAGGACTAAAAAATATGCCGGTATGGATGCGCTGAAGAAAGCGATTATACGGGAATGGGCCAAAATACCGGAAGATCACATTCGTGCAGCATGCAACTCGTTTTTTAATCGTTTGCAGGTCATAGTCAAGATAGAAGGTGGTCACATCGAGCTAAAATAAGTGGATTCTGAATTTTTGATTGTTTTCACACATTTTTGACATTTGAATCGATAAAAAATAATTTCACACAAAAAAAATATGGTCGTTTAAATAGGTAACAGTTCAATTGCGTAACCCTGTATATTAAATAGTAATGGTAAAAGTACATCAGCCCTGTCTTACTCCTCTACTTATCTTTGCGCCTCCGTGCTAGTTCTGTCTAACGTTACCACAGCCTGGTGGTTCCAATAGAGATTTCTCACTATGTTAATGTCATTTTTTGTCGAGTCTTTTTCTTTGTAGACATTCCATGATAATGTTATGTTTAACTTTGGCCGATAGCTTTCTTATAGTCTATAAACGCAACGAAAAGATCTTTTTGTTGGTCAGCGACATTTTTGGGTAAAAGTGGTGAAACTATACAGAACGTCCACTATTTCGAAGTCGTTACGAAAGCCCAACTGTCTATTACTCATATCCGCTTCGCACTTTCTAAATATTCTTGTATGTATAATGTTTAAAAATGCTTTTAATAAGTGTGCCATTAATCTGAATAATCATTACAATGGCTGGGGGGTCGTGGTTTTTGGTATCGTAGAGATAGAGCAAGCACTCTTGACCATGGAGCTGCGCGAAGGCGGAGTCAAAATTCACGTAAAGGCAGAAAGGTTCTTTGTAAGAGGAATTATATAGTGCATAATACAATGCGTTTCGCATGGAAGTGGGGACTAAACCAAATTTCGTCTACTGCGCCGTGGTCAAGAGTGCTTGCACTATCTCTAACAAAAGTAGATAACAGCTTTTCTGTAGATATCTCACCATATTTGTATATGTTGTTAAAGAGTATAGTTATTGCACCTAAACTGTCTTTGTCTATAAGTTTAATCAGCTCGATATGAACTTCATCTGGCCCAGAGGCTCTGCTAGATTTTGAGTTATTTATAGCATGTTGGACTTCAGATTTTAATATTATTGGAGGTTCCTCATTATCACTTTGTGTTGGTTGCGTTCTTGTATCCATGCAAATATCTTCAATATATTTAGTTCATACTTGTTTTATTTCAATTGGGTTATTAACAGTTATATTCTTTTTCTATCATGATAGAATCTCCAAAACATTTTGTAGTAAATGGAGAAGAAGTAGAGGTATCCGAAGAAACAGAAAAAAAGGCAGTTTTGAACCTTAAGTTAGGGAAAGCTTGCGGACCAGAAGGGATTTTCTCCGAAATGTTAAGATGGGAACGGAAAAAACTCTTTAGAAATCTAACAATAAATGCCTAAATGGACATCCTGTTCCAAAAGACTGGAAAACAGCTTATATATCATCCATCCATAAAAAAGGAATAAACTGGACTGTAACAACTATCGGGGCATATCAATCACGAGTACACTTAGCAGACTATACAGTAGAATACTGCGAGATTTAATTGAAGAAGACTATAAAGAGAAAGAAGAAGAAGATCAAAGCGGCTTTAGAGCAGTTAGATCGTGTACCGACAACGTATTTTGTCTAAAACAAGTCATAGAGAAGAGATCTGCTAGACATCTGGAAACCCATCTTACATTTGTGGACCTACAAAAAGCATATGATACAGTCCCAGTATCGAGACTGTGGAAGATATTAGAACAAACGAACATCAATCACTAATATACAGCTGCACTTAAAAAACTGTATGAACATTCACAATCAAAAATTAAGATAAAAAGGTAAAAAGATAAGGTAAAAAACTCACAGATGCCTTGTTAGTGAATAAGGGACTACGTCAGGGATGTGCTATCTCTCCTACACTATTCAAAATATATGTAGCAGCGGCACTTAAGAACTGGAAAAGGAAAATACACGGAAAGGGTATAGAGATAGATGACAGATACCTGTTTACTCTTTAGTTTGCAGATGATCAGGTCATAGTGGCTAATGACAAAGACGACATGCAATATATGATTAGAAAGCTGATAGAAGAGTATGGGCAATGGGGTTTGACAGTTAACGTAAATAAAACGAAATATCTATGTGTAGGCTCTCAGAGCGAAAATTTGGAGTTGGACAACGGTCAAGAAATTCTGCAATGTCAAGAATATGAATATTTAGGTATCACATTCGACAATACCGGAACAGATGTGAAAGAGATAGAAAAACGAATAGTTACAGCTAAGAAGATAATAGGATGTCTGAATGGCATTCAAAAATGTTCAATAGATAGACCCAATATGAGATATTGCTAATTTTCAAAATCCTGGGATTAGTAGGCAAAGAAGACTAAAAAAAATCTGATAGAAGACGTTTAAATGAAACATTTTGGTACAGAGGATTGATAATGGAAATACTCGAGATAGAGACTTCTAAAGAAATGCAATTAAGGACACCAATTATGATAGAAATTAAGGTAACTAGAATAAATGATGCAGAGTGGCGATTTAGCAGAAATCTCAGATTTTTTTTTACTATTATTTTTGTCTAACAAAAGAATTCAAATTTTATAGTACCAAAAAACCTAAATTAAATGTTTTAATATCTCCTGAGCCATCAGATCGCTATTTAATAACATCTAAGCTACCTGAAAAATATGAATTAACTACGAGATTTTGGACCAAAATCGGTCCTAGCTATTATAAACAAGTTATGGAAATACTAAATAGATATATTTTATCCATTACTAAAGCTCACCGACATTGATTACCATTACCACAAGCTGATCATACAAAATAAGTATTGTATTATAGATTAGATCACCATAAAATACAATTATACCGGCGTATTAAAAAATATTATTCTAATAAATGCACAGCTTTTAAAATATTTAAAGTGAATTAAATAATTTTGGTATAAAACATATTCACTTGTATTGAACACGGTTTTCATCATTAATTTTAAATAACTGATAATCCGAGAGCAAAACAAAATAAAACAAATGAACTAAAACAAAAATTTTACCAATTAAATAAAATTTTAAACCAGTATTCAAATAAATATGTATGTATTTAAAAAAAAACAATAATAATATTTAACTGAAATATTTTATAACTAGAATAATTGAGTCGTTAAAAATCAATGTTTCAATTTTAAGTACCTAATATGAATATTCACTCTGAAAGGACTTCTGGTACATTTTCTTGGTTGCTGATTACTTTTTCAAGTGTAAAAACGTAAAAAAAAGTTTATCACGGGCTTTGTATAGTTCGCTGTAGAGTTTAGTTACTAATTGAAATAATTTCATTTCTATCTGTAATTCTGGTGTTTTTGATTGTTAGAGCAGTGATGTGCTTTCTGATATGATTTTCTTTCTTCTTTTTTGTTTTCTTTCTTCTTTCTTTCTTTTCTTGTTTTCCTACAGTTTTTCTGTTTTCGATTGCATTTTCTACAAGTATTTTGTTGTATTTTCTTATTTCTTTCTTCATACTCTGTGCAGTGTATTCTCTCTCCTCTCTCTCTCTCTCTCTATATATATAATATATATATATAATATATATATATATATATATATATATATATAATATATATTAATATAATATTATATATATATATATATATATTGTTATGATTGTTTATTTTGATTTTTTCTTAGTTTATTGAGCCAATAAAATTAATACAACTTATTTGTTACCAAATGTAAAATAAACTCCTTATATTACCTGTGTTCGATGGGTTCAAAAATTTTCTAGTTGTCCTTTATCGGGATAGAGAAAAAGGATAATAATAAAAGAAAATATTATATTACAAAAAAAAAATTACGTTTCTTTATTTTATGTGAAAGAACAAACCAAAATCTCAAATTCTGCCGTTATCTTATCAATCAGCATACAAGAAAATAAATGAAATTTTTATAATAATAAGATTTTAAATCTACATACATTTATATTAAGTGAAAACCAATTTTACTTATATTTTCCTTTCTTTGAAACAAGAAACAACAAAACTTTAAACTTTTGATTAGCCTAACTAAACCTAAGTATTAAATTTGGATGCTAATGACCATGATGTCAAACAGATCCTTTACAGATATAAATTTCAATTATACAAAACACTTACAGCTTATTTACTTATTAAGTTGTTTGTTGGAACATACCAAAAAAAGTCCAGTCTTCTCAATGATGTGATCTCTCCGTTTTTTGCCACCTCGGCTCCTTCCTAACGTCTCTGCAAACCTCCTGCACTAACCCAAAACACCTAATTCACTTCTCCAAAAAACTCAGCTACTTATTTATGACACAAGGACTTTCTTTTGTCAACTTGATGCCGTAAAACTGCTTTGACATATCTTCACAAAATGCCCACGGTAGATACAAGGACCTCTTTTAATCTACTCGTTCCCTCTTTCTGCAAAACTATTTAATTATCTTCACAATGCCGGTATCCAACTCACGAACCACACCCTATCTTGAGACAAACTACTGTTTCCTTCGATGACCAAAATATAACTAACTTCTCCGGTTCTCCTGATCGGCTCACAAATTACCATTCAAAAACGACCGTCCAATCAAAAGCTCAAATTGTGTTTACCATGATTTTGGAAAAGCCTAATTTCGGTTTCAGAGAAAAACTAAATAGCTTACTTTCAAAATTGGTTTTGTCAATACAAAATTTGTACATATTTCAAAAGATTAGAATATGGTCATTTAATACTCGATTATACAAAAGATTGACTTACAGGTAAAATGTCTTCTAATTCTAAACAAAGGTTTTTTGATAATTTTGTTGAAAACGAAAAAAGGTCAAATTTCTATTCTTATCTACACTAAATCTTATCTTAAATTACTATATACAATTTGTTTATACTGATATCTTAAAATTTTATTTCGATGGATCTTTTTATTTATTTTTCTTTGGTTGGGAAAGAAGAAACATAACAATATATATATATATATATATATATATATATATATATATATATATATATGTAATATATATATATATATATATAATATATATAAATATATATATATATAATATATATATATATATATATATATATATATATATATATGTATGTATATTTAAAATGTAAGTGTAAGATTTTATATTTTCCTGAAATTTCTTTGATATTTGAAAGCAATAAATCGTAGCTTTCACAAATCAACAAATGTACACCAACTTTTCTATTTATACCTGTTTTATTTTAGATTTTTCTTGAACACGAAACTCACGTTTCTTTAATAACTTTAAAAACGTCTGATATCGATATATCGATTGAAGATGGTAAGTAATTGCAGTGCCAGCACAGTAACTTAAAAACTTTCCTAAATCTATTGTTCCATATTTCTCAGTTCACTAAATTATTAAATACTAATTTATGAATCTTTATTGTTTCAAAGCATGCAACCGCCCTCTCCATCATCCTATTGTACGGTTATCAATGGAACTTTCACATGTTACTATATTTTAGGGTAATTTCTCTAAATAAAAGCAGGATATACGATATAATAAAGGTTTATGAGGTAATCTAGACATTGAAAATATGTACTAACGTCAAACTGTAGTTTTATGTTATGTAAAAACTTTCTAAATAGATTTAAATTAAGTATTACACATAAATTGAAAATATGATCATTAAAGTTTAAATGAAAATTTTAAAAAATTAATGCAGGAATCACTTATGCTTGTTTTTGAATTATATCTCCAACATAACTTAAAATACAGGGTGTCTCATAATAAATTGGACATTAGCTAATTAGTGATAGCTGCAGTGGCACATCCAGGGGGGTTTTGAAGGCAAATCTTAAGCACTTAAAATGGTGAAGGTAGCACAATCTTCTTCTTAAGGTTCCATCTTCTAACGAAGGTTGGATATCAACATGGCAATTCTTATTTTACTTACAGCAGCTCTAAATAGTTGGCTAGAGCTCAGACTAAACCATTCCCTTAGATTTCGTAGCCAGGAGGTTCGTCTTCTTCCTACATCTCTTTTACCTTTTATTTTGCCCTCTATAATCAAACGTAGTAGCCCATAACGAGGACCTCTTAATATATGACCGAAATATTCAAGTTTCCGCCTCTTAATTGTCTGTACAATTTCTTCCCTCTTATTAACCCTATCAAGGACTTCAATATTGGTAATTTTGTCTACCCATGCTATTCGTAGCATCCTTCGATAACACCAACGCTCAAAAGCTTCCAATTTCTTAATCTCCAGTTGTTTCAATGTCCATGCCTCAGATCCGTAGAGCAAAGTTGTAAAAATGTAGCAGCGCAATAACCTTATCCTTAGATCCATTCTTAGGTCTCTACTACACAATAGATGTTTCATTTTTACAAATTTTGCCCTTGCTATTTCTATACGGCTTTTAATCTCTTGCGTTTGTTCTGCGTTTTGACTAACCAATGTTCCTAGATATTTGTATTTATCTACCCTTTCTATCTGGATATTATTAATATGGAGTGTCTCGTTGTCTTTTGGATGTTTTGTAATGACCATGAATTTTGTTTTCTTTAAGTTCATTTTAATACCATATATGGTACACTTTTCATTCAGCCGTTCCAGTATGTTTGTTAGACTTTGCAGAGTTGAAGTGAATATGACAGTATCATCGGCATATCTTATATTATTAATAATTTCACCATTTATTATCATTCCATCGTTACACTCTCCTAAAGCTTCTTGGAAAATGGCTTCGCTATATATATTAAACAGCAGTGGTGACAATACACAGCCCTGTCTCACACCCCGAAGAATTTCTATTTCTTCCGACATTTGATTTTCAATTCTTATTTTGACTTTCTGGTTCCAGTAGAGGTTCGAGATTACTCTGATGTCGCGGCTATCGATGTTTTTCATTTTTAAAATATTAATTAGTTTATTGTGCTGTACCTTGTCAAATGCTTTTTCAAAATCAATAAAACATGTATACATGTCTTGGTTCATATCCAGATTTCTTTGCATGAGCACATTTATACCGAACAGTGCTTCCCTGGTTCCCGTGCCGTTTCTAAAGCCTAACTGACTATCACTAATTTCATCATCCAGCTTTCTGTAAATTCTGTTGTGGACTATTCGTAGAAATACTTTCAAAACATGGCTCATTAATGCAATTGTACGGTGTTCTGAGCATTCTTTTGCATTTTGCTTTTTGGGAATAATTACGAATGTGGATACTAACCACTCCTTTGGTAAAATACCTGTTTGATAAATATGATCATAAAGTTCTATTAGAATGTCTATCATTTCATCATCGATCAGTTTAAGAAATTCAATCGGGATTTCATTCGGACCTGTGGCCTTTTTCCCTTTTGTCTGTTTTAATGCGTATTGAACTTCCTGTTTTAAAATTTTTGGTCCCGATTCACCAGAGTCCTCATCTATGATTTGTTGTCTGTCATCCCCGAATAGTTCTTTTATGTATTCTGTCCATCTGTTTAGTTGTTGTTTTGTATCTGTGAGAATGTTACCATTCGAGTCTTTTATAACATGTATATTATTTTGTTTTCCCGACGTCATTTCCTTCACTTTCCGATGAATATTGAAACTATCATATTTCTTTTCATATTCTTCTATTTCGTGACACTGTTCAGTTAGCCATCTTTCTTTTGCTGTTATTATGTCTTTTCTAATCCTGCTGTTTAAGGATTTGTGTTTGCTAGTGTTTATGTTTTTATATTTTCTTCTTTCATTCATGAGAGTTAGTAATTCGTCTGTCATCCACATATGTCTTTTCTTTGGTATTGGTCCACGTATTTCTTCTCCCGCTTCTTTTAAAGCTTGTTGAACCTCTCTCCAATTTTCATTTACGTCTTTAGAGTTGGTGTTTTTTGACTTGATAGGTAGCACAATATTGAACCAATATTATAGTAGGTGGCGTCATCTAGTGGTAATGGTAAAATGAATATCATTTGCATATTAACCATACTAAATAATAGCAAGATACCAAAATTTCACTTAAATGGGTTAAATAGTTTTAAATATATCCCTAAAAATAATATAAAAAATATTAATGAATCACCCTGTAGAACGAAAACTAGGAACATTTTGCTTAAGCAATTTGAGCTCAAACGCTTTATTTTGTTTTTAACTATGATCCATTAGCAAATGTCCAATTAATTATGGGACACCCTATAAATTCACCTAGTTTATTTAACAGAACTATTTTTAAAATAAATAAAAAGAGTGTGTTTGTTTTGAAAGTATTTCTAAAAAGAAGTTGCCCAATTATCACCAATTTCGCAACAGAACTTTGATATCACAGTGAAATACGCTACCGAACAATTTCAAAGTAGTTATAGCACCATTGAAGTCAGAGAGCAGAGCGTATAATAGAATTTCACCATTTGCCTAGAGATAGATTAATATTATACTGGAATTAATTCATTTCTACGTCAACAACTACAAAGGATTTTCTGTTATCATTGCTAACAGAAAGGGAATATTATTTGCGGAAATATAGCGAAACCCACTCGATGAAAGAGAGGAAAATTTATATATAAAATTTCGTAGAAATAACAAAAACAATATGTCTAATTGCATTGTAGAGAAAATTTACTCGTTATTAGTAACATAAATACGATTGTACGGCTATTATAAGGCTATAAAAAATGAACAAAATTTTGTTCAACAAAAAATCGGGTTGCACCAATTATATTACGTTAAAAAACATGGCATTACAAGAAATATACAAAACAAAAATAACAGTTGTTCAATAAAAATACACTAGATCCGCTAATTTTTACACAGTGCCATCAATCATATTAAAACCAAAACCTGTGAACCAAAAGCTTATATCAGAAGAATTAGAAAATGGCCAATATTACAATGGACGTTATATCTTCTTCTTTGGGTGCCGTGTCCGTATTCAGATGTTGGCCGTCATCATGCTTACAATTTCCTGAAACCTTTCTCTGTCGGCTGCTGCGTGAAATAATTCTTCTACTGTGAAACCACACCATTGTCTAATATTACGCAGCCATGAAAGTTTCTTTCGACCAATTCATCTCTTTCCTTCCACTTTTACTTGTATTATAAGGCGAAGTAAATGGTATTTGGGTCCTCTAATTATATGGTCGAAGTATTCTGTTTTTCTCCTTTTTATGATGTTTATGAGCAGATGTTCTGAGTTGATTATTTGAAGAACATCTTCATTGGAAGTGTGCGAAACCCACGATATCTTTAGGATTCGTCTATAGCACCATATTTCAAATGCTTCTAACTTGTTTAGCATTGTGGTTTTTAACGTCCATGTCTCACAACCATACAATAGGATCGACCACATATAATATTTCAGGACCTTCTTACGAATGTTCATTGACAGGTTTCTGTTGCATAAAACTGGTTTCCAGGTCTTAAAAGGCTTACGTGATATTTCGATCCTGGATATTATCTCTTCATTCAGAGTCACAATTTACATTTAACCAGCTGCCAATGTATTTGAAAGGATTTACCCTTCCTATCTCTTCTCCATTAAGAGAAAGCAGACCTTGATCTATATGGATCTTTCCAACTGCCATCCACTTTGTCTTTGAAATGTCGATTTTAAGGCCTCTCCGATAACTTGCTTCACTGACTAGATTTAGTAATGTTTGGAGATCTTGTAAACTTTCTGCAAGAATGACTGTATCGTCAGCGTATCTAATATTGTTGATTACTTCTCCACCTAGTCTTACTCCCTCTTGTCTGTCATCCAAAGCCTCCCTAAAGATTTCTTCAGAGTACAGATTAAAAAGAGTGGGTGACAAAACACAACCCTGTCCTACTCCACGTTTGATGGGTATTTTTTCAGTGCGACTGTCTCCAATTTGGATAGAGGCTACTTCATTGTAATATAAGTATTTCAGCAGTCTTATATCATAGTGGTCAAGTCCTGCTGCCCGTAGGCAGTCGAAAAGTGTATTGTGTTGGACTCAATTCACAACTTTTTTGTAATAGAATGCGTATACAGAATAGTGCCTCTCTAGTTCCTAGACCGTTTCTAAATCCAAATTGCTTATCACCCATCTTACTTTCGCATAGAAGGAATACTCGGTTTTGTATAATTCGTAAGAGTATCTTCAGTGTGTGACTCATCAAACTGATTAGTCTAAAATCGCTGCATTTGCTGGGCCTGCTTTTCTTTGGTAATGTTATAAACAGTGACTCTAACCAATCATCTGGTATTTTTCCTTCGTTGTAAATTTTGTTGAAGAAAATGGTTAAGCAGGCAATGCTTTCCTCATTAAAAAGTTTAAGTAGTTCGGCAGGGATTTGATCTGGTCCAGTGCTTTATTGTTTTTGGCTTGCTGTATTTTGGACGTTATATACTTTTCTTTTATTTCATTCATTGCATTTTAAAAAACTGGGTATACATTTATGAACATCTTCTTCTTCTTCTACCTTCTTGTATGTAGGATTTGAGGCCTGTTTCTTCTTTAATATTAGCCTATTAAATTGTTTAAATTGTCGCACCATCTTTTTCTTGGTCTGCCAATACTTCTTCGTTCATTTGGTGACTTATCTCATGCTATTCTTACTATCCTATCATCTGCCCTCTACTAATATGTTCGTTCCACTCCTTATGTGTTAACTACGGCATAAAAATTAATACTTTTCAGACGTAAATGATAATAAATATTCAAAAGCTTACAGGTTTATTCCGACGTTCGCTTGCATGTTCCTGTTTCCTTCTTTGAACTACAACTGGAACAGGTGAGCTAGATCTCTGAATGCTGCTAGATTTTTTACCTCCAAACTGCCGGAACAGTAGACTTAAGGAATGCTATTCAGGTTCTCTGGTGCTCAAAGGCTCTTGTAAGGCTCCTAATCCCAATTTTGGTACTTTCTGGTCTTTGTTTCATTTTTTCTTTTCTCCACACTTCGAATTTGATCGTTGATCTTGTACGGAACTGGGAAACGCTATCGTTCGCTATAGTTTTGTAATGTCCTTTGTTCAATTCTTCTCGATCGACGATGGTAAAGAGAATGAAATATTGAAGTGTTGGAGTAACAATTATGGTTTTATTGCCAGCTACTAATAATTAAACTCTAGTTGTTGGTTAGGTAACTTTCTATAATAGACTGCCCTCAAAAACGAGCTCAAATCCCCAATTTATAATCTCACAAATAATGTATACATCAGCACAGAGGTTAATCTATCATACTAACAAACTTTAAACAATGAGCTTACAATACAATTTAATCTAGTCCGTAATTGCAACACTAGATATTTGTAAAAAAATGGAGTAACTGCTCACATAAATTGCATCGTCTAAATAGTAGAGTGTTTACAGACCCCAAAAAAAAACTGCAATTCAAATTCGGATAACTGATGTTACTGGCACTGGCACTATAAAATTGATTTTACCTCTAGCTACTACGTCAAGCAATATAATAGCTATGTTTAGTGAAACAAGGATATGTCCTCTGAATGAGGGTATCTTCACAAAGAATGACTTCTTGTCATCATATGTGGCAGACAGGCCTACAATAACAAATAAAAAAAAAAACGCTACCGAAAACAACAGAAATATTTCAATAGTGGAGCAAGCTGAAATCATGTAGAATTCTTTAAAAATTCGAGAAAATTATGGAAGAAGAGACAAACTGCTATTTTTCCGGAAGAAAGCCCAATTCTATCTACATCCAGGGTGAACCTGAGTGCCTAGTATGTAAAGAACCTTATCGAAATAGCACTAGAGATGATAATTGGGATTGTAGCATATAAGCTCATATCAAATGCAGGAACAAAAGTAATATCACTTTTTCCACGTGCATCAATTGTGATTTAAATGATGATTTGTGAGTTTTGTTAATAATTGTTAGATTTTCTTAATGTCAGTGGTCAAAATAAATGTGAAAAATAGAATCTGCATTTGGATTATGTCGCTATTATAAACCCTTATGATGTCACTAAGAAAATATTGAGACAACTAATCCTAGGCCGTTAGTCAATGTGTAAAGACACCATACGCTAAATAATTAATAGCACACTAGCACAAGGTTGTAGAATAAGTCACAAAAAATAGATAGATAACTTTATTATTTTGTTCCGTATTTAAACCTTCACACCAATTTGTAATTTAAAACAATAAAACAATGTTCTTTAAAAACTAATAAAAACACTTTCAATATTCTAGATTTTATGGGTACGGTACAAAAAACTAGATATTCAATATACCAAGCCTACAAATTACACACAATACTATTATTGGTACTGAATCACATACATTCAGCTTTACTGATAACAGTAACAAATCAGAACTATTATACACATCCTTATTATTGGTGCTGAATCACTACTTTCGACTTCACTGATAACAGTAACAAATCAGAACTAATATACACATCCTTATTATTGGTGCTGAATCACATACATACTTTTAACCTTACTGATAACAGTAACAAATCAGAACTTTTATAGGCAGTGGTAGAGATAGAGAAGATATTAGTCAAGTAACCCTACTTCTTTGCATATAGCCAATTAAAACATTAATAGAGTACAGTAGGTGGATCAACTAAACGAATTTATGGTACCGCCTATATTATAAAAATTGAAGAAGTAGAAATTTGAATCTTTTAATTTTACATTGCCTTCTAGTGATTGTTTACAACCACATCATAACACAAACACAACAATATACTACAGAACAGAAAAATAAACATGATTGCTCAATAAGAGCTAAAGAAATTAAATTTTTTATTGTTTTTGTAATTTTTACTGCATAACATCAATTACCCAGCGAGAGGGACTAGTAGTCTGAACAAAAAGTCTTAGAAATACTGCTTGTAAAACATACGTTTAGCCTTTTTCTTCTTCTTCCTTTTTGTATGTAGGCTTTAAAGCTTGTTTCTTCTTCAATATTAGCCTTCCAAGTTGTTTAAATTATGGCACCATCTTTTTCTAGGTCTGCCAATACTTCTTTGTCCATTTGGTGACTTATCTCGTGCTATTCGTACTATCCTATTTACTGCAATTCTTCTTATGTGTTGCTTCCACTCATGTTTCCGTTTTGTCACTCATCCATTTATGTTTTCTAAATTGCATGCTCTTCTTATGTTTTCGCTTGTTTTCATATCCAACAGACTTTTTCCTGTTATTCGTAGGAGTATTTTCATCTCTGTTCAGGTCTTCCGGATCGGAATCCTTGTTGTTTGTCTGATTAAGTTGTTAGTTTTCTCCATGCGTCTGGTATCTTGCAGATCAGTATTAGTTTTGTTTAAGTTTTTTCATATCTAGTTAATGTCGAGTGATTCTATGGCTATTTCCTAAAAACTAATTGCTATTTTGTGTCTTAATTCGGGTACGTTATTATGTTGATTAATATTTTCCTTTCCGTTAAACAGTTCCGTCAAGTATCTTTTCCATTGCTCGTATGGTATGAGTAGTATTAGTATTTATGAATGTAATTTTTTAATTTGTACAAACC
The DNA here is from genome assembly GCA_918026665.1 of Diabrotica balteata. Classification (NCBI taxonomy): domain Eukaryota; kingdom Metazoa; phylum Arthropoda; class Insecta; order Coleoptera; family Chrysomelidae; genus Diabrotica; species Diabrotica balteata. The sequence continues at coordinate 183,140,757 of OU898277.1, read as the reverse complement.
TACAAGTTATCTATTGCATACTATAAGCAAATATATGGGTTTTGCTCTAAAAACCCTCTGAATCTGAATATATGATATTTTTAATAATTCGTTACCTAAATATTGCTTGTTTTTTTTAGGTATCCATCGAGATTTTTTTTTTGGAATGCCTATCTATCACGCATCGCGGAAAAACGACACAAATTTTATCTTAAATCAGGCTCTGACGTTCTTTAACTAGGATGTTATTCAGTTTCCTGAATCTCTCTTTGTAAATATCATTCCTTGTAGGATAGAGTGTAAGAGGGCAAATCTGGATTTATTCTGCATAATGTTTATGAGGTACTGTACCTTTCAAGATTTAATTGTGGTTAGTACCTCTCGGTTTTTTATTCTTATGAGAATGTCCTCATTATTGACTCGGTCAGTCAACAGAATTAACCGTGCATGATCAAAGAATCGAACGTGTAAGAAGATATAATTACCTGGGAACTGTTATCAACGAAAATAATGATTGCTCTGAAGAAATCAGAACCAGAATAGAGAAAGCTAGAGCCACATTTACTAAATTGAAAAAGGTGTTCTGCGGAAGAGATCTAAGTCTAAAACTTAAAATTCGCCTTTTGAGATGTTACGTTATGTCAGTTCTCCTCTACGGGATGGAAACATGGACATTGAAAAATATCGATACCAAAAAGATAGAAGCATTTGAGTTGTGGATGTATCGTAGAATATAAGAATACCCTGGACAGAGAAAGTAACCAATGTGGAGGTTTTGCGGAGAGTGCGGAAAGAGAAAGAGCTGATACTTAATGTTAAAAAGCGCAAACTACAATATTTGGGACATGTTATGAGGGGAGATAAATACCAGTTGCTGCAATTGATTATACAGGGAAAGATAATGGGAAAGAGATCTATAGGAAGAAGAAGGCATTCATGGTTGAAAAACTTGAGAGAAAGGTACAATTGCACCAATTACCAACTGTTTAGATCTGCAGCATCAAAAATACGCATAGCTTTGATGATAGCCAAACTTCGGAACGAAGATGGCACTTGAAGAAGAAGAAGTCAACAGAATCTTGAACAGAAAAGTATTCTTTGATATAACCACCTCTCAAATACTTCCAATCTTCTGCACATATCTTTGGTCCAGATCCACGAGTCAAAAAAAGGACAGTAAAGACGTAGTATGGCAAACAATTATTGTTAATATATTCCTTGTTTAAAAAGCATTCTTGATTATACATACTAATGATTACTTTGGTTTATTTTTTTACAATATTCGTTTTAACTATCGAATTTTTTAAACAAATCTCTTAAATTCAAGGACTTCAACTTCAACCTATTATGTTCTTACTTACCCCTGTATATAGGCCGAGTCTCCAATTTAGCCCGGAATCGGAAACGTCTTATTGCTGTTGCATATTCATCACATCTCCCGAACGCTAAGAAACCTGTAACGGCTTCGCAACATCGTATTCCAACAATCTCAATATTTATTCTAAACACTTCACCTATTCTGCATGCTTAAACATAAGCAAATACGATTCATTCCGTCAATCTCATTGGAGAGAATAAATGAATTTATCTAGATCGCTTATCACCCCTGTATCTCGTTCCCTATGAACGCGCTTGACAATCGGATCATCTTTAAATACACTGCAAAAAAAAGCGATAATCTTTGTACACGAGGTATACTATATTCACACGTAGAGTGTTATAGAATGCTCATTAAGAATATTAATCAATAAGACTCTAAACTAATAATATATAAGTTATTCCTTCTGACCATTGCAGTAGATGCAGAACAAAATGTTGGAGAAGCCCAAACGAATCAAATAAGGAATGATGAAAAATAGAAGAAATAGAAATGATCTGAAATATAAGATAAAAGTCAAATCAAATTTTAAGAAATATAGGTCGTCAGGATACAGGTATTGCAAGGAATAAACTGGGAAAAGATTCAAGAAAGAAGTTTGAGCATAAAACAACTGATTGAAGTCAAACAAAGGTTCGGAAGGACTAAAGAACTGGAAAGTATATAAAAAGGTAATTGTCACTACAATTATTTCTGGCTATAATTGGTTTCAAATGAGTGTAGAGTAATAAATCATGAAGTGTCATAAAATTTGCCTGAATTTCGGTGTCGTCATGGGCGTAGGCAAATGGACGGATGTCAACTTCGTCGTCAAAAATTGATGTACCTCAAAATATCATATTTTGGATATTTTGTGATAACCAATTTTATTTAATTTTTCGATTAACTTATTCTTCAAACTTGTATTCCATTATATGGTCATTAAAGCTAATTACATTTTTATTTATAAAAACAAATTCACTTCCTTACTGAACGAATAAAAGCATTAGAAGAAACTGATAAGGGTATGACGCACCTCCTAATATTACTAAGAACTAAAATAAATCAACATGAAGACTAATAACGCGTAATGAGGTTTTACTTACACTTTCATTATAATCCCTCTTTTATTTTATTATTATCATTCGACATTCGACATTCGAGTTAGTAATTGTTACTACACCAATTAAACGTACAGTAATATTGTGATATAGAAAGAGTGAAAAAGTTATAAAATGGCGACATTTACTCCAAAGAAAAGAGGTGTAAAAAATTCTCCGCTATCTGTTAGTGAAAAAGTTATAATTTTAAATGTATATGATTGCATAAAACACGATCACCCTAGTTTGTCTGTGCAAGATAGTGTTGAGCGATGTGCCCGAATGACTGGAATTGGACAGTCCACGATTTTTAAATTATTGCGAGAAAGAAAGATATCAGGCCAGTTAAGTCCATGCAAGAGAAAATCAGGAAGACCAATAAAAATCTTAGGTGAAGACACCAAACGTGACATTCGAAGAAAAGTTCATTCGTTTTATTTTAAAAAGGAAATACCCACCCTTGACAAAATACTAATGGAGATAAGCCAAGATAACGATATTCCTTTGATATCCAGAAAACTTTTATGAAAACTTTAAAAAGTATGAATTTTTCCTGGAAAAGCACAATCGAAAGGCACTATTACTGGAAAGTGATGAAATCATTTGCTGGAGACGAAAATATTTGAGAACTATAAAACAGTACCGCAGAGAGCACAAGAAAATTTTTTATCTTGATAAGACGTGGATAAACGAAGGTTATATAGTCCAAAAAATGTGGCAAGATAAAAATGTAACAAGTGCTCGCCAAGCTTTCATAGAAGGCCTTCGACTATTAGTTGCCTTCGAAGAGAGGCTTATAATTGCTCACATTGGAAGCGAAGAAGGATTTTTAAAAGAAGGTTTGTTAAGCTTTGAGTCGTGTCGGACGGGAGATTATCATGAGGACATGAATTCGGATGTCTTCGAAGACTACTTCGGGGAAATGTTAAAATTTCTTCCAGCTGATTCGGTCGTGGTTATGGATAATGCAAGCTACCATTCAAGGCGCATAGAGAAGGTACCAACTTCAGCTTGGAGAAAGCAAGAAATTATTAACTGGCTGTCAAATAAAGGTATTCAGTTTGAGACGAATTCAATAAAGAAGGAACTACTAGCCGTAGTAAAACAACATAAATCTCGCTTCATAAAATATGCCGTAGAAGATGTAGCAGAAAAGTATAAAGTAACTGTGCTACGCCTACCGCCATATCATTGCGAATTAAATCCCATAGAACTTATATGGGCACAAGTTAAAGGATATGTTGCAAGGCACAATACCACATTTAAAATGAAAGATGCAAGGTATTGTTTGATCAAGCCATTATGGAAATCACATCAGAAAACTGGCAAAAAGCAATCCAGCATGTTTTAAAAGAGGAAGATAAAATGTGGGAACTGGACAACTTGGTCGATCAGGTGGTTGACCCTATAATTATAACACCAGGGGATGATGACAGTTCTTCGGATGAAGACTATAGTGATGTAGAATTGTAATAACGTATCCAGTAAAGTTTTTGTAGTTTTTGTGAATAAATTGATTTAAACTCCCCACAAGTGTTTCAATATGTAAAGTTCATTCGTGTGTGTTTGTGAGTATTTCCCGATTTCGGTTCGTATATATTTTATTGTTACATTTTATATTTTTTTAATAACACTGTTCTGCTGTATTACATTTTTATTTCCTTTAATATGATTTTTAAGAATGCATATTCTTTTGTCAATTAACCCACTAGCGCGCCTCTGGCTCAGTGTTTATCTGTCGATAACAATGGACTAATCCCTTAAAACAGGGTGATACCTACCTGCTCTTTATGAAACGACAGAATTTTGCAATGCGGACGAAATTTATTGACGGATTATTGACGGATTACCCTGTAGCGCTTTTGAATACTTCATGAGATTTTATTACTCTACGCTCATTAGAAATAGATTATAATTCTCAGAAAAGTTTTATAATCTTTTTAAAGCTTTTTCTTTTATGTAAATTTTATCTTACAGATTGTGCAGCTGGATCAAAAGAAAAGAAATTTGAAAGAAGCAAAAAAAAGTATAACCTTCAAGGTCTAGGTTTTGGGCGTTAGACGCCATTGTATAACCATCCAACCACCTATTAAAAACAGTGAATGTCAGTGGGTAATAGTATAACTACTTTCTCCGAAAATTGGGAGCCAATGTAGAGCAATCAAATCACAATTTTTTTGGGAGCCAATTTTTAGGCCAAATAAGTTTGGCTTGGACACTCTGGTCGAAGTAGAACACAAAATCTGCAATTAAATATACGAATAAACAATAAGAACATACAAAAGATCCCCAAGTTCAGATATCTTGGTAATTGGATAACTTAAGATTTAGATCCAGACATAGAGATACGCAGCAGGATTGAGCAAGCCAGAATAGCATTTACTAATATGAGAGTTTTGCAAAGCAAAAGCAGCCTTAACTTAACGCTTCGATATCGCTTTGTAAAATGTTACATTTACTCCATACTACTATATGGTGTAAAAACCTGGACCATAAAGGCCAATGTGATGAACCGATTGGAGACTTTTGAAATGTGAGTATTTAAAAGACTATTAAACTAATAGATAACTCCGCCTCTGGTAGATACTGGGTGGATTGAGTAGCTCAGTAAATGCCAGTGCCGGTCCCAAGCCCGGATGAAGGAGGAGGGTTACAGCGGTAGGTTAGCTCCCCGCCCTGCGTAAAAGAAATATTGCTAAAAATCCCAAAGAACAGCCTCGGAACTCGGATGGCTTCACCGGAAAACGACATAGGCTAAGAAAAAGGCTAACGAATTTTGGATGTTGGAACATACAAGGACTGAATACAAAAGAAGACCAAGTATTTAAGGAACTCAGTACATACCGAATTGACATCGCAGTACTCAGCGAAACAAAAAAGAAAGGACAGGGGAACCACTACAAAGACGATTATATATACTTCTGGAGCGGAGTAGAAAAATCAAAAAGAGCCAAAGCTGGAGTAGCGGTCGTGATAAGAAAAAACATGGAAAATGTATTACCAACTGGAACCCGATAGACGAAAGAATTATAACAGTAGACCTTACAACAAAGGGGAGAGACATAAAAATAATTGGCATCGATGCACCCACGGACGACTCAGATACAAACACTAAAGACATGTTCTTCGACAAACTCTCAGAAGAGTTAAATAAAATAAAAAAAGGCAAGAAATAGTCCTGCTAGGGGACCTGAACGGAAGAGTAGGTAAAGCTCTTGACAACAAAATAATTGGACAACACGGAGAAGATGTAGTAAATGAGAACGGAACAAGATGGTTGGAGGTATGCGAACAACATTCGTTAAAAAATACTGAATGGATTTTACAAACATAGAGACATAAATAAATATACATGGACTCAAAAGACAAAAAACTGCAGTCAATTATAGACTATATAGTAGTTAAACAAGAGACATCTTTAAGACCCTACGATGTAAAAGTTTGGAGAGGGGCAGAATGTGGATCGGATCACCTACTAGTAAAGGCACCCGTGGAAATAAGATATATTAAACAAAATAAATCCAAAGAACAGACAAACAAAGAATCCACACGGCTCTATAACATAGACAGCTCAAAAAATGAGTCCACAAGTTTTCTTTATAAACTACGTTTGGCACAAAAATTAGACGAAGAAATAAACGGAACAGCGGAAGAAATATATGAGACTTTGAAAATCAAAATTCATGAAGCAGCATTAGAAGCTCTAGGTACGAAAGAAAAAGTAAAACGTAGAAATTATTGGTGGACAGAAGGTTTATTAGAACTGGTAGAAGAACAGAAAAAACTGTATCTCAAATGGTATAGCGACAAAAGATGAGGAAGACCGAAAGAACTATAACAGATACAAATATATAGTAAAAAAGGAAATTAAAAAAACAAAAAACATAACCTGTGACAACAAGTGTGCAGAAATAAGCTCAATGGTAGGAGGATCTAGGTCCAGACAAGCTTGGAAAACTATCAACAGTCTTAGAAAAAATACAAACGAAACAAAAAAAATAAACCCCATAGACATAGAAAGATGGAAAAATTATTATGAAAATCTATTAAATGAACAACGTACACAGTTTCTAGACACACAGATAGATAAAGTTGAAACGGGGTTAAATGAATTGGCGATGATTACCGTAGAAGAAATAAAAAACACATTACAAAAAATGAAAAATAATAAAGCTCCTGGCCGGGTGATTTACCTATCGAGTTATTCAAACATGCCACTGCAATAACATTAGAATTACTTTGTAAAATGTTTAACAAGTGCCTACAAGGAGAAAGTATCCCAAGAGATTGGAAAGTCTCGTACATAAACTCCATCTACAAAAAGGGAAACAGGAATGACTGCAGTAATTACCGAGGTATCAGCATTACGTCATCCACTGTCAAACTGTATAAAGAGTTCTGAAAGCGAGAATAGAAAAAGAAGCCACAGAGATCGAAGAACAAAGTGGATTCCGACCAGGGAGATCTTGTGTCGACAATGTATTTACTCTCAAACACCTAACTGAAAAGAGATTAGCAAGAGGACTAGAACTTCATGCCACTTTTATAGATCTCCGTAAAGCGTTTGACTCCGTACCACTGCAGAGACTATGGACAACATTGGAAAAACGCTGGTATAAATGCAGTATATATAAATGCCGTGAAAAAGCTATATCAAGATAACCAAGCTTATATTAAGGTTGGAAACCAAATTTCCAAGGGTTTCACCCAAACAAAGGGTGTCAAACAGAGCTCTTGCCTCTCCCCAACCCTATTTAAAATATATCTTGGTAATGCTTTAAAACATTGGATGAGAAAATGCAGCCCAATGGCATATGGGTAAATGACACTCCTATATACACAATCCTCTTCGCAGACGACCAGGTAGTTCTTGCCGAGGACCTACAAGATATGACGTACATGATAAATAAACTAATAGACGAATTCAAAAAATGGGGATTAGAGGTTAATACCGAAAAGACACAATACATGAATATAGGAGGCATCGGTCAAGACATGGAAACAGAAAGCGGATTAATTAAAAACGTTGATCAGTACGAATATCTCGGAGTTACATTAAGCGAAGACGGGAGAGACGACAAAGATATAACAAGAAAAATAGGAAAAGGAAAAAACATGATCAAAACACTACATCCGATCCTGTGGAATAAAACTTTAACTAAGAAAACAAAGAAAAATATATATCAGGCTATGATTCAGCCGGTGCTGACGTATGGGTCAGAAGTGTGGGTCTTTAACAATAATATGTCACAAAAACTCTCTCAACGAAAATGATGTACTGGAGAAGATGTTCCGGGTTAACTTTGTTTGACCACATAAGAAATGAAAACATAAGAGAGAGAATGAAAGTAAAGAACACAATAATGGATACGATAGCCGAAAAACAATTAAAATGGTATGGACACCTGAGACGGATGAACGAAGAAAGGATACCACGAAAGGTTTGGAACTGGAGACCTACACAGAGAAATAAAAGGGGAAGGCCAACAAAGAAATGGATATCCAATATTCATATAGAAATGGAAAATACCAGGTCTTCAAGAAGGAGACTGGGCCGATAAGAAATTATGGCGATTGGGATGCGAGAAGCGACAAAATTAAAGTTGCAAACACTCGCTATTATATAAAATATATATTATATATATATATATATATATATATATAAATATATATTATATAATATATATATATATATATATATATATATATATATCTAATAGATAGAATTATTAGATAAAAGATATTACCTAGAAGATAGACTACTACCTAAATTCCTTGGACAGATTACACAAACAAATGTCAAAGTATTTAATCGAATGGGCAGAGAACGAGATTTGCTGACAATAATAAAAAGAAGAAAAACTGCTTTGGGCAGAAGAAAAAAATCTGGGTCATATATTTCGAAATTCCTAGTACCCAGTTCTTAAAGCTTATTATGGAAGGAAAGATAGAAGAAAAACGGGGCATCGGAGAAATACTCATGGCTTAAAAACATAAGGGATTGTACAAACCTCGATGCCCATGCACTCTTTAGAGCCACACAAGATCAAGATGAATATGCCAGAATTGTTGCCAACATCTACTAATTGGATAGGGCACCATAAGAAGAAAAAAGGACAAATAAACCAAGATATAAACTAATACAGTGTGTCCAGAAACTTTACTGATAAACGAAACCGCACATTCCTCAGATAATTTTAAGAGGATTTTACCCAATTTATCTAGTAGGAAAAGGATTCTTAAAGGTAGCTATAGCTCTTATAAGTAGAAAAATAAAACTCGTACTTATCCTCCACAGTTTGCATCAATTCCAATAATTGCGAATTTCTAGTAACCGTTCATAGGTGTCCGTTTTAAAGGAAGTCAACGGGTATTTTAACGCATAATTTTTTTATATGTACATTTTTAGCATTTCTGATACTAGATTATTAAATTTTTTAGATATTCTATATTAAAAAATACTCTTACTTTAAATCGGTAAATCTTTTTTATTTTTTTTTTTCATCTTTTGTCTCTTTTTCGTACATTATAACGTGACAATTGTGAAATATTAGCTATTTTCGAATTGAATTTTCCAAAAAACCTAATAATGATTGAACAAATATTCTTATCGATAACTTTATATGAACTCGTTGGAAAACTCACAAACGGCAATAAGTTTACAATATCACAAAATACATTTGGTATGAATTTGGTATCATTTTTTTGATAGTCAATTTTTATTTAAAACTAGTTTTAATAAAAATAATAACAGTGTAGCATATATACTTGGACCGAACTCTTCCCTGCTTGCTTTCCGTTAAATCCACACCGGCTCGAGCCTGCCTTGAGACTTCGGGCCATTAAGCCACCAACAATCTACAGACCGTGGGGCCATTATCTTTGCAAACATGCCGCAGCTAAACCGTCACATTCGCCAGTCAATTCCCGATCTATGTTTTTGGAGATTGCCACTCCTTATCTATTTCGATTTATCACTGGGTCATTAAGAGAAACGCGTCTAGAAGAGTGCCTTAGATCCATGTTCCACTAAATTGCAGGAACGGAAACTAAAATAAACCATAGTTTTAAAAAAATTCTTTTTAAAGATTTTTTGTCACTGTATAACAGCTTTAAAAACTGCTATTTATAGTGAAGATAGTAAAAATCAAAATAATAAAGACATACCTTCATCCAACATTATTGGCCAGCCTGTAGTTTGCTGTTTATGAATAATACCATAAACAAATCCTAATCTGCATGCTTTGATACATTATCATATTAATTAATATGTCATTTTATTAAAAACGTTAACCTTATGATTTTTATTTATTTTGAACAACAAAAATTTCTTTCACGCTCAATCGTGATTTTTCATTAACTTGCCATAACATACGTTAATTTTTCATAATTACCTTAAAATTAGAGCTGGGTATAATTGACATCAAAACAATTATCAATTAAATGAAATCGTAGGCTTCTACGGCCAGAGTCAGAATTATGACTCTGGCCGTGGAAGCCTACGATTTCATTTGACCAACCTCTACGGGGAGGTTATATTCAGCAAAACCTCAGAGTTCTCCAATCTTTGCTCTAAAGTTTCATCTCTACTTTCTTCGCTCACCTTCCTCTCTAGATGTCGTGATAATAACTTGGTTCCCAATTTTCTTGTTCTAAAAACATCACATTTCCTCTTCATCTTCTTCCCGAATTCTACATCGAGCCAGCCTATCTCTACTTCGTGAACGGATTCAACATATTCTAAAAAACCCTTAATTTTCAATCCCAAAAACTTTTTAAGCTGCATCTTGAACTCTCCAGTATTCTTAGTGTCGATGATTGGTCACTTTTAGACCGCATTTCCTATCATCAAGCTGATAAAATCCTTCTTCTAAGCAACGAAATTCACAAAAAGAAATTCCAATCCCTTGTATCTAAGAAAAAATCACATTCCACCACTTCTACTTCTCATTCACCTCTTAATAACACCGTCGTTAATCTTTCTTCTCACCAATTAACAAGTGCAACAAAGCAGTCTTCTATCTAAAGGTCTTAATTTTGCTATCACTTCTTCCAGAATTCCTACCGAAGAAATAGTTTCAAATGTGGAAGCGGCACTCCGCACAATTCCAAAATTCCAGCCGACCGTATCCGCTTTGACGTCGCTAAATGTCTTGATACAGCCAAAATCCCTACTTCCAATATATCTCGTGAGGAATTCATAGCTCTCAAAAATCTCCGTTCTCTTTCTGAGATAATAATCCTTCCTGCAGACAAAGGTAATGCCACAGTCATCCTGGATACTCCTTCCTACATAGAGAAAGTAAACGACTTACTTAGGGATACATCCTGTTATAATACAATTTCTCGAGACCCACTCCTAGAGTCGAACGCGAAATTTCCCATGCCATCAAACAATCCGATCTTTCCGATGATGTTAAGAAGTCCATAGTTCCGAAAAACTCCATCTGCCCCAGAATTTACGGTCTTTCCAAAATCCATAAAGACAACGTACCTCTTCGTCCCATTGTGACTACGATTAACTCTCTACCTACAAACTCGCAAAGTACTTGTCGAATCAGTTTAAGACCTATACTGGTCGTACCTCTTCTTATGTCCGAAATTCCACACATTTCATCACCTTAATCTCCTCCCTCACGGTCGATCCCAAGACATTCTCGTCAGTTTCGAGTATCATCCCTATTTACCAATATCTACATACATGACTCTCTAGTTGTTCTGCGAGATCACTTGACCAATGATAACAAGTCTTTGGTTTTGGCAGATCTTGCGGAAAATGCCTCCTTTCAACATATTTTTCTTTTAGAGGCAATTTCTACAAACAAATATCTGGAACACCAATGGGTTCTCCCCTTTCCCTGTCATTGCTGACATTTTCATGAAGCCTTTGAGTCTTTAGCCCTAGAATCTTACCCCTTAAAACCAAAAGTCTGGTTCCGCTACGTTGATGATACATTTATCATCTGGCCCCCATGGTCAACATACCCTTTCTCCCTTCCTAGATCATCTTAACTCACAACATCCGAGTATAAAATTCACAATGGAAGTAGAAAATAATCGGTCCCTTCCCTTTCTCGATGTGTTAGTCACCTCCAAGCCCAATGGCCGATTGGGTCACTCTGTTTATAGAAAAAAGACTCACACGAATCGTTACCTACATGCTTCATCACACCACCATCTGCCCAAAAGAATTCTGTGATCAACTCTCTCATCCATCGGGCCATTTCGATTTCTGAACCTGACAACCTTAGAGAAGAACTTGGCCATCTGCAAAAAACCCTTGTCGCCAACGGTTACTCCAAGTCCACAATTCAAAATATTACACACCGACATCTACATCCCCCTTTACACCCTAGGACGACAAATTCAGAATCTTCGGGTAATACTCCTGTGGCTTTTCTTCCGTATATTCGAAGTGTCACTGATAGGATTGGCAAAATTCTTCGCAAAGAAGGTATCAGGACTACTTTTCGACCACCCAAGAAAATCTCACAATATCTACCCTCTCCTAAGGACCCATTACCGCCCCTATCTTCCTGTGGTGTCTATTCTATTCCTTGTTCATGTGGACATGTGTATATTGGCGAAACTGGTCGTTCCGTCAAAACTCGGATTCAAGAGCATCAAAGATGCATTCGATCAGGTCTTTTCTCCCATTCTGCAGTTGCAGAACACTGCCAAGAAACCGGTCATTCCATATTGTTCGAAAAAACCCATATTCTTTCTAAGAGCCCTTCTTTTATTCCAGGAAAATCCGCGAATCTCTAGAGATCCGAAAAAAATCCACATAATATCAATCGAGAGGAAGGATACTACTTGTCTCCCATCTGGAATCTCAGTCTAGAGCCGCCGTCCGGTCCCGCTACCACGATGCAGCCATATGATGGCCAGCGCGCGCTTCTTGACGTTCGCGCCACGGAGTGTGCGATACGTCCCGACACGACAGGTCACCGCGACTATAAATAGAGCGGTAGCGGAGTAATCGTCGGATTCACTCCCCGCCTCTCGACGCGTTAGTGTTCTGAGCTGTTGGACGTGAATCTGTCTGCATTGGTTTTCACCTCTGGCTGCGTTAAGTAGTTGAGTTACTGTGACCAAATGCCCATCTTGGTAGTTAGTATTCGTCTCTGGTTGCGTTGAGTAACTAAGTTACCGTTGCTAACTACCCATCTTCTGTCTTTTGATTTCTTTTTCTTTGTTCTCCTGAAGAAGCTACATACAATTGTAGCGAAACGTCGAGATGAACCCACTTTTGGGTCACTCACAAATGACACGGTCCAAACCCAAAAGACGAATAAATTATCAATTAATCTAATAGGTATTTTGTGATAATATAAAGCCTATTGCCATTTGTTAGTTTTAAAATGGTGAAGTTAAAGTTATCGATAGGAAGATTTCTTCAATCATCATTACATTTTTTAATTCTGAAAAATCCAATTCGGAAGTCACAAATATCTTGTAATTGTAACGGTATTGTGTAAAAAATATGGTCAAAAGATGTAAAACTACAAGTTCGGTCACAAAACCTAGAAATGTTGAAAAAAGTAAAATAAGTTAAGCAGATCGAAGGGCATTAAGATCCTTTATAGTGAAAATCTTCATTCAACTTATCTAGAGTAAAGTTTTTTGTGAAAGACATTCTTGGTCCATTCTAAACTGAGATTTTACTACAATTGATAGTAGTTGTAAAATTAGCACATTTCCCTATTAGCTTGTCTTCTACATTTACTTTGTAGTACCTAACAACCAAATATTCTGCGAAGCATTTATCTTTCAACTTCTGGATTTTAACATATCTAATTTGATGAACATAAGATTAGTTTCTACTAGTTTTTAAGGCTAACTGACTTACATGTTGTATCGAAAGCAGTTTGTATATAAAAAAATTGTGGCGATTACATAGTGCTTCGAGGTTAGAGCATTTGCTATCTCTATTTGCAGGATCAATAAACTATCAGTAGTACTTGAAGTAGGTCTAAAACCTAATTGAGCAGATTTAAGGATATTGTTTTTCTACAGGTACTGAATAATTGCTTGTTTATCATTTTTTCCAATAATTTACAAAGGGTACATATTAGAGAGATGGGCCTAAACGAGTTTCAACAGTTGGGAAGGGGGCTGCTTTTTTAATAGGAAATATATTCAATTTTCTCCATTCAGAAGAAAATTCTTGGGTTGGAAATATCGTTAGTTTTTACTGTTTGAGGTGCTAAGAGTGTGTAAAGGAGACATTTTGCTTTAGAGTTTTCGATTTAAAGTAATGCGCTAAAATCTTGGCGATATTTTGACTTTAAGTCGCTTTTTTGTTATCATGAATTAAAGCGGCGATTTTATAGGCGGTGCATTGCACCTAACCTAAGCTTTCATATGTTTAATTTTGTTCCAAGCTTGGAAGTGTGTAGGATGAAATATAATTGATATAAATGTTCAATAAAATCTTTTTGCCTTTTTTATGATACGTTTTAATTTAGCTCTCGCTAATTTAAACTTGATAAGATTTACATTAGTTCTTGTTTGTCTATATTTATTCAAAACTTTTTTACATACACTAACTGCTACAGTACAGGAGTCATTCCACCAAGGAAATAATCTTCATGTAGGTTTAATGGAATATTTTTCTATATATATTTTCAACGTTGTTAATTATGCAAGATTGTTAAAATCCAACATTAAAAACCTAGAAGCATTCGAAATGTGGTGTTACCGACGTATTTTAAAAATATCATGAATGGATCGCAAAACAAACGAACAAGTTCTCGAACAACTAGGAAAACAATGCGAAGTTTTAAATTCCATAAAAATCAGGAAATTGGAATACTTGGGGCACATCATGAGAGGTGAAAAGTACGAACTACTAAGGAATATAATGCAGGGTAAAATCAAAGGTAGAAGAAGCGTAGGTAGACGTAAATCTCGTGGCTACGCAATCTCCGTGATCGGTTTGGATGCAGTTCAATTGAACTATTCAGGCGAGTAACCAATAAAATTATAATTGCCAGAATTATTTCCAAACTCCAATAGGAGTGGAACTTGAAGAAGAAAAAGAATTAGCAAGTGTTAAACTGATCAATTAGGTGATCTATGCTATATTTACATTTAATTAAGTTGACTTGGTCTTGGACGTTTAGACTAAAATTCATCAAGTCCACTTTGCTATACTCATTGGAGATTAGTATAGTGAAATGATTACTATCGAACAGGCTATGTAATGAACACCATGTTAGAGATCTACTTAGTTTTGGATCACAAAGGGTGAGATCGTTATTTGAGAAAGTTCCTCAAGATATCTTGAAATGGACCTACAACCAATATGGAGTAGAATTATATCTTCATTTCTTATTATTCTTTATATAATTTTACCTCTGCCAAATGTGCTGTTTGATCCTCACATTGTGCTGTAAGCATTAAAATCTTTAACGAGGATGAATGGGGATGGGAATTACGCTATATAGCTAGACATTTTTGTATTATTTAGCCCTTATTAGGCGGTAAATAGATATTGCAAATAGTGATTGTATGAGGACGCTAGAGTATAGTATTATTTAATTACCAATAGTAAATAAATAGGATTTGTTCGTTTCTGTAGAAACTTCCTATAAACCTTCATCTTAATCCTCTTACCGGATACGTCCAGAGAGACATAAGAAATAAATACGGTCCTGGAGGAGCTACTCCTCCGGGAAGGGAATAGAAGTCAAAACAAATCATGGATTGCTTGGATGGTGATTGTAATTTCTTTCTCCCGCATCGTGACAGAAAGTTAATATATTTCTCTTTTAATAGGTCTGGTAATTGAATCGGTGTGGTATAGGCGGATCGGAAAACTTTATCAAATGTTGTAATAGCTTTTTTAATTACCTCTATTTGTTTGTGTGTGAGTCAAATGGAAACATTTTGCAATTATTTCTAGAAATTACTTAGTTTTTGTTTAAGGGTCTACATAATTTGTAGTTTTAATGAAAAAATTATCTATTAAATTGTTGTGGTCATTCAGGAGTTATTTAAAAAATTATGCATTGTAGTGAACAAACAAAACAAAAACATTTGACACCCCAAGGCACAAATCAATGGCGTAGGAAATGTGTTAATAAATAAATAAATATCTACAAAAGACACACTGGAACAAAACCACAATTTCCAGTAAACTTCGGCATAAATTATTCCACAGGTTTGGGTTAAGAAATCTATAAAAAAAAATAGTCGAGATCTGGGTATCCAACTTTTATACGGTAGTTTATACTTAGGAAAACTTTCAGGGTTTCATGGGGTGGAGTTTAAAACTTATCTAATTGGTCTATTAATGAAAGTTGACTAGAATATCTAATAATAATTAAAAACAAGCGTTTAAACAGTGTCTACACAAAAAGTGCCACATATTATTTTAGAATTCTCCTGTAAAATTTGATTAAAATTTTAATGGCTTTGGATTGCTTATTTTACTCGTTAACCTCAAATTAAAAGATAACATGGTTCCTTCGGTATTACAACATAGCGATTCTGACTAAAGCGTTATAACATGTCATGTTAAATAATAAAAATGTATTACAAACGATAAAATCGTATTTTGCTTGTAGACACACTCAATATCCACTGAGATAGCAGTGCATAAACCAGTTTCATAACTCTGTTTCCCACAAAATCTTTCATTATAAATACCCCAAAAGCCCGTTGTCAAACATTCAAGCAAAATATGAAAATAGGTGTTGCTAGCAATAAATACACCTAGAACGAACATTAATTCAATCCCAGCTACGGGCTACGTGTAAGCCCCGTTCGGTGGGGCATTAGGTGATAATCCACAGCGCGCTACCTATTTGAACCTAATATACACACCGAGAATTTAGTGCAACTCGAAATTCTCTAATTGAGGACTGGATTTTCCTCTGAGGCTTTCGAATGAATTCGCCACACAGATTTTTGCAACTTTTGTGATTTTTTTTATGCGTTGCTTCCAGCTATTGAAATTTGTTTTATTTTCCGCAAACAATCAACGTTTCAATTTATTTTTAGTTATGCTACTACGGCCGGTCTCGGTCATATATTTTTCAAAGATGTCGTTGGCAATGCACGACAAAATGTAAAATAAATATTTTTCACCCGTCTGGCGTTTTGTTCGAGCTTAAAATATTTATATTTTTCCTTTTAAACCTTTTATTCATTTTATTTTAGCGAGAAACTATGAAAATTCTATTTTAATAAAACGATAAAGTCGATTTCCAACGTCTGCGCATTGGCAGTTATGGTGGCAAACCTTTATTACCTCTGTCTTTTGCTGGGCTGGTAAGTTCGTCAGAACCTAGTGCTGGTAGGTTTGTAATATTTCGTCGTTTTCCGCCTCTTTTACCATATTACTAGGGGTACGAAATTTTCGTTTTTACGAAATAGATGCAAAATTTTGAAATTAAATGCGCTAAATGTGAAATATGGAGTTCTTGTT
Organism: Diabrotica balteata; assembly: GCA_918026665.1. Taxonomy (NCBI): domain Eukaryota; kingdom Metazoa; phylum Arthropoda; class Insecta; order Coleoptera; family Chrysomelidae; genus Diabrotica; species Diabrotica balteata. The sequence continues at coordinate 183,123,884 of OU898277.1, read as the reverse complement.
TCTTTCCACGAAATATCTGCAGGTGCTTAACACACTCCTAAATAAGTAGGTAATTACGAAGGTATGGAACGATTTTACGGAAAGTTTTCTATTGTAATTTTTGAAAGGATTGTTTATTGTTGTAACACGTGTTGAAACAGAAGGATCTTTCATTATTCATCATTAAAAAGATAGAGATAAGATAAGGAATTAATATTTTTCAATGTTGATTCTATGAGAAATATAAATAAGCTGACTGTTGTTATCTGCACTTCGGTCTTTTGTATCGGTAAAAATCTAAGTAGGAATAACAGTTGGCTAATTCTTATTTTCTAAACATATAAAATAGTTAACCATTACAATCAGTGCTTACTCGGTCAATTTTACTGAGTGAGAACAGAGTATATCAAAAAAGTTTTCATAGATAAATAAAGTTACTTAAATTATCCTCTAAAATGGGACGCCCTAAAACAATTTTGAGTGATTTGCAACGGATGATCTATATCTGTGTGACACAAATATTGTTATGTGTAAGTATTGTAATACTCGTTTGGAAGGTGATAAAAAGGACACACTTTATAAACAAGTGAAGTCGACTTACTACATTAACAAGAAAAAATGTATAGCATCTACCTCAAGAAATAAACGACCAATGTCAATTGCTAGTGGCTTTGAGAGACAGGAACGAGCAAAAGAAGAAAATGATACTTTTGTGAAGGATACAGTTGGTAAGTGTCTGAAAGCCATCATTCTACTTCATAAATTTGATCATCCAGCTGTGCGTGAATATATTGCGCGGCACATATTTTTTAGCAAAATTTTTATTTTTTTATCTCAAACGCCAATGACTTGTTATTATTTAACTCAGATCCAACAAGGACATTTAAAAATATCTTATATTATGGAAAAAAAAAGTCATGGGATCAAATGGGTTAAAGTCGGAAATCTCCAATTTTTATAATTTTAGGAATCCGCGAAAAAACTATAGAAGCTAACAAAATTACATTAAAAAAATAATACTGATAAAAAATTATATAAAATTTGGTTTGTGATTAGATATCTATAGTGTATTTTTATGTATAAGAGAGTAATAAAACAATAAATTATGTATGCAAATCCCTAAACTGTTGATACGGGTGACTCAATGAAAAACAGATATTTGTCAACAAGTTTACAGAAGTATATAGCAAAACAATTTTAAATTGAGTATGACCACCAGGTATAAAGGTTGAAGCAGAATAGAATACAATAGTTGTGAGGGTTACTAATCCCTAAATAAGGTTGCCAGTGTCGGAGTGATGGAGGTTAACAGGTACTAATGAATTTGCAAGAAATGTAAGATGTTTATTTTATTGGTTATATATAACCAATAAAAGTTTAATAAGTACCTACCTATTTGCAAAATAAAGTTTAATTCTTTAGATAAAATAAAACGTTTTATTTTATCTGAAATGAGTGCATTCCACGAAGTAGGGTTTCAACAATCAAACATTTAATTCTTTAATTCCAGGAATCTACGACAGTAATTGACTAGATAATTACCTTCTAAACTTATTCCACAGAAACTGTGATAGTGGGTTTTTCCATTTTGTAGGAAGGTCCAAGTGGCGTATTCAAAATTCTTAACAGTTCACTAAAAGTAGGTACTTCAGTTGCAAGGTGCAGTTTATTGTGTATACTAGTGTTATGGAAAATTTGGAAGTGCCGTGTAAACGCCGAAAAATTGGTCCTTTAACAGTTAATGAAAAAACATTAATATTTAATTGTTTTAAATCATTTACAGACAAACGTTTATATGAAAGTGTTGATGAGACCGTTGAGTTAGTTAGCAGTACACTTGGTGTTGGGAAATCTACGATTTACAGAGTTATTAAAGAAGAGAAATGTGGTAGTTTTCAAATGCCACGTAATGCTCCAGGGAAACCAAAATTTCAAATAGAATATCATTTTAAAGAAGGACTTTGACGGAAAGTGCATGAATTCTTCTTTATACAAGAATTTCCAACATTGGATAAAGTTCTTGTCTCAGTTCGAGATGATAAGGATTACCCAGAAATGAGTCGAAGTACGTTATGGAAACTTTTAAAAGAAATAGGCTTCCGCTGGAAAAAGAATCCCAGAAAGTCTATTTTATTAGAAAGAAGCGATATTGTCATATGGAGAAGACATTTTCTAAGAACCATAAAGGAAATGAGAAACCAAAAAAGAAAAATATTTTATCTTGATGAAACATGGATCAACGAGGGTCATACACCAAATAAATTTTGGCAGGATGAAACTGTTACAAGTCAAAGGCACGCTTTTGTAAATAACTTATCTACTGGTTTAAACCCACCATCAGGAAAAGGACGCAGGCTGATAATAGTACACATTGGCAGTTCAGACGGTTTTGTTGAAGGTGGTTTATTAACTTTTGAATCAACTCGTACTGGTGACTACCATGAAGACATGAACGCTGATGTCTTTCAAGAATGGTTCGAACAAATGATAGATCTTCTTCCTAAGAACTGTGTAATAGTAATGGATAATGCAAGTTATCACTCCAGACTTATAGAAGGACTGCCCACAACCAAGTGGTTAAAAAAAGACTTGCAGAATTGGCTGAGTTCAAAAAATATTACGTACCATCCCGGATCTATAAGAAAGGAACTTTATTCGTTGTGTGCCCTTCATAAAGAAAAATTTAAAAAATACGAAATTAATGAAATTGCCAAAAATCGTGGAATGACAGTACTTAGATCCCCACCATATCATTGTTAATTAAACCCGATTGAACTGGTATGGGCACAGATAAAGAGTAAAGTTTCAAGAAAAAATACCACTTTTAAAATTCATGATGTTAAACAGTTCTTTTTGGAGGCCGTAAATAATGTAAAACCTGAAAACTGGGAAAAGGCAGTAAATCACACTATTAAAGAAGAGGAAAAAATGTGGAATCTGGACAATATTACTGATAAAATGATCGAGCCAGTTATTACAAATTTTGGTTCTGAAAGTTCATCTTCTGAATTTCATTTGGATTTGTAACAAGTAGCTGTAAGTTTTATATTACTATTTTTATTCATCTATTTAACATACCTTAGACGGTTTTAAAAACTCTTTTTCTCTTTTGTAATTTTTAAAACTTAAAAAAAAAGTGAATTTTTTAAAACCCTTTTTAATTTAGGCCAGTCAGTTCTAATATAGTGTGTATAAAAGAGGTCACTTTTGTTTTACATACACATAACACTGAAATAATTCATTTATTTTTTACAATTATTCAAAGTAATTTTTCAATTAATCTTGAGCACGCCCATGGAGTGGTCGAAGGTACCAGTTAAAATTATGCTAATTACTCTCTCGTTCATAAAAATAAACTATACAAAGAGGAGCTTAAAAAATTTTTTCTTTTACTGTTCTTTAATATTTTAGTTTAAAGATTGCCGTTTTTGTTTGCAATGCTTGGAGATTGACAGATATGAAAATGATCTATAAGGATATTCCCAGTTTTAATACTAATAAAACATCATTGTGTCGGCTACTTAGTGAAAAAAAAAATATATTTTGATATACAAGAAAATAACATGTAAACAATTTATATACATATTACTTAAACTAAAATATCCGAAAGTTCGGGTTTATATCCACAGGTTTCGACAGACTCTTACTCTGGGACAAGATTCTCTAAGTAGTTCGCGTTCATAACTTTTGCACTTTTGTAAATCTTCTTATTTCTGATTCTTTGTTTAAGTCATATTCGTCATTGTTTCTTATATATTGTCACACAGTTTTTTTTACCATTGTTTTATTATCAGGCGAAACTTTCATGCTTACCTTTTGTTCTAAAATAATTTTTTTAGCATAGAATTATTCATTGCTTGTTTCCAACGGTCTGACATTTCTTTTTCTATTAAAATTCCTTTTATTATTTGGGTTTAGCAATTTTTATGCCACTCATGTTTTTTTTATTTTCTTTCCATAAAAGTCATGTACTATATTCAATCAATAAAAATGTGGCCCAAATTGCTTTCAGCTAATAGTAATATAGCGTAATGAAGGCACATTTCCTAATTACAATGCATAACATTCACCATCCACCTATAATCATCCGACTTTTATTAGACCTGCCAGAAACATAAAACTTTCAATCGAAAAAGCCTGGCCCATAAATTTTCCTTCTCAATTTTACGAATACGTGTAATAATTTTCGAGCGGTTGGTAGAAGGTTATTAGTCGATTCAGTGTTCAAAAGCAATTGCGCTGCAGTAATGGCTGCCACGTTAACATTTTCACGTTTTTGCAAACCCACCACATACACTCTCTTAATTAATTTCCGAAAAGTTGTCTAATTTGCAATTAACTTACCACCGAATGTTTGCTATCCAGAAAAAAGAGGTTCGGCTTTTATGCGCTTTGGTAATGGACTAAAAATTAACAATAAAAACTGTTTAGCAAAACTCTTATCTTTATTATATATTAATAATGTTCCATAAATTTCAAAAATCAAATAGAAAATATTAAGACAAAAAACAAATCACCGACCAACAGAAATCGCAAACACTCTGTATATGATGCCATTTAGCATTAGTTGTAGAAAGTGTTTTTTTTTTGGAAAGTCAATTTTATACGTTCAAAGACATTCGCAGAAAATAAGAAGACAATATATTGGGTTTTCTAACGGTTTAGTTTTAAATAGACATTTGTGTAAACAGTTCTACCTTAAACTTTCTATTTTATGGAGTACCAAGGATTAGACAATGGGGTAGGTTTATAAATAGTTTGTGAGAGGTAATTATCCTTTTTTCTCTAGAAATTAAAAATGTTTATTAGATGGCCGACGGATTATTGGATAGTAGAAAGTTAGCCTTTTTTCTTTGAAGAAAGTAAAATTTGTTTAAATGGAGATACGTTCTGATTGGTTCAAGGAAAAAGAGGAAGTAGATGAAAGGCTTTTGGATAGAGTTTTGCAAGAGAGAGGAAGGTATTGTGAATTAAATATCGGGCGAGTATAATATAGTTTTCTTTTGTGGAGACGACGTTGCTAATTAGACAAGTTTTCTTTTTAAAGTCTTCTTCTTCTTTCAGTGCCTATTCGTTCCGAATATTGGCAATCATTCTGGCTATAATTATTTTATTAACTGATGCTTTAAATAGATTCGTTGTTGTTGTGGAGAACCATTTCCTCAGGTTCTTCAACCATGATATTCTCCTTCTCCCAATTCCTCGCTTTCCGAATACTTTACCCTGTAGGATTACCTTCAGTAATCTGTATTTAGTGCTGTTTCTCATTATATGTCCGAGATATTCCAACTTTCTCCTTTTAATGGTATACATCACCTATCTTTCTTTGCCCACTCTTCGTAATACGGTCTCGTTGGTTATCTTGTCTGTCCATGATATCCTTAGAATTCGCCTGTATAGCCACATCTCGAAGGCTTTAAGTTTTTTCTCCACTGCTTCAGTTAGTGTCCAGGATTCAACTCCGTAATACAATATTGAGAAGATATAACATCGTAGGAGCCTTACTTTTATCTCCAGATTAAGATTGTGGCTTTTAAAGAGTTTGGCCATGTTATTGAATGCACTCCTAGCCTTCTATTCTACATTTTATTTCCTGTGAGTGATCCCATTGTTCATTTACTGTTGTTCCAAGATAGTTATACTGTTTAACTCGGTCCAGTGGTGTATTATTGATAAGTAGTTGAGCGTCTCTAACTTTATTTTTGCTAATGATCATAAATTTAGTTTTTGTTATATTTACTTGAAGTCCAAATCTTTCACTTACTTCATTTACTTTGTTTATTAGTTGCTGTAAACTGTTCAAACTGTCTGCAAAAATAACGGTGTCGTCTGCATAACGGATGTTGTTTAGGCGTTCTCCATTTAGAAGTATTCCATGTTCGCATTTTTCCAAGGCTTCACTAAATATTTCCTCTAAATATAGTTTAAATAATATAGGTGAAAGTATGCAACCTTGTCTAACGCCTCGTAGAATCTATATTATTTCCGTTGGTTCTCCTCCAAAATTCGTTCTTATTGTGGCTGATTGGTTCCAGTATAAATTTTGTATTATACGCCGATCTTTATCATCCATTTGGGCTTTTGTTAGAATATCCATCATTTTTTGGTGTTGAACTGTATCAAATGCTTTTTGGTAGTCCACAAAGCATGTGTAAATATTGCAAGTCATATCTCTGCATCTTTGAAATAATACTTGTAGACTAAACAGTGCATCTCTTGTACCTACGCCTTTCATGAATCCAAACTGTGTGTCTTTTCTCTCTGTTCTCTCTCTTCTTTCTGTCTGTATGTCTCTTCGCATAGCTTGTATATTATACGATGTATAATTTTAAGAAAAAGTTTTAATGTATGGCTCATTAGACTTATAAGCCTATATTCTCCGCACTTTTTTGCTCCCTGTTTCTTTGGTAAGGTAATAAATTCTGAAAGTAGCCAATCTTTTGGGATATTGCCTGTGTCATAGATATTATTGAAGATTTTACATAGTACTCTTAAAGATTCATCATCAAGAAGTTTAAGAAATTCAGATTGTACTCCGTCTAGTCCTGGAGCTCTACCTTCTTTTAGTGATATTATGGCTGCTCTTATTTCTGCCACTAGTATAGGTGGTCCTGTTTCCGTAGGTATTGGGGGCTGGTTCTCTCTCTCATCAAAAAATAAGTTTCTTATGTAATTTTTCCAGGTGTCATTGATACTTTCTTTGTCCACGATTATCTCTCCATTGTCATTAACAAGTTTACTTATTCTTCTGTTTTTACATTTACCTGTAATTTCTCTTACCTTCTTATGCACGTTGAAGTCGTCGTATTTACTTTGGAGAATTTCGATTTCTTGGCATTTTTTCTCCAGTTCTTTCTGTTTGGCTTCTCTGATCTTTCTCTGTATCTCTCGCTGTAATGTTTTATACATGGAGTTATCGTTCTTGTTTTCCTTCTTTCTTCCATTAGTTGCAGAATCTCTTTAGTCAACCATGTCTTATTCTTACCTTCTTCGTTCTTCATAAAATTGTCTTTAATGTCGTCTATTGTTTTCTTAAGGGATTCTATCTTATCTTCTGTGCTTTCCGTTGTATTATCGATTTCTTTAAATTTTCTATTTAATGTTTTGCTGCCTATTTCTTTTACTTCGCTACATTTTAGTTTTCTCATGTCATGTTTTCTCATGAAAACTTAGAAAATAGACTTTAAAGTCTAAATTGTGAAAAGTTCTATTTATGTTTGGTGGAAAGAGTTCCAACTGTGGTAGCAGACAGAAGAAATAACTGACATTCTGTAAGTAATAAACAGATGTATAGTTTTAAACTGGACCAAGTCAATTAGTTGAGATATTCTTTATGTCTGGAGAGGAGGAGTTTATTTATGTTGTAAAGATTTGGAGCAGAGGAGTTTAGCAGAAGTATTCTGGAGAAACTAAAAAATACGAGCAAGGTGGACAAGGCACGATCAAAGGAGAGAGAGGTGAAGTCATCAATTGTGGGAACAAAAGGTTAGTTTCGTTATTTTTAGAAACAGAGACTTTCAATCACGACCACCTAAATTAGGATTATTCGTTTTTTTTGTTGGTTTTATTGAGAATTATAATACATGATAATTTATCAGGAGTCACTAAAATTAAAAAATTTTAGATTTGCATATAAGCTTAATTAATTTCTATTGATAATTGTGGATGTATGATTCGATGGATGTTTGAGATTTTTATTCTAATCATTGTATATGGTATATTTATTCAAAATTTTTACTTTTAATATTTGATTGGTTTTATTTTAATATAACATTTACTTTGTAAGTCATAATTGTGCTGTAATTTTATTTTCCCATTGTCTATCCTTTGTTTTCCTCAAAGGCAACTAGCAAAAAATACTTTGAAGCCACCTTTTGTTTTTAATAAGTAAAAAAAAACCTGCGATATAACGTGTGCTATAGACCGTGCACAAAGAGCGAGAATTGATGAACATCATCAAAATGAGAAAGGTCCAATACTTCAGTCATATAATGAGAGGACCTAAATATCGCTTACTCCGGTTAATCATTCAGGGCAAAATCGAAGGAAAACGTTGGGTCGGAAGAAAACAACTGCCCTGGCTGCGTAACATTAGACAATGGACAGGTCGAACAGTCGAGGAACTGTTTCATCTAGCTGCCGACCGAGAATCGTTTCATAAGCTTGTCAATATGACGATAGCCAACGCTTAAATACAAGTACGACACACAAAGAAGAAAAAGATGATACTACACTTATAGCAGCTAGTGAGCAAGAAATGTTTAATCTCCTGCAAAGAGTTGAGCTGAAAATCAATAAAGCTAAGACAACAATAATGATGGTCGACAAATTCCACACCATTTAACTGACTAACATGTTACAGAAGTACCAAATAGTGGACAGTTTTGTCTATCTTGGATCTAGTACAACTAATGATGGTAAATGTGAAGCAAAAATTCGGAGATGTATTGGTATAGCAAAAAATGCAATGAATCGCCTACCTACCGTTTGAAAAGACAGATATATCTTCCTAAATATCGAGGTAAGACTTTTGAGATGGGGTACTGTAGAAAAATGCTGCGCATACCTTAGACATCTCATAGGACAAACGTTTGCATTTAAACCAACTTGAGATTTAAAAAAAGCTGTTTCCAATATGTCTGCAACGTATTCTACAATTTTTCGGTCACTTGGTTAGAGAGTTTGTAGAGATCTATAGAAGATTTGGGAAAAGATCTAGAGGACGATCACCAACTAGATGGTCTGACCAAATTAAGAAGTCAGAAGGAAACTCATTCTGTGAAGCTTTCAGAGCAGCTGAAGATAGAGACCAATGAAGAAAAATTGTTAGGAATATTGGAAGAAATTTTTTTTATTTATTTTCAAAATTCTTTAACTTTACAACCAATTGTATGCTTTATCTAAATGTTGCATTTGTGAATATCCAAATATGGGCAAATAAATTTACAAAAAATTTATATTTGCCTTATGTCTTGAGATCATCTTTCAACGTTTGTTAGTATAAGTCATATAAGTCATAAAGTATGTTATTATTTTTTATTTTTACAAATAATATTTCTTTCACCTTAGTCTTTTATACCATCTGATTACAATAAACATTTATTCTAATATTCTACTAATTCTTTTCGCAAGCTTTTTAATTGGAGCGAACGATATCTGCACATACTAATTAAGGTGAACCTCCAGGCCAGTTTCTTTTTACAATGGAGCATGATGAAAATGCCTTTAGTTCATGCTGCTTTAGTTTTTGATGAAACGGAAGTTAACAAGACGAACAATTTAAGGATGTATAGTTAATGCGGGTAATCATGCAAATAATCGTTTTTAAAATCTCTGCAATTTTAGTCTTCTGTCAGAAGAGTGTCATCTTTCATACTTTCTTGACGGAGTTGCAGTAAAAACAAATAATGAGACTAATTATGTTTTCCAATTTGCTACAGAAATAGATAACATTTAGAAAACGTTTTTTTCCAAGTATTTTACACCACAACCTTGAATACTATTTTTTTTATAGTTAGTGAGCTGATCATAATTCTCTTTGATTGTATCTCTGTGCAGGAACGGACTTTTTAACGTTTTTTTTTTCGTGACGCTCTACATTGATAATCTTTTTCAAAGATATATCTTCTCATACACAATATTTTTTTTTACTTTTTGGTAGTACCATTTGCAGAAAATTCTCAACAAATCTTTAACTTCATTATAGGATACTCATTTCTACAAATTGTGTATTCTTTTTAACTACAATAAACTTAGAGAAGCGTTTAGCGAGAAAGACTGCTTGATTACTTCTTAGTTTCTTATGTAGTTCTGGCTTCATTCTATTTAATATGATCTTGGACATTATTTTGGATGTGGTGCTCATTAGTGCTATTGCTCGCCAATTGTCCCATCTACTTAGATTGCCCTTTTTTGATATCCTAATGATTACAGCTTTTGTTCCATTTGTTTGGTAGCTCGTCGTCAGTCCATATCTATCGAAAGAGTCTGTATAACATAATTCGTTTACTGATTTTTTTGCTTCGGTCTTTATTAAATTTATCGATAGATTGTCACTTCCAGTGGCTTTGTGAAATCTGGTGTCGCCTCGTGTTTGCACCATAGTTGTTCTTTTGCTTTAATTGTATTTTGTTTTTTAGTTTTGATTTGTTTATTACTTTTTAGTATTTTTCTGTTAAATTTCTGATACATTTGAAAGGTTATTTAATCAGTTGCTTAACCAGAACAGCATAATTCTCGACATGCTAACAACGGTCATAGGCAAAATAACAAAGTAATGTCTAAGCAAGCAAGAATGGCGGCCAGGAATGCCAATGGCCTAACAAAACATGTTCAAGAAATTACGTTATTTTTAAAATTTAACAAAATGACATATTATTATCTACAGAGAGTCATTCAACTAATAGAATAGTTGTAAAAATTCCATTTTACACACCATAATTTACCCACCACCCTGACGGAACAGCCCATGCAGGCTCGGCAATCATAGTTAGATCATCTGTTAAATATACATTTTACAAAGTTATTTCACACCTAAAATCAAAGCACTTTAATCATAATAGAAATAGAATAGAAACTTTAAATAAAATAGAAATTAGAATAAAAAATTTATTTACTTCCTAGACATAATATCCTGGTTGAAGAATACGCCAGCTTCTTCCACACCCTTGGCTTGCACTTCCTGGTAGAAGGAGATAAAAATGCCAAAAATACTATATGGAGATTACGACTAAATACAATAAAAGTGAGAAATCTACATCGATCAATCATGATAAATTTAGGAACTGAAAACAATAATTTTCTTATAATATATGAATATTTGAATATTTTAAAATATTTAACTTCTTAGTCCGTACCTGCTGCTTCCACAGATTCTTATTAATGACAAAACGAGGGATTTTCATTCCCTGCCAGAGATCCTAAGAAAATGTTTTATTATCTGTTCTTCTTCTTTACGTCGTTATCAAATAGGATTACTAGGAACATCAAATTTATGCTTCGATATAATTTCTAATTATCAGAACATTCATTTCTGCCGCAGGATTATGTTTGAGGGTGATTTTTTGATGATACTTAATTACTTCTTTTTAAATTTTGAATGGTTCTTGTCGAAAACTAATTTGGTAAGAGATATTGACAAAAAGATATTTAAAGCAGATGAGGGTCAACATATTTACGGTAAAGATTTATTGTAGGATATTTGAAAACAAGTATAAAATAGACAGAGTACTTATAACACAAAAAAAGGTATATTACGAAAAAAAAAAATATTTCGGCTTTACTATGAGAGATATTTAAGTTGGCAAGTAACCATACGTTAAATCAAAGGCAAATATAAAAAAGGAGGAAGTAAAGTATCATCTAAGTAGTAGTAAAGTAGTTTCAGAACTTATTACATAAATTATGTAATAGAGGAAAGGAGCCAAATATGGAATACCATTTTTATTTTTTGCTGTCAATAAGTGGTTTTCGATCAAATTAATCTAATCCTTTAGCTAAATTGGATCACAATTTCGTTCATCGGAATTATTATCTGAGGATTCAATCAATTCGATAAGTTTTTCACAAAAAAACTTTTACTGCATTGACACGTTTTTGTACCTAATCCGGAATATGCACTTAATATGGAACACTGTATGTTCTAAATCTGGAATAAAACAAAATTATAGGAAAAATATTTATTGACAACTCAAACTTTTTTCATATTCTTATAAATAATTTTAAATCTTTAAGAGAAAGGTACCTTGCAGTTTTTTAATTTTCTTTGCAGAAATCACATATGAATGTTTCCGTTTCTGCCCCTGCGCAATCAACATGGCACCACTGCTGACAGGACAGACAGCGTATCCAATTTTCGCCTCGAACATCGTTTAAAAAAACTTCCATCGCAATAAAAGCACACTGCATCTGGATCTCCTAAATCTGTTGTCCCTATTTCTGTGATGTTATCGTCAGATGATTTGTCATCTAAACTCTCGACGTCTACCGTCGTTGTAGTGGTGTCGTCTCTCGACGACACCACTACAAGATGGTTGTAAATGGGATAGATCGAATATCACATTTTGCTTTGCTATATTCTTTGATTAGTTCGATAAAGGAGAATTTATTGAATTATTTAGGTTTTCTTTGTATGGGGATGAGGTTATAACTGCAGCTTTTCCTGGTGCTCTTCCTCTTTGAGGACTTTTTTTCTTACTTAATGTCGGCAAAGGTGATATTTGATAAGGCTCGATAAACATATTCCTTTTTGATTGGTCAGTAGTCCCATTTTATCATAAATTTTGTTTAATGGAGTGTCAGATTGCGATTCCTCTTCAGCAGCAAGGAAATCGTGGTGTTCGAAAACATTGCAAATTGTGGGATATATGCCGGTTTTCCTGAAGCCATTGACGGCTATTGCTCTAGTTTGGACTTTCAAATAAGCCCTACCAAATAATTCAGAGATGTCGAAAGGTGTGACAGCCCTCTGATTGCTTTGAAGAAATACTCTTAATTCCCCACTATAGTGAGAGTTTAAAGGTCCTATGAAAGTGTTAACCAACGGCTGCATATAACGGGTAGAGTGTGGGGGCAGGCACAATATCTCCACAAAATTTTGTCTTGCTAAATCGATAACTTATAAGTTGCGATAATGCGAATGGTGCCCATCTAAAACTAGCAATATTGGATCACTTTGTGATGGTCTTGTTTTTTCTATCAAGTGCCGGAACCACTCTGTAAAGATTTCCGTTTGTATCCAGCCACTGGATAGCACACAATTTTTGATCTAGGAGAGGCTCCTTTTTGTATCAAAATATTCATACTCTTCCTAGGATAAATAAGTAATGGTGGAACAAAAGTTCCCCCTGCACTCATGCATAAAACAGCTCTGTCTAAGATCCCCTCTTGCAGACGTTATCGAGCCAACTGCTTAGCACCCCTCAAAGCCAGAACAGACTGTATCTTCGATTGGACGATAGACAACTCAGTCTCGTCAACGTTAAAAACTCTATCTGCAGGATATTGATGCTTCTCGAGTGCCAACTCCAGAAGATCGAAGAAGTGGCTAACTTTTTCTTATTGAAACCTTTAGCCCGATGAATTGAGGTTCCGGTTGGCTTTCTTATAGAAATCGCACTTTTATGTCCTTTTAGAAATAAATCTAGCCACTTTCTGCCAGCACTTTCAGTTTCTTTCGAAAATGGATTTGGTAAGTTATTAGCAGCAGCTAACTGGAAAGCCATTAAAAAGTGAATATTCTATCAATTTTGTTTCTAAATTTTCTGGTAAAACAGGGGGTCTACCTAATTTCTTGTCTACAGCATTATTAGGTTTAGATGCCAATCGAAATAAAGTGGTACGGGGTATTCCAAAGGTGCCTGCTGCTTATTTATATTCCATTTATTTGATCATAACGGCCTGAATAGCACGTTTCATGTCATCTTTGTTCCACGACTTTCTACAGAGTTTATCACTTTTCTTCTTCTGTGGCATTTTCCTGCAACAAATAGAAATGTAATCTTCAAACCAAACTAATTACAAAACTTTTTAAGTAACATAGATAGATATATTTGGTATATCATATTATGACAAAAAAATGTTCCGAATATTGAATATTCCATATTTAATACCCTCAAATATTCCATATTAGGCACCCTACAATGTTTGAATTTCCAACTGCAATATCATTACATGCGAAAAACATATAGAGTTTTTGTTTAAGAAAACACAAGAAAACATGCCTATTACATAATAGATAGGTGTTACCAAAATTATATTTCATGCAGAACTTATACTATTCTTGTTCAAAGTACTTACCTACAAAAAACTCGCGGAATCTAAAATAACTCTGAAGGCAACTGTACTCACACTACGAACACTAGATCAGAACTGAATGCTGTCACGTTACTACATTCAAAGGTACCTTTTTTGGGTTGGATAAATGTAACGTTGCCGATTACCTTTTCTAGAAAATACGGTATTTCATATTAAGAGCATATTCCATATTTGGCTCACTTCCTCTACATTTATCAAATCTACCAAGATTTCATATTAAAAGCGTAATCAATATGATATTACTGACCTACAACTCCAACCTGGACTATTCTTCAATTACTTCCGACAACCTTCTGTGTCGCACGTTCTTTTCCGAGAAGTGCAAATGAGTAAAAACTAATTAGCGCGGAATATATTTCGCATGGGATGGCAGAGGGCGCAGATAATACAATTATCCAAAGTGGAATATAATTAGAGAATGACGAGAAAGGGATGTTCAAACGGGAGCACTTCAGTTAGTTCTGGGACCCATGCGATTATGAAAATGGCAAGAAGTTGCCAAGAAATTGTCGAAAGGGTTGAGTTGAAACTCAGAAAAATTTCGTTGTTAAATCCCAACTTTCTGTCAAGATGAATTACTCGAGTTAAGTGAGTGAGGCAAGTTGAATGTATCAACATAATTGTAAAAGGGATGGTATTGATTTTGTTATTTTTACTTTAAACTATTCTTATTTAAACAGTTCAGTTTATAGAAAAGCAATTGTTTTAATAAATAATTTAATAAAAAGTCGGTGGACTAACTAAATAGTACAAAGTGTATTAATTTATATTAATTAATACAAAAAAAAAATTCTGTCCGTGTGTTAAGAAATTTTAAAAAACTCTCGGGACCCACCAATTTTTATATACAGTGCATTCATAAAGTGTGGAATAGGTCTATTATCTCACGACTTAATTATTTTTAAAGTTAAAGCTCTGACAGGTAGTTTTTTATATTTATTTTTCAACCTTTTTGGAAAAAAATAACTTTAAACCCCCACTATCTTAGCAGATGTGATGTCATCGATAAGTTTTTTAAATAGAAAATTCATATTTTTATCTAAAAACTTTAAAACCTTTTATTTTCCTGAGTAAAACTTAACGTACAAACTAGCACATTTAAACTTTAGTATACAGGGTGTAAAGGAAGTCAGTGCTTGTATTTCTATAAATTTAATGCAAAATTTATTATACAAAGAAAATTATTAAATAATTTCTTTATATTAAAGACAAACAAATAACATAATTTCTACAAATGCTTGAATTGAGTTCTTTGATTGAATTGAGAATATTTAGGACTTTTAATGAATTCTTGGGTCTACACTGGTGTAATTTGTTGCATTTCAGTACGAATTGTCTGTTTGAAGTCTACCAAATTCGTAGGTCGGCTTAGATATACCTTACTTTTTAAACAACCCCAAATAGAAAAGTCCAAATATTGTAAAAGTTTATATGCAGATGATCCCCAGAATGCAAATCACGACGAGTTCAGTGCAGGAAGAGAATCAATCATTTTAAAGTCACAGGTAGAAAAAGCAATCAAAAAGCTAAAAAATAGAAAATCTCCTGGCACAGACAAGATCACCGCAGAAGTTTTAAAAGAAACTGAAGATGGAGTTAATGTTAAGCATGTGATCTGCAAAAAGATATGGGCTACCGGAAAGTGGTCCAACGACTGGACAACTTTACTTTCATCCCTATATTCAAAAAAGGAACTCCGCTAAATTGCAGCAAATACAGAACGGTAACCCTAATATACCATGCAAGTCAAGGTTCTACTTAATGTAATACATGGAAGACTAAAAGCTTTTTTATTACCTCAGATATTAGAAGAACAAGCGGGATTTGTCCCAGGAAAAGGCACAAAAGAACACATCCTTATGTCAGACAACTAATTACAAAAACTCGTGAATTCAATACTCCTATGCTGATGTGCTTTATGGATTATATAATGACCTTGATAAATCAAATGGCAGCAGCTATACTCCATACTAGCAGAAATGGCAACACCCTCCTACTTAATTCAACTAATTAGAAGTCTATATGAAAATAATAAGTGCAGAGTAAAAATAAACAATACCCATTTCGATAATTTCACAACAGAGGCAGGTGTCAGGCAGGGATGCATAATCTTGCCAACTTTGTTTAATATCTACAGCAAACACATTATGCGAAAGGTAATAGACGGATGAAAGGTTCGAATACCAGTTGGAAGTCAAACAATCAGTACTTAGAGATATGCTGCTGACCCTTTATTAATCGCGACAAATCAAGAAGATATTAAAGACATAATGAGATGTCTGGAGAAGAAAAGCAAAGCATATGGACTAAAGCTAAATAGAAGTAAGACAAAGATCATGATAGTAGACAGAGCTCGGACTTTTCTTCAACACATTAAAGAAATTGGTGGCTTTGAAGTAGTAAATAGTTTCATATACCTGGGGTCCCTAATAACAAGTGACGGAGGGTGTGACAGAAAGATACGTAGAAGGTTAACTATTGCTAGAACAGCTATGATGAAACTGGTTACAATTTTTAAACATTCTAGCAAAAGAATTCACACAAATCTAAGGCTGGTAAGGGCATTCGTTTTTTCCATAGCCACATATGCGTCCGAATCATAGACCTTTAGGAAGGCAGATAATAAACTAGATACCTTTGAAATGTGGGTATACCGCCGCATGTTCAGAATTGCTTAAACAAATACAAGAGAGATATTTGCAGTATTTTGGACACATTGCTAGAAGAACAAGAACGATGGAAAAACTGATAGTCGAAGGTAGAGTTGAAAGAAAGAGACCTGGGAAGATATACAAGCTGTCGGGTAAATAGAACAAAAATACTGATTAACCAAGGGTTACATGAAGCCGAACAACTAGCCCAGGACAGGGAAGAATGGAGGAAAATCGTGAAAAAACTCCAAAGGCCTGATAGTGTCACCACATCTCAAAAGGGATTATGATGAGAAGGAGGAGAAAAGTCCATGGGATTTAAATCTGGCGACCTAGCAGGCCATTTAATGTAGCTGTCTCATCCAATCCAGCGATTGGAAAAAGTTGCATTTAGAAAATTTCTAACCAATACAACATAATGTGGACTTACTTCTACTTGATGAAACCAAAATGGTTCATGGATACCTGGAAATGTTGCGGTTAAAAATGGAACTACGTAGGTTTGAACATCTCTAAATACCTTTTACCTATTACAGTACCGTCAAGAAACTACGGTCCTACATTGGTTTTGCTAACAATTCCAGTCCATATAAATTTACTTTTTGGGGATATTGGGTATAAACTTCGATTGTCCCATTAGGATTTTCTGTTGCCCAATAACGACAATTTGGTCTATTCACGGTACCATTTAAACAAAAGGTGGCCTCTTCGGAAAACAAGATATTATATTCAAATCCATTTTCGCAAAACTCCAGAAAGTCGTCTTCATTGAGTTCATGTATAAGTTTATATGGATGTAATTTGGTCTTTTTTATTTTTTATGAACAGCACGACGACAGATCTCATTGAAAGTTGATAAAGTTGTAATTGAAGAATAAGGATTTTCTTTAATTTCAAGTAATAGGTACATTTAATTGATTGTTGTCGGAAACATTGGCTCTGCCACTCTTGAGCTTATCTTTCACATTAATATAATAATAAGTCATGACATCGTAAACCGTTTCCACACTTTATGAACACACTGTATAAATATGCACTTTTTAAACATAAACCTAAATATACAGGTTATTTATGCCAGCCTAGCATAGTTTATAAGCTATAACAACCTGATGTGATTTTAAAATTATAAAGTATGAAAACCACTTATGGAATAAAATTATTGTGTCCTTATTTTAAAAATTTATCAAAAAAGCTAAGACACGTCCACTTTTAAATTTAAGTATTTTATTTCTAGGATCGCTTGGTCATTTATATACTTCTTCTTGATCTTCGAATAAGTAGTATCTTTCATCTTCTGGTTTGTCTTCAAAGAATTTTCCTTTTAAGTATGTACAAGTAGGGGATGTTGTGGTTGTAGGCTTTAAAATCAATAACAAGGAGTTTAATTCTGTGGTTTTTAATCAGTAATTCCTATCCTTGCGATAAAGTTGGTACATTAAGTTTTTAATATGTGTATACAAAGTTTTAGATGAAAGGTTGAACGAAAATTCTTTACGGCAAGAGCTTGATTATTAAACCAAACAATTTTGTGATATTTATGAAAACAGTACTGATCTAAAAGAAGATATTAGGTCGGCATTGTGGCCTAAAATATGTTCATAGATTCGGTTTTAAAGTATTTGGTTGGTTTGGCCTGTGTAAATTCATGCTCAGTCTGGACAACATTTTTTATCTCAGTGTTTTTTGTTTGGGGTGTTTTTTTTTCGACGGATCGAATAGCAGATCCAGCTTTAGACATAGGCCTTCTCCCAAATCAATCCAGTGTTGTCTATTTTACGCCACTTGTTTCTAGTTGTGTCATCCAATCTTCTTAATGTCATCAGCCCATCTCATTTGTGATGTTCCTCTGCTTCTCTTTAATAACCATGGTCTCTATTGTTGTATTTTGTGGTTCCATCTTTTATTCTTTAATTGGTCATTGTGTCCTGCGAAGCTCCATTTTAATTTGGCAGCATGTTCCCCTGCGTCTTTTACTTTGGTTTTGCTTCTAATCCATTTGTTTACTTTTTTGTCTATAAGTCTCACCCCGAGCACTGATCTTTCTATGGCTCTTTGTGCTTTTACTATTTGATCTATATTAGGCTTGGTGAGTGTCCTCGTTTGTAAACCGTACGTGAGTATAGAAAGGATACACTTATCAGAGAAGTTAGGACTAGTTGGATACTAACCTCACACCATGCACTTCAGAACGTAACTGATCAAATAGGAATGTAAATATTACTTTTGTACATGTGCTGCATCGGAGGGGTAAAAAATACATAGAACTTCTGTATACCGTTAGGCAGAAGTGAAACAAATGAAATATATACGATACACAAGCGTTCAAACTGTGTGGTACTTTAAAGTAACAGGTTAAGTAAAGACAACAAAGGTTAATTATTAATATACTCGTAATTAAGCTGCTGAGTGAAATTCTAAAATCAAATATAGATTATTCTCGAAGCTTAAAGAGCAGACACCACTTCTAGATCAGAGTCATCTTGTTTTTTAACTTTATTGTTTAGAATGTGCTGAACACAATATAGGACAAACATGGCAGTGATTAAAACAAAGAATAATACAGCACATAAGTGATATTAAAACAGAAAAATATTATTGTGAGGCAACAGACCAGTTCCACCTAATAGCCCATACATTTAATTTATCAGAAGTCAAGATCTTGGATATAGCAAACAACTATTAAAAAGACTATTTTTGAAAAATATCAAATCAGAAAAACCAAAAAGTCAATTAATTATATGACAGATAGTTGCAAATTTGCAAGACATGTATTTATTTTAAAATTCTGAAAAACTAAAAATATCTGTTTAAATATTAAATACTTATTAAATTTCAGTAACCTTTTGTCTATTGATAATTATTTATAGATACTATCTTAATATTACTAATTAACTAAGACAATTATAACTATGAAACTGTTCAAACAAATTTGCTTACTCATTCTACATTTGACTAAAGTTAATCTCCTTGTAACGAACATATCTCCTGCCGTGTCAAATAATCTCATCGCTGCGAACATCTGTCTTGGTGTCCTGTAATGCACTTTCCGAATCTCACAAACAGCACTATCAATATCAAAGCACGACCTCCAAGTGCCACGAATTCCAATTATTCTGATGCACTGCTTACTTGACACCTGCTCAAATAGGTCCGGACAATTCGACACAAGGACAGGTATTTCGCACAGGGTGAATGAGCGTGCTGTTATAATAGGAAATAATACTAGGATTATGGAGTTATGTACATTTGTTGTGTCTATTAATACGTATAAGGTGTTGCAAAGAAATGTTAAAACATGATACAGTTTGGTTAATAACGCAAGTCAATTGTACTTTAAATTAAGTTTAAAATTAATTTTTCCAGTTATGCATCCTATCTCTGCCCTTGTGGATTATTCGGATTACTCTGGATTACTTTGGACTTTAATGCCGAAGGCAAAAACAAGGGTGTAATTTACAATTGTAGAAATCTTAACAATCGATCAAATTAATTTCCTGTTGTAACTTCTGTTTTGAAACGTTAATGTAAAAGTTAATCTAAAAATAGAGAATGTCTCTATTACAATAAGTTTCGCATTCAGCAGTTAGCTCATCAAATTGAGGGATTACCAAGTACACAATGTAAGTGAAGTGAAACGATAGTTCGCAGTTCTTGATATGCAAATGACTGATAAAATAAACAGTTTCGCGGATCACATTCATCCGCCATATTTACACTGAAGCCACTAGAACGCAAATTTTGGTTGGCAATGAACACCAAACGACGCGTTTATTTACAGAATCCAATATTTCCCTATGAGATGTTCTCAAATGTGTTTGCCTTTGGATTTTAGATGAGATCTAAACTGTTCTGCTCCCTTAATTGAGGAAACGTTCGGTACGGTGAAAAGAGCAGTTTTAAACAAGTTCTCGGCGTGTCAATGTTTTTAGATCGAATTAGATCTAAGTTAAGAAGCAGCTGAATACATTGTTCTTTTGTGGGTTAGTAATAACTCAAATAGAAATAAAATCAACAATTGGTATAAATTACATCATTCTATTATTTTAGTTAAATTGTGTAAGTCAATTTTTTGTTCTCTATTAATATTAATGTAATTTATTTGATGAACAGTAGTGTTATAGGTTAGATGGCAATTTTATCTTTCTTAAAAAACTAAGCCAGTGAGTCACAAATATCTGTTATTAAAAAACCTTTAACAACTACAAAAGACATAAAACACGTAACAATAAAATATAATTTCAAAAACTTAACGCTAAAGCTCAGTTAACAATAAAAACTTTAAAAAGAAATTTGTGGGCTCAAGTTGTGTCCAATATAAAAGTAGGACCTATATGTCTAAAATGTGAAAGAATGGCAAAAATATCTGGAATACGGGCTCATAACAAAATCACTCAACTAAAGACAGATAATAGAATAACCACAGATGACTTAGAAATAGCAGAAGAATTTGCTATATAGTATGTATAAAAATAGATCTAATACAAGCAATTATAATAATAATTTTATCACCTTTAAACAGGACGAAGAATCCAATGCAATTATACCGTTTGTAGATGCAGATGCTTTAAATTCCAAATTTAATATAAATGAATACAAAGATGCATTAAAGGGATTTAAAGATACTAGTGAGGTGTCAGATAATATCCTAATGGTTTTTCTTAAGGATTTACCTGAGAATGCACACAATCATCTTTTTAACATATTTAATATTATTTGGAAAGAACAGAAATTTAGATTTGTATTACAATACCAATAATAAAACCAAAAGGTCCCAAAACTGATCCTAAGTCTTATAAACCAAGTGCACTAACATGTACTGCATGCAAACTGTTAAAAAAATGATCATCCGTCGTCTCCTCTGGATACTTGAAAATCGAAATATTATTATTCCGGAACAAAGTGGTTTTCGACAAAATAGATCAACTCTATACAATATATAGACCTAGTAACACTGTACATGAAGCCTTCTCTCTTAATCAAAAATTATTATTTTATTGGAATTTTCTTCGACATTAAAAGAGTCTTTGATTCATCTTGACGCCATCGTATCATCAGATTACTGTACGATTTAGAAACTAAAGGACACTGTCGGTGTTTGGGAAAGTTTGTGCGAATTCATTTCATATTTTTACAGTTAATACTTTTTCTGTTACGGTACTGTAATGTGATCTAATTTGATGCTGTATTTTAAAGACCTTTTGAAATATATTGTTTCCTGTTGTCTCGTAAAACTTAAACTGGATATTTCATTTATGATTTTGTGAATACGGAGAATTTGGCTTCTCTTTTGTATGGTTCAAAAATATACACACAAGTGTAAAGTGTCGTGTTACCGTCACAATTAGCTAAAATTATCGAAAAGGTCGCAATACAATGGAATGATTTATTGGTACACCCTCTCAGACCACCGCTTAGAGGGTTCCTTCTTAGCTCTGACCATATCAACGCATTTCGCACTTCTTCATAAGACAACGATCGACACGGACCTAGTTTTTCGGACGGTTCTCGTGCTGAGCCTCGGCGGCGACGCTAGCGTCGGTATCACCACCAATTCCTCATTCCTGTTAAGACGGCATCAATATTTTCAAAGGGTAAGTCTGTTCTTTGTACAAAACAACAATAATGAGTAAACCAGTTGATTTCATAACTTATTCACAATTTATAGTTGCTATTTTCGCTAATTTTATGTACAAACAAATATTATTTTTCATTCCTAAACAGCCTAACATTTATAAAAAATTTCTTATATAAAAGGTATATGCAAGTTAGAGTAAATGGTAACTTGGTGTCAAAGTGGAATGTGAAAATGTAATTCCTCAAGCATCTGTTATAAGTCCTAAGCCATTTATAATCGATATAAATGATGTTCTACGAAATTTAAAAGCCTCCACTTAAAGACCGCCTATATGCTGACGGTCTCGTGATATTTGGTAAATGCAAAAACTTAGCAATCTCTCACAACTTGTACAGATATTTCTTGTTAGATATTGAAAAATGGTCACTGGAAACTGCACTTATTTTTTCAACAACTCAAAAAAAATATATAGTATTTCCTAAAAACAAAGTTAGTACACCAATCTCATTATATCTATACAACCAATCACTACAACAAAAAGAATCTTATCTATTGCATCTGTAGAGTTTGCAATAATGTCGTTGTCTTTATAACTTTGTTGCTTTGGTTATTGTTTGTTTTCCGTGTGCTGTAGAGGAGACACGTGTGTATTTGAAGGTAATCATTTAGTATCTCCTTTGCTTAGTTGTTCAAAAATGTCATTTTTGATCTCTGAGGACATTCTAGTACCAGTTTTAAATCTGTCAATTCAAAGTTAGTCTCAGAGCGTGTCTTTTGATACTTCGAAACGATAAATACTTTCTTCTGCACGTCATCATGCAAGGAAGAGTAGATGGAAGAAAAGGTTTGGTAAAAAAGAAAAAATCTTAGCTAAGGAATATTAAAGATTGCACTAACCTTCGTGTTGAACAGATATTTTACGTTGCAAAAGATAGGAAAGGGTTTAAAGAATTGATCGCCAACCTTCGTTAGAAGATCGCATAATAAGAAGAAGAAGACCCAAAGCTATTGACCAACAAGAGGGAATTACTTATAACGATAATTGTTCGATTAACAGTTCTCTATTACGCTCAGAGTTGAGCTGCTTCGTTCTTCTCCTTCGCCTTCATTGCCGTTATGCTTTTTATCTGAATTCCAGACAAGAATACCTTATAGGGTGCTATCGGCCGGATCATCTTCTTCTTCTTATAGTGCCGTGCACCTCTAGTGCGTTGGCGAATTATCTTAAGGCTAGACGTCTGTATTTTGCGGCATGCAAAAGATCGCCAGTGTTATTTATGCCTGTCCAGTTTTTTATGTTCTAATGTCCAGTTCTTTTATGTTCGGATCATCTATCCCTCCTCTTTTATCCAGACTTGGGACCAGCTACATCGGGAGTAGAGCTACTTAGTTCACGTTGATTTTTCTGAATTTATACATTACATCAACTTGAAAGATTTTATTTTTAAAACACGCTGTAAGGACAAAGAGTGCCGTATATCCCATTGTTTTTTATAATGGCATGTTACAACTGTACATTTGTATGTTTGTCCTCCCTAACTGCACTAGAAGCTTATTAAAATAAAACTATTTCGTCATGTTTTAATTGGATAAGCCGTTTAAACTTACACAGATAAAATATCAAAAAATAATTAGTAATCAGGCTTCACAGCCGCCACAAAAACACAAATCATATCCGTTTTCTATTTGCTTTCACCCGCTTATGTAAACGAGCAAAGCAAAAAACCTATTTCAATTAATCCTTGTACTGTTTTTATTTTTTAATTAGTTAGTCAAACAACGAGGTAGAGCCCTCTGGGAACCCCGGGAATAGGAACGGAAAGGGGAAAAAGTGATAGAAAGCAGGTGGTTTTGGGACGGGAGCAGCAAGGGGACAGAGCGGTGAGAATATGTAGACCGAGTTCGCTGGTTCATTTTCCACGCCACTGAACACCTCATTACACGCGGGAACAGGACAGCGAACGTAGCATTATCATGAAGGGTGGCGGAAAATAGGAAAAAAAAATTGTTATGGGATGTAGACTTAATATTAATGCACTGGTTTATATTAGGGATGTTTATGTTTTAGATTTTAGTTAACAGCGTTTTATTAAAAAACTACAGGAAGTGGCAATTGTTTGGTACTATATACCAGAAGAATTTTAAACAACACTAGGAGCTCTACGGTATTTTATGTGTACTTTGACTGATGTATATATGGTTTAATACAGAATAAACATTTAATCTCAATCTGGACAATACAGTTGTGAGTTAAATGGTTTTAAAGAAAGTAGATTAATGACGTAGGATTGTGGTTTAAGTAGGGCAAAATTGACAAAATTGGATAAGTCTATGATGATGTTTTCTATTCTCTTTTTGCTAATTTTGACATTGAAATCACCCATAATGATGGTAAGCTCGTTATTCTTGGTATATTTTAGTGCTTTATGTATAAGTGTGTAGAAATCCTTGATATTGTAGTATATTTATATTCTTCTAATTTATTTGTCTTTATTCTAATTTATTAAAACTTACGATAACTAATTACTAGTTTATTAATTAACTTTACAACTATTTATGTTACGTTTCGTTACAATTAAATCGCGTTTCCCGATCTTCTTATGACTAACTCCTCAATGAGAATCTTCCGTTGTTTATATTAACTAGCTTGTAAACAGAATACTGTAGAAAATACGATGCCGTTCTCGACGTAGACACAGCGGCGACTGGTCTCAAAACTGGTATGTTTTTTTCCATGGGCTAGTCCCCAGAAAGTTCGATTGCTGTTTGTTTAGCGAAGGGAACCCAAAGGGTGTCAGGTAGATTTTTGACCTAGAAATTACGAGAATCAATAAAAAAAGAATTAGTCATAAAATATTTTCATTTCTCTACGCCATAACATTTAAAATCGTTACAATATCCTCTTCTGGCTTTTTCAATGTTGGAGCGTAAATTTGAATGATGTTTGTATTAACTGGTCTGCTTTGCAACTTCATCAGAATGTCTCTATTAGAGAGAGGTGGCACGCTGATCATAGTCCCAACGACCTATTTACTCAGAATCATCTCTACGTCGTTCCAGTGTTGTGGTGTATCATTTCCCGCATAATATATTATATGCTTATTAACACAGCACTGTCCCGAGTCTGGCCATGTCATCTCGCTAATTCTCATCACGTCGATATTTAGTCTTTTCATTGAATGGTGTTGTGTATCTTTCATCTTCGAATATTCCAAGTACGGATTTTTTGGAAGTTCCGCGTGCACACTTTTTCTCTATTAGTGTTTAAATATTGGTAAGGATTTCGTGGGTTGACGTCCCGGGAAGCCTTATATTTTCTTGTTCTTTCTCCTCTGCCGGATCTTGGTATCCGAAGTCCATGATCAGTACCTTCTCCAAATTGCTTTACATTAACCATGATGAATGAACTAGGGACTATTTTTTGGGGAGGTTTTCCGTTGCCTTCTCCATTGTAGTGTCACAGCCGTTTGACTCGCGAGTGGCGCCTGTGAGTATCTAGAATTAAGCCTACAGGATTTTTTTCACTATCCCATAGCCTTAATCCAGTAATGATATTACTGCTGCCTAATGCCATGTCCTCAGTTGATCCGCGGGTACTTATTTGGTTATGCCTTATTCGTACCTGTCCTGAATATCTGCAGGAACTTTTCCTATCAGCCATTGGGACGCGCCCTGTCGGGATTAAGGACTTACCCGCCTAGTCTGTGTTACGCAAAGTACTGAACAGCCCCTACTTAATTCAAAGTCCCTCCCCCATGTAACTTAAGACCAGCTACAGCAGATGCATCTGATGTAAACAAAATAGTAAAAACAAGCCTTTAAACAATTCGGTAAGAAATGAATAATCCGATCTAAATCTAATGTTTTAGGGAGAAATCTCCAGGATCAGACGAAGTAGAATCTGAATTTCTAAAACTTTTTGATAACAGATCTATAAGAATACTATGTAAAATCTTTGATAATATCTATGACACCGGCAAGATTCCAAAAGATTGGCTAGTTTTAGAATTTATAACATAATAATGTTATATAAAGAAAGAGTTAGCGACAAAGTCGCTTACTGTTTATCGGACACAAAATGACAAATAGCTCTAAATATATATTACTGGAAACAATCTCCCAATGCAAATAAATCAGTTAGCAAAAAGTGGAAAGAAGAATATTATGATTAAAAAACCAGAAAAAACGATTCTTTACAACAGTAACTAATATATTTAAAATATCATTCAATAACATGGTTATAACTGGAATTATAACCATGTTATAATTTGAATATAAGCAAATTGCTAATATTCAAAATAGATTATCACCAGAAGAAGATAAAAACTGTTTTAGAAAAAATAATAGTAAATAAGGAAGCTGCTTTTTAAACCTTCTACATAAACACTTAATATTATAAGTAAGGTCTAACGGATTAAAATTACTTTTAAATTGTGTGGCTTATTAATTGTGTCTATGCAAGTGCGATATATCTTTACTCATAGTAGTAGGTATTTTAAACAAGCTGAGCCAAGGAGAACTGACATCAGAACTGAAAAAAGAAAAGCTCTTCATTCTAGTGTGCAATAAATTGTCCTCTAGGCGGCGCCTGTCTAGGGTAATGTAGTTATAACAAAGTCGTGCAGAAGGCAATTCACTCGAGCAGATGGGAGGAGTTGAAGGTGACATGTGCATACAGAACAGTTTATCGTGTACTCCAAAGCATGTGATAGTGAAAGGAAAATGAAGACTATACGTGAGAAGAACTACAGAAAGGCATTGCAAGACATAGCAGAAACAAGTTTAAAAAAAGAAGAAAGGGAGTCCACAGTTTCCAGAGAGAAGAAAGGTATATTGTGGTATGGTCGACATGAAGAGACTGGTGCAATGAACAAAGTCGCTTGTTCCTAATCTGAGACGAAGGTTAACGTCGTTTCGCATACAGACAACTCGAAATTCTGACTTCGTAGAGACGAATGGACTCGCATCCCCCTTAAGAGTTGTTATAAACCAATGCGTCTAGGAGACAAGGAGATATTACGCAACAGACCAGAAATAGTCTTAGGTTTCGTGCTAGAAACTAGAAGCAGTATTTCCAACCTCCAAGCAAACCAACATTTCTGGTCCCACGCTATTATTTAGAGGTGTGACAAGAATAATTTTGACTGTTGATATTGCCTCGGGAAAGAAAAAGAAATCTTTGATGGATTCGACCGTTACTTGATGGAAATTCATTTTATGTAACAATACAACACTGAAAACTTTGTTTTCAAACTTCCACAAAATTTATTTTAAATCTTAACACTACAGCTGTTTCGACTAATTGCCTTTCTCAAGTGATCTATTTTTGGCTAGGGTTTACAAATTTATAGTCTCTAATGAAATAGGTTGAGGAGGGGAGAACTTTTTGTCTCAAGTTGGTTATTCAGAATTATATCTGTGTTTTTTAATTTGTTGATTTCCATAGATTCTAACAAAGATAGCTTAAGGTCTTTATTTTGAATGTGAAGAATTTTAAATTTGTCATTATAAATTAAACTAAATTATACTTTTTCATTAAACTACACACACCGGATCATCCAATAAGACCTGTAGTTTCCTTTTATACAGCTCCGTCATATAACCTTTCAAAAAAACTGTTAGAGATTATTTTAGAACACAGTGAATTTTCACCTTAATTTACCATAAAAAATACAACATCAGTAGTTAATAAAATACAATAGTTTGAATTACCTAACAACTCCAGATTAATTTCATTTGACGTAAAAAATCTTTTTCCTAGTATCCCTCCTACAGAAACTTTTATTCTAGTAAAAAATCTTTTAGACCAAAATAGTACAAATCCAATAATTACATTTGAAATTTTACATCTTCTTGAAGTTTGCATAAACCAGGACTACTTTGAAATTAATAATAAAATATATACAAATAATAGTGCAGGACTTATAATGGGCAATCCTCTAAGCCCATTGCTATCAGATATTTTTATGGATCATCTAGAGACAAAGATTTCAAAACATCCCGTATTCAAACAGTTTTTATATTGGTGGAGATACGTAGACGACGTACTGGTATGTTTCATAGGAACTAACAGGCAACTCGACCAATTTTTATCTTATATTAATTCACTTCATAGTCATATTAAATTTACAATAGAAACAGAACAAAATCAATCCATAAATTTTTTAGATTTAAAAATTAGCAGACTTCAAAACAAACATGACTTCTCCATATTTCATAAACCTACCCATACTGACACGACTATACACAATTCATCATCCCATCCAACACAACATAAACTGGCAGCTTATCATAGTATGTTACACAGATTACCAGAAATTCCGATGTCAAAATACAACTTTGAGACAGAATTAAATATAATTAAGCAAATAGCAGTAAACAACGGATACAACGAACAAACAATTAATAAAATGTTAAATCAGAAACTACACAAGAAAGCCATGAAATTAGTATTTCCACCACCAGAGAAAAAACCCAGTACCTTCTGCTCGATTACATATACGGGCAAAATAACAACAAAATTGCCAAACACATAAAAAAGAAAGGAATAACACCAGCTTTTCGAACAAATAACAACCTAGGCAAATATATTAAAAATAACAAGAGCCAAAATAAAAAACACTTAAATAGTGTTGTGTACAAACTTCAATGTGGCTACTGCCCAAAAAACTTACATCGGCCAAACTAATAGAAACTTTGATAAACGAATAGCAGAAAATTAAAGAATATAGAATAAAATATAGCTTGAAATAGCTTTCAAGAATAGAAAAACAGATTCGACATAGGCACTTCACCTTCTAGATCATAATCATTCTTTTAATGACAAATTTAAAATTCTTTAAATTCAAAATAAAGGTCTTAAGCTATCTTTGTTAGAATCTATGAAAATCAACAAATTAAAAAACACAGATATAATTCTGAATGTCCAACTTGAGACAAACAGTTCTCCCCTCCTCAGCCTATTTCATTAGAGACTATAAACAAATAATATAGACGCTTATAGAAGCGTCTATATTCTTTGCTATAAATTTGTAAACCCAAGCCAAAAATAGATCACTTGAGAAAGGCAATTAGCCGAAACAGCTGTAGTGATAAGATTTAAAATAAATTTTGTGGAAGTTTGAAAACAAAGTTTTCAGTGTTTCATTGTTACATAAAATGAAATCCCTTTATTTCTTTTTCTGTATAATGTATATTTTCTGTTTCATAGTTTATGCAACCTTTTGTGTATCCTTTTGTGAAATAATTTTATAATTACATAATAGCGAATCCGGTGTTTATTGTTTTTTTTTTAATTTTCCAATTTAATTGAGGTGGCAAAATAAAAAAAATTATAGATTATACCTTAGTAATATATCTGTACCTAGAACTAAAGTTTAGTGTCTGTGATGACCTGTAATACTATCTTCATGTTGTGGAGACTTATTTATGATTGACTCCTTTGAGCTCTTTTTTGGGTTTGAGATATGTCCATATATACTTTTGTACTAAATTGTTAATTATCTTAAGAAAAAGGTGATTTCTTGGTTCGGTACATAGTCGTGAAGTACCCACGACCAGAAAAATTGCCAGCCCGCAGATCGAACAATCCTTCCACTTCCAGAAAATAAGTAAAAATGAACTCTGTGGTAGTTTTTTTAAACCCCACCTTGAAAAGGATATATATAAAAAATAATTATATCAGCTGTTGTAAATAACCAGCAAACATATTGAACTAAATGCGCAAATAATAAAACATCATTCATCAACACAAAGTAACCTTGTAAATATTTCCTCAAGAAAAAAAATGTTTATCCTATAAATCATAAAACTTTTCACAGTATCATTTAATTTTTTATACTCTTCGATCCGTATATTTGCCGAAATCATTAGAAAACTTCCCACCACAACAAAAATTACCTAAATCTAAACACGATAAAAAATTGACATGACATAAAAGTCCACTCTTATTACCCTTTATTGATGTTTTACTGACGGATAATACTCTTTTCGGGGAACTCTCTTGACCCACATGAGCAGCCGAGCATGCCACATTAGTGGCCACCTTTGACATTACCGACCAAAAAATAATTGAGTTTTGATGAGGAAAATGGCTTTTGAGAGTATGAGTGGACGGAGCGGTAATGAAACCTGAATGCTGGAGAGCGCTTAAAAATCATTTAAAGCTTTTAAGGGGAAACCGAATATGTGAATGTTTTTATCGTAATGAAATATTTAAAATGTGTTAGATAAATAAGTTATTATAAATGTTTTTTGTTTAATTCGTAGAAATATAGAGACCGGTAGTCAGGGCCGTTTCAGAATTTTTAGGAATATTTTATAAAAGCCATGAGTCATTAGGCTTATCTTCTTCTTTGGGTGCCGTGTCCGTATTCAGACGTTGGCCGTCATCATGTTTACAATTTCCTGAAACCTTTCTCTGTCGGCTGCTGCGCGAAATAATTCTTCTACTGTGAAACCACACCATTGTCTAATATTACGCAGCCATAAAAGTTTCTTTCGACCAATCCATCTCTTTCCTTCCACTTTTCCTTGTATTATAAGGCGAAGTAAATGATATTTAGGTCCTCTAATTATATGGCCGAAGTATTCTGTTTTTCTCCTCTTTATGGTGTTTATGAGCAGACGTTCTGAATTGATCATTTGAAGAACATCTTCATTGGAAGTGAACGAAACCCACGATATCTTTAGGATTCGTCTATAGCACCACAATTCGAATGCTTCTAACTTGTTTAGCATTGTGGTTTTTAACGTTCATGTCTCACAACCATACAATAGGATCGACCACACATAACATTTCAGGACCTTCTTACGAATATTCATTGACAGGTTTCTGTTGCATAAAACTGGTTTTAAAAATAAACCAGGTCATAAAAGCCTTACGTGATATTTCGATCCTGGATATTATCTCTTCATCAGAGTCACAATTTACATTTAACCAGCTGCTAAGGTATTTGAAATGATTTACCGTTTCTATCTCTTCTCCATTAAGAGAAAGCAGACCTTGATCTATATGGATCTTTCCAACTGCCATCCACTTTGTCTTTGAAATGTTGATTTTTAGGCCTCTCCGATTACTTGCTTCACTGACTAGATTTAGTTATGTTTGGATATCTTGTAAACTTTCTGCAAGAATGGCTGTATCGTCAGGGTATCTAATATTGTTGATTACTTCTCCACCTAGTCTTACTCCCTCTTGTCTGTCATCCAAAGCCTCCCTAAAGATTTCTTCAGAGTACAGATTAAAAAGAGTGGGTGACAAAACACAACCCTGCCGTACTCCACGTTTGATGGGTATTTTTTCAGTGGGACTGTCTCCAATTTGGATAGAGGCTACTTAATTGTAATATAAGTATTTCAGCAGTCTTATATCATAGTGGTCAAGTCCTGCTGCCCGTAGGCAGTCAAAAAGTGTATTGTGTTGGACTCTGTCGAACGCCTTCTCGAAGTCGATGAAACAAACATAAACATTCTTTCGGAATTCACAACTTTTTTGTAATAAAACGCGCATACAGAATAGTGCCTACAGAATACAGAATAGAGAATACAGAATTATATTAGGCTTATAAGACTTTGCAATGAGATCGGTTTGTCTTTTTCCCAACTCTGAACGTAGATATAAGCCATTCATGTAGGTGATATTTCCCATTAAACATAATATGTTTTCCTGAACAGTCAACATTGATCAAGTTATATTGCATATGGTGATGCAAGTTAAGTTATCCAGTTTGAAACAGAAGAAGAACTGTCACATGTTAACCTACATCTGTCAAATTTAATACTAAAATCTAATAGATAACATAAAAACTCATTGTGCCAAGACTGAGATGTAGTGCATAAAAGTCCTTCCCCCTTTTTTAAATTTAATGTTTGTTTCGTCCCTTCTAAGTGTTTTTTCTGTTTAAGTGTGTTTAAATTGTCCTTAATTGTTTTAACTTTAATATTTTATATACTCGACTTTGCAATAATCCACCATTTTGCCAATAGAACTTTATCAAAGAAATTTGATAATTCCAAGTTGAAATAATTGCACACCCACACAATTTGTACATCTAAGCTTATTCATTGTCATAAAACTGTCACCTTCATAAAACAAATACTCAATAAATAACACACATTTTACAAATATATATTTCGAATAAGTATAAATAACTTTTAAATAATACAATGGTATATAACATCACTTTCATTTAACAAACAATCACACACCTATCTCTACTTCATTGGATCAAATCTATGGATCCTCAAGAACTTCCCGTTTACTGTCTAACAATTACAATAGCGGACTTAAGTTCTCCATTCAACAATACATGATAGTTTCAACCATGTTCTACCATCCATCAATTAATATAGTACCGGAATGTAAGTAATGTTTATTTATTTGCTCATTTATTAATTTATTACAATCTAATAGACTATTTTATAACAATTTGTGGGTCTTACCTTGTCTGTTTAAACTTTTTATACCATTTTATTCATTTTTATTCATTAAAAAAAACCACAGACATGTAATATTGGCATAATTATTGTAATTTATAACATCTAATTTGTTTATCCTTATTAGACAACACCCTAATATGGGTTTTATATGGGTATTATATATTTTTTATTTTTATTATTATTAATATGGTTTCAGCATTTACTTAACTTTGTATCGAGACCTGAAGATGCTTTGCATATTGTAGAAAGCGAAACTGGTCGTCTGAATAGTTAAATTAAATTGATTGTGAGTAAGTTTTATTTATTATTTCTTTACCTATTTGAAATGGACTCACACAAGCAACACATTCATGATTAGAATTGTTTTCATTTGTACAAACTTATTTCTTGCTATTTCTATCCTGGCCCTTATTTTGGTTATTTGTTCATTATTGTCTGAAATCCAGGTTTCTAGGTATTTGTATTTATCAACCCTTTCTATCGGTACATTTCCAAATGTATGTTTGTTGGTATATTTCTTTTCTTTGTTATTATTATGTATTTGATCTTTTTTATATTTGTTTTTAGTTCATATTTTTCACAGAAACTGTTTGTTTTGTTTAGCAGTAATTGAAGTTAGTCAGCAGGGCTTGCCATAATCACGGTGTCATCTGCATATCTTATGTTGTTAATAGATCTTCCGTTAATTATTATTCCTTCACTTTGAGATAGTAATGCTTCTTAATAAATGGCTTTACTATATACATTAAATAGTAATGGAGACATATTACATCCCTGCCTAACTCCTCTCTAGATTTTAATTTCTGAACTGAATTCGTTATCTATTACGATCTGTTCTCTTTGATTCCAGTAGAGGTTTGTTATTATTCGGTTCCTATGGTCTATGTTTTTTGTCTTTGGAATTTGGACTATTTTTGATGTCTTACTTTATCTAATGCTTTTTCAAAATCAACGTAACATACATGCACATCACATTAATATCCATGCATCTTTATGCTAACACATTAAAAGCAAATAACGCTTCCCTAGTTCCCAGTCCGTTTCTTAACCCAAACTTACTATCATCTATTTCTTCTTCCAGTTTTTTATTTATACGACCATGTATTATTTTTTGTTTGAGAATGTGTGATCTTTGGGTTTTACTAATTTCAATATTTGATCATAAATCATAGCTTCCGCTGATTCTTTTTCATTTTTAAAATAATGTCACTCCAATGTCCCTTCGGTATATTAGTCCTGAAGAAGTCCTGAGGTTTCTTAGATTATCTGTAGCTGGTCGGTCATCAAGATATTTCGATGCAACATATTTCTTTTACAAATTCCACGAGGAAACTAAGTTCCTGTAGCTGGCTGTATACCATATATCACAAAAAAATTTGTTAAAATCCTTTATAAAAGGTATATAAAATTGCCTCAAACGGGCTATCACAAACACATTGCAAAACGTTTTCGGATTAAACAATCCATCATCAGTGCAAACGGTTGTACATGCTAGTAGCCACCAAAATACCTATCCAACGGTAACTTAACCATCACAAATTAGAAACACTAATAATGTAAAACAATTTCAAATTTATAACTTTTAAAGGGTTTTTACCCACATATTTTGGTGGCTACTAGCATGTACAACCGTTTGCACTGATGATGGATTGTCTAATCCGAAAACGTTTTGCAATGTGTTTGTGATAGCCCGTTTGAGGCAATTTTATATACCTTTTATAAAGGATTTTAACAAATTTTTTTTCTTTTACAAATCTCAGATGTCTGAGATAGTCTCCATCAATGGATATGCCGTTGTTTTGCCAATTCAGTTTGCTGAATATGTAAGTTGATGTGAAGAGCTTTGGTGATATTGCGTTTCTTTTTAGAAAGGCTTCTGTCTTTCTGGGCCAGATGAAGTTTATATCAAGCTGATTTAAACTTATAGACTTATGTAATTCCTTGTTGGTTCCAAATATTTGCTTTAAGTTGGTTAGGGCCTTAAATGGAACAAATAAAAGTATGGTTTCTTGTCAATCTACTAATTCTTGTGATACTATTATTTAACTTATATTTTTATATAATATAATGTAAACAATAGGTCAATACATCATTAACAAATTCAAGTAGTCAAATACATTATCGTGGCTGAATGGATCAAGTTATCCAAAGCCATTATTAAAATAAAAAAAAAACTTATAGACGAAGACAATTTAGAGAATAAAGAGTTATTTACGCGAGCAGTTAAAAAATGTACAGAAGGGATCAAGATAAATGGTGAAAATTACAAAATGGTGAAGATACAGTCATTATCGCTGAAAGTGCGACAGATCTGCAGACGTTACTAAACACAATTTTTGATACGGGGGAACAATTTGGTTTAATAGTTAACATAAAGAAAACAAAAACCATGCTTATCAGTAAAAGGGGCAAAGTTATCACAAGGATCCAGATAAAAAATGAAGATATTGAGCAAGTGAACAAAATAAAATATTTAGGAGTCTGGATTAGATAAGATCTGAATCCGAAATCAGAAATTCGCTTAAGAATAGAGCAATTAAGAGCAGCCTTTTTGAAGATAAGAAAATTTCTGAGTATCCAAACACTCAATCTGTAAATCCGATATCGGATGGTAAAATGTTATATCCACTTTATACTTCTTTATCGTCTCGAAGCCTGGACTGTGATTTTAAGATGTGGCTTATTAGGAGAATTTTAAAGATACCATGGAACTATCATATTACGAACGAAATGGTGTTGCAGAGAATGCGAAGAGACAGAGAACTTTTGAGCACCATTAAAAGACGAAAGACAGCATATTTGAAACACCTATTTAAAAATGATAAGTAAGAGTTTTTGCAGCTGATTATGAAGGGTAAAATCGAAGGAAAAAGAGGTTCTGGTGGACGACAAATATCCTGGCTAAAAAACATTCGGAACTGGACCGGGCTAAACATAGACGCTTTGAAGAAACTCAGAAGATAGAGATGAATTTGCAATAAATATAGCCTACCTTTATTAGTGGAGACGGCACAAAAGATCATTGGATTGTGGTGGAGAGATTAGGGCTTGGCAAAAAAGAGTCAACTACTTTATTGATTTATTTAATAAGTTTCGCTTTTGTTTATTTAAGAAGCTTCTTTAGTTCAAAAACAAATTGTGAGATTATTTTTGCCGTTGTAATAACTGACGATTACTTAATATTAAAAACAACCCACGGAACAAAAAACTACAACCGATCAGTATTGTTTATTAATTGATTATCTGGTAGTTCAAATTTCAGGACGAATTCAATGGGCTATGATGTTTGCGAACCATGAAATATTGATTTTGATTATATACAATCTCTTCTTCGTATGAATTCTTTTTACTTTCAGTATCGAACTGTCTATTTTGATATTTATTACTTATATCCATGTCTTTCAGTTTTTCCGGTCTGCTCTGATTTCTCTGCTTGACTTTCTTCATTTTGTTTATTGCAATAAATCTTTTTATTGTTTTTAGTTAAACTTATTTGTTTTCTCTTATTATATGTCCGTACGGTTCTGTGTTTTACCTTGTTTCGTCTCAATGTTTTCTTGATTTATCTGATTTAAAATTTCTTATTTCTGTCTATATTACCTTCCTCCATATTTTTCTATACTGAGGCCTATTTTTGTCTTATTAGACATTATGATTAACTGGGGAAGAATGATAAAAAGCTCGACATTTAAAACTTGGACTACCTTATAAATCAGTGTTGCCCAACTGGCGGCCCGCGAGGCTATTTGTTGTGACCCACGTAAGATTTTCGAAAAGCATATATTTTCTTTAAATGTTGCCACTGTGAAAAACGATTTTTTAATTTATTTTATATTTTATGATTTAGCAGTGTTTTTCAGTATACATCAGGGAGCTTTGTAGAAAATCAGTCTAGGAAGATCAAGTTTTTCAAAGCGTGATTAAGATTATAAATATGATTAGAGGTGGAAATCGATTTTTTTACACAGGCAACTTAAGCAGTCTTTGGTGGTTACAGAGGCTAAGTATGGAGGCATAATGTACAATCATGTAAGGTGGCTAAGTGCAGGAAAGTGCATGGAACGTTTTTTTGCCATAAGAAAGGAAATCCCTGCATTCCTCAACAAATACGTTTCATCTGACACAACTGAAACTGGAAGAAAAGTTTAAGGATCCAGAATTCTTAAGACAGTTAGCTTTTATAACAGATCTTACTAATCATCTTAACATGTTAAACTTGAGTCTTCAAGGAAGAAACCAGACGGTTTCAGATTTGATCGGAATGATAAACGGATTCCGGAATAAGCTGAACGTGTTTAAACGTGCTTTGGAAAAGAACACTTCCCTAGCTGTGTGCAAATAGCAGAAGAATTCAACGATGAGGAAAATGTTGAGTTTTCATCCTGCATTTCACAAATTAAACAAGTTATTGATGAATTCAATACAAGATTTGAAGAAATTGAAAGTCTCAAAAGCAGTGTACTACTTTATAATAACCCTCTTGGAGCAACCATTGATGATCAACCACCCAACTTACAGCTTGAGTTATGTGATCTTCAAGCAGAGATGTTCCTAATCACCAGACAAGAAAAGGGACCTGAATTTTTCAAATTACTGTCAAAGTAGAAATTCCCAAACCTGCTAAATTTTGGACTGAAAATGACGTCAATGTTCGGAAGCACATATACATGTGAAAGTGCCTTTTTCTTCATGAAATACATAAAAAATAAAAACAGAAGCAACCTTACCGATTCTTCCTTACGTCATCTTATGAGAGTGTCTACAACTGAACTGGAGGTGGAAATTTCTTCATTGGTGGATGAAGCCGATCGACCACAGTCCTCACACTAATTGGATACATTTTTTTGTTGCTTTTGCAATGTTTGTCTTGATTATTGAAATGTGTTATCAATAAATTTTCCGTTTATAACAAAATGTAATTGTTGAGCAATAAAAGAAATAACACTCTTTTTTGTTTTAATTATTTTTATACCTCACTTTATTTTGTTATTACTTGTAACAAAATTATCATATGTCCCGCGACAACATCAAAGGTTTTAGTTTTGGCCCTTGAGGTATTGCAAGTTGGACACCCCTGTTATAAATGATAAACAGTCGGGATGCCGTACCAACATATTAGGCGTCCAAGTATTGGTGGAAAAACAGAAAAATTTAAATTTACAATAATTATATAAACATTTATAAATTTTTTTAGGTATTATAAAGAACTGAGTATAAAATATCCAAAACTTTTATTGACATGAAATATATTCTCTCCGCCAACATTTTTATCTACTAAACGTTTGACATCGGGGACAGCCACGGGTTCGTTTGTTATTTTAAGATTTATGCGAGCAATCTGTAAGGGGATAAATGGGGTGGGACAGATTCATGCCTTTTGCTTTTTTCCTTTGCCACGCGATACTAACCTATTTTTACGCGAATCGCTGTAAACAGATGATTCCCTTTGATTTATCCGCAGGGCGGACTTTTCTCGGCGAAAAATTCACGTCAAAGTAAAGAAACTTCCTTAACGTATAAAAACAAGGCGAAAATAAAAAATCTCATCGCTCATTTGTAGTTACGGTAAATGATCCAAACCAAATAGTACAGGCATGTATACTTGTTTTCGGTTTTATTTAATCGTTCATTAAATCTTATTCCAAAGTACTTCAATAATGATTAAATGTCAATATTAGAGAAAAAGGCGTTACAGTGGAAATATACCATGCACTATATTGATTTCTGTTAGGCACGCAATTAAATATAGCTTAAATATAGTTTAGCATGTACTAGAAGGCCATTTCTCTACTGCGACAAAAGCTTATGAATTATCAATAACTGAATATGTTTGTTAAAATTTTTGCAATTTACAATACGTAATCGTGTAACTTACCACAAACGTAGTACAGATATATGTGCCAATTACCGCAGTGGATCTTAACCCTTCAGTACACGCAGTTTAATTTTTTGTATCTGTAGTCCCACAAGGTCTACTAGAACGGTCATAAAAATAGTGCTCTGGATGCATTTTGTTTAAATTTTAATAAAACAATATATTGTTTGTATTTTTTTTAACATTATTTATTATTATTGATATATTTTGTTTATTTTAATGGTTTATTTACATATCACAAAATAAAAACACAATGTTTGTAATAGTTTGATTTATTCAGATAATTTAAAGTTAAAACATAACGTATCAGTCTTCAAGATCTATCTTAAATATTATTTCTCTAAGACTTATCATAAAAAAATAGGAACTGGCAAAAAACATTATAAAATTAAGCCGGAATATTATTACAGTTATTTCAAATTGGATTTACATGTTCCAATCAAAGATACTTTTTACAAATCAAACAAAAATATTTGGTTTTTCGATTCTTTGTGCATTCAAAGTCACCACATCTTCCAATTCATCCCGAAATTCTTTGAACTGGCACGACATCTTCATCTAAATGACAGATCTCCTTTAGTCGAACCTTATTGTCTTGGGTATATTGACATTTTGGCTTTGATTCTTCTGGTGGTAAATAAAGCTAAATCTTCTATTTTCTACTAGAATGTGCCACATCATATTGTGCGCATAATTTATCTACGGTATCAACACCTCTTTTTGTACTGCTATATGCTAATACAATTTACAGTTCTCCAGTTACAGGATCAACGGCGTCCCCATGATGCACAGTAGAATATAACAGAACGGTTTTGTTTTTTTTTTGGTTTATATGACACTAGTGCCTCCTGAACCAAACCCAAATGAACTTGAGCCAATACGTCGACCTTAATTGTTAGAGAAATATGCAGGAATTTCTTTTATATTTACTTTTATTGTTCTCAAGAAAGTTAAACCATTTTTCTTCAAGCTTATATTAAAATCATTGCTAGAGTCGATGGTCACAATTCTCTTAGATTCGTAGAGATGTTAACCCTCCGTTAGTCGCTATCGGTCTCACACACCGACGACAAAATTATTCATTCGGGATTTACAAATAACTGTTATTTTTCTATCGCCACTTTCTGTACCTCTCCTTATCAACCAAACTCGTGTTAGTGTACATTCTTACATTCCTGGGTACAGTTGTGTGAGTTTTATAGTTATTTTCGGTGCCAGAGTCCGTAGCGACTAACGGTGTAGCTATTATTTATTGCAGAACTTGCAGAACAGGTAAATATTTATCATCTTATTATTACATTTTATCGGTAAGTTTTTGTCAATTCTTATTCATAGATGTCCTTTGAAGCCAAACAACTTTGATTCCAACGCTTGTTGGAATTATGGACATGATTCCTACCGACGATGAAAATTATTTTGACGATGAGAAAAGTGAAAGCGAAATAGATCAAATTGAGGTGATGATGGTGGAAATGAATCGGAACAAGATGTGACAGATGAGAAAAAAGAAAGTGGAAGTAATACCTTAGCGTTTATTGGAAAATATAGCGTTACTAGATGAAAAAAGGGTATTCCACCGTAAAATGTTAGAACAAGATAAGAAAATTATATAGTACGTAATACAAACTAATGTTTGTATTTTGAGAACGATATCCGATGTGAAAATTAAAACATCAATAAACTTACTTTAACCTTTAATTGTGGCTTATTCCCATTTAAACAGTAATTACTTTACAATGCCACAAGAAAATAGCTTCAGAACAATATTCACAATATATTGTTATGTTAGTGTTTTTCATTTTGTATCTGTTTTTTTTTCAATAAAATATTTTCAAAAATATTTTTTAGTTATTCCTATAAACAATATAAAATATTTGTATGAATTTTATATTAAAAACAATCTTTTTTAATTGTCGGTCTCAGACACCGTAGCGACTCTTGATGCTCAGTTTTTCCTAGCGACTAACGGAGGGTTAACAGGCTCGTTCCGCCACTGCCTTAGTACTAGTGTCTAAATAGTATGCACCACTCACTTGCTTTTTAGCAACGTATACTTCCATGTTATTGGTATAAAATAACTTCGCATCAGACTCATTTTCGTTGCACCTGGCAATAAGATCTCTTATTGGCGCTGATTTATTCAAACTAACTCTATCATACCTTGTATTATTATGACCTCTTTCTGAACCTCGTGATATTTATTGTCAGTCAGAAAACTTCTATATCAGTGCCATCCGTATTCCACAAGTCTGTTGTACTAAGGTAACTTGCCTTTCTTACACCTGCAAGATATAAGAGACCCAAAAGGCACGAATTTTATCAATGTTTGTTGGGTATATATCTCGATCGTGAGTAAACTTCTGCATTTTTGCTTCTATGTTTGTATTGATCCCAACAACTATTTGCAATATATCAGTATCAAATACATTGATCCAGATTTATCTAAAATATCGGTTTTCTGTCTGACACATTATTTTGAACGCAAAAGCTGCAGAACAATATTTTCACTTTGAGTTCTAACGTTCTTAGAGGCAGAATACTTAACTCATTTTGTTGAAGTCTATTGCTCCAAGTTTTCTACTACATGATCTTCTTCTTCCGATGTCTCTTTATCATCATACTCATCACCCGTTGAAATTTCTTCATCAAGTGCTAACAATCTTTTTTGCAGTTTTACGTAATCCATAATATTTGAAACATAAAGTCATAAAATTCTATTACTTCTCTAGACGCACACTGAACACTGCACCGGTTTTACAAATTACAAACAGTTCGAGCATCAACACGGTAATGATACACTGTCTGTATATGTACCCAATGTACCTATTAAAAGAAGGTACATAGCTGCAGAAAATCAAAAGCTCCTGATTGGCTTTAGAATTGATTGCCATACACTCCAACAAGTAATATGGTATAAGCCTAGAAATATCCAAAAGAAAACAATTAAATCATGTAGATTAATTATCTTTAATTATCTCAATCGTCATAAATTTGATCTTTAAACATCATACGAAGAAGCTGAATTTTACTAAAAATGTGAATTTTGGGATTCTAAAAAATATACACAAAAGTTTGCCACTTATTCACTAGCATTCGCCAAGAATCTGTACATCGTTTAAAAAAATTCAAATACAAAATTTAGCTGAATGTTTTTTTGTGAAGCATAAAACTTCCGTTTAAAGACAATCAAATTTTTTAATAAAATTTGGATCAACTTATTTTCAAATAACACAAGAATAGCTTTAAAACAATCTGTAGTAGTGCCATATAACAACGTTGCTTTTATTGAAGAAAGTCGCAAATCATTTTTCATGTATAAAAAAACTCAAAAGAAAGATTTCTTGTGGAAAATAAAATGAAAGTTTGATTTCCCTTTTCTCAGTTTTGCTTTCGGCATAATACGTTTGTAGATAGATAGATATATAGATAAATAGATAGTTTATTTGACTATAAGTTACAACAATATTTATAGCATTTTAAAAGTACAAAATTATAAATATAAGGCATACAATAAAGATAGCAAAATATAATTAGAATAATACTAAATTTGATTATGTTGTAGCTTGGATATTCAAAGACACACTCTCGTAATATTCACCTAATATATAAGTAACACATGGTCACTCGTTACTTTTTAACTTGGTTTTGAAAAGCTGTAGTTAAATTTATGTTTTAAATTTTTGACAAAGTTGATTATACAGAAGTAAACCACAGATATTAGATGACTTCCTACTTATTTCTAAATGTCGATAGTGTACTACAAACTTTTCTTATTTCTTTGTTGTGTGAGGGAATATCACAGTTACATAAAAAGTTCTTTGATTGTTATAAATTAGTATCATTAATTCCAAAATGTAAATTCCATACACTGTTAATATATGTAAATCCCTAAATAGGCTTTTACAACCCAACCATACGGAACACCTGCAATACATCTTACAATACGCTTTTGGCCCTTTATACTAGGAGAACTACCACAGAAAGTTATACTGTACCTCATTGTCTACTGTACTTCAGCAAAATTAAAAAGATGAAGATGTTGCAGACTAAGTATTCTACCCAAATTTCTTAATTGATAATACTTAGAGTTGAGTTTTTTACATACATTTCAACAATGAGTCTTAAGAGGTAAATAAGAGTCAAAAGTCACTCCTAAAAGCTTTGCATCACTATTATTTAAAATACCCTTACCAGTAATGGCAATATTTAGATCAAGTCATTGAACAGGAGCGACTGATTACTGGTCCAATTAAAGAAGGTCTTCAGTTAGTTTTTTATTTTATCTTGTAAAAACTGTAATGTCTTTATCGCGATATAGCATTGTTAAGTCATCCGCATAACATGATACAAGTGCATCCGACATTACATATGATAGTTCATTATTATACAAAATAAATAATATCGGGCCCAATATGGAGAATCGGTACTCCATTCTTAATAACAATCCGACCAGACATTGAAATTTTAAGTTTTAAGCTTTTTTAAAGTTATTTTTTAACTATTTGGTGCCGGACTTACAGATATGAACCGAACCAACTATGGGCAACTCCCCTAATACCATAACATACCAATACCATACTATACCAGAAACT
This sequence comes from Diabrotica balteata, assembly GCA_918026665.1. Classification (NCBI taxonomy): domain Eukaryota; kingdom Metazoa; phylum Arthropoda; class Insecta; order Coleoptera; family Chrysomelidae; genus Diabrotica; species Diabrotica balteata. The sequence goes on along the minus strand of OU898277.1, from coordinate 183,080,957 downwards.
GTTAATGGCTACGGAAGTAGAAAATTTATTTCAAAATTCATGTTGATGCTTTGTGATAATTTGGTTGATATCCAAGAATAATAAAAGTTGTTTTAGCATTCCATATTCAATTATCTTAGATACCACAGATGAAACAGACAATGGTCGAAAATTTAACATTCAGCAGGATCACCTTGTTTTAATACCGGTAAAATAATAGAAGTTTTCAGCATATTGGGGAAAACACTAGTATTGAAAGAACATTGTAGGTGAAGAACATGACTGATTAAAAAAAAAAGAAAACTAAGGATTCTTAATTTTCCAAAAAAGAAAGAAATTAATTAGAACCCAGCTAACTGAAGAAGAATAAAAAAGTGAAGATTTTGATTATAATGTTGAAATCATAACCTTCCAAAGAGACGTATTCAAAGAACTTACAAAATTTAAAAAAAGTAGAGATATAAAAGAAGAAATAAAACAATATAAAAAGCTAAATCTGCAAAATTTAAGGCAGAGATTCTAAATGTTCTTGTAGACTAATAAAATAATCTTTTCAGCAGCTATTTTTAGCCATCGTGTATCCTTTGAATCTGTTTATTGATTGAAATCGGCACTAAAATTTTCCCAAAGTTTATATTTGTTTAAATCTTAATTTCAAAAATTTAAATGGTCACTATTATGAAACTTTCTCTATACGAATTGTTTGTAGAATAGATCGTACTTATCTTGACAAAATGAACTGTGCTATATAGCAATTTGTTGTTGAGGCGTACAGTGTAAAGGTCTTCGGAAAGCACAACTCATCAATCAAGAACTGTAGGTTCACCTCAACCGCTCCGGTGGCTTGGCGTTTGGGGGAAGTGCAAGCAAGACATTGATGCTGTACTCGCGGCCCCGAATATTAATGAGGTGGCCCAAGATAAAGACGAATGCCACATTGAGTAATTGCGCGGTAGTAGAGGCTTCGAAAATATTAAAAAACGGTCGATTAAACACACTCAAATAATGAATCAAGAGTGGCATAATAATCATTATATTATTTGTTTTTTTTTTAAGAATTTTTTATAACTTTTTAACTATTACAATAAGGAAAAAAATGTGGATTTTTTAGCTACTTTAGCTTGATCCATTTAGCTAATGTATTTGACTACTTTAATTTGTTAATGAGGCATTGATCTATTGCATTTGTTAACAAAATAGAACTTCGCCTAGAGGTTCATTAAAAATATACTCTAAACATTAGTATCAAAAGAATCAGTAGATTGAAAAGAAACCGTACTTTCGATCGTTACTTTCAAGGCCCCAACTAACTTAAAGTAAATAAATAGAACCAACAAGGGATAACATAGTGTATGGATACTTTTCACGCTAAGGTGCCTTTCATAGTGTCTTTATTACAACATTGGTAAAGTAGCAAATGTGCATATTCGCTACTTCTCAGAAGAGCGAAAAAACACTTTGTGTTTCGACTAAAAATCTGTTCGTAATGTTATTTGTATTTACACCCCTGATTTGAAAACCTTAAAAAAAATGCCTAAGAAAGGTTAATAATGAAAATAGGCTAAGTAGTTAGTTACTAAAAAAGTCACATTCGCTAGTTTACCTAAGTGACTATTATTAGAATATTAGTCTATAAAAAATAGCGAATCTTTATTTGTGTTTAAGGAGAATGTACTTATGTATCACCTATTAATTGGTTTTCTCATAAGGTGGATAAACAGAATAGAGAACTTTGAGATGATTGAACAAAATTTATTGAAACGATAAACTATTTCATAATTTTGCTTAACAATTTAAGAAACTATTATTGATTTAGTTAGTTGTTAGGATTCGCTCCTAGATTCTTCAGATGCATCTGGCTCTGAAAGGGCATCTCTAACACTGTCATCAAAAAGAAGATTAGTGCAGAAATTATGGTAAACACGTGGTATTTAAAGATCCTTACAAAGCTTTTAAAGGCCTTTTAGTTTTTGGTTTCGACTGTTTAGCGCTGTGAAAAGTGAAGTAGGCATAGATTCGTTAAATGAAAAATAGTCAACAATGACGTAAATATTGAACCTGCACATTCGTTATTTTACTGGAATATACATCTTGACAAGCCACAGATGTTGCTCGAGTATTAGCTCAGATACATCAATTTTGCACATTTGCTACTTTAACCAGCTTGGTCATAATAATATAACGAGAGATATGTAAAATAGAAGATTGACACTAGCGAAAAGATATTTGTTTTTTATCAGATAATCCAATAGATACTTAATAGCCGCATTATTATATATGTACCCGAAAATCCAATGATTGATATCGTTAGTGTTACCATTACAATGACAAAGTTCAATTTCATTTAAATTAAATCTACGAAAGTAGGTTTTTACAGTAGCATGTTTAACAAGGCATCTAAGCACGTGGTGTTTGTGTGTATCAAGGTATAAAAAAATGCTTATTAAAAGCTTAAAACTTTTATTTTAAGAAGATCTTTTCGGAATTAAGTAATTCCCATCATCAGTCTACTAAAAGAGAGAGTAAAAAAAAACAATATTAAAAAGACGTAAGTTGAAATTTAAATGTATAGAAAGAACACGTTATATAAAAAAGTTACTTTTATAAAAAGTAACTTTTATAGTTACTTTTTATAAAAGTAACTATAAAGTTACTTTATAGTTACTTTTATAAAAAAGTAACCATACGCCACCGAACTATACCAAAATGCAAGATACTGAATTATTTATTTTAAGTTACTTTTCTAAAATTTTGACGATAATACTGTTTTTGTATATACTTATTAGTATATTTATTAAGTATTAAGTATTATTATGCTAATTATTTAAAGCAGACAATGCAGATTTTGAATCCGACAAGATTACTATTCGTTGATCATCACAAAAGTAGGGAAATAAACTTTGGTTGGGAAATAAAGAATATTAAAGTTACATTAGAAGAAATTAGTTTCAGCTGGGATTTCTTAAAAAGAAGGAAAAATAGGAAGTGCTATAGCTAAAGTTATAGTGATCCTTTTAAATTGATCATAGTTCTGATGGTCATTTGTATTCAAAGAAATTTTGTACTCTTCAATCTTGTCTTTTTCGTTCTTTTATTTATTTATAGTTTGTACAAAAACCATATCAGTCTTTTCATTTAAATTACTTAAATTTAAATCAACACAACCGTCTTTACTAAAAAATATAAAGTCAGAAAAGAGTTTTTCTAAAAAAAAAGAACTATTTCCGTTGAAACGAACCAAAATGTAGGTCGAACTGTTTAATTTCAGAACAATCAGTAGAAACTAAATTTTTCTAGTAATTAAGGTATTCATGCTTTAATTGTAGTCTCGGCACTTCAAAACCTACTCAATTGGTCTCGAATTGAAAACATTAATGAAACCAATCAATTAAAAACCAAAATAAACTTCTATAATTGCCCAAGCGCGAAAACAAAGCTATAAATAAATTCCAGTCCTGTATTGCGAAGCTTTTAATTTTTTTTTTCACTAAATATTTTGCGGACTTCCGTTGTGGCTACGCAAAAAGCTTTTAGCGATGAGATTGAAAAGAAGATGAGGTATTTACAAATTTAATTTGAAATAAAAGTGGGGACAGAGTTTTTTTATTAAAAAGTTTCGAAAGGTTAAAGTATTTACTTTATTTCGGTCGATATATGTTGGATAGAATTATAAAGGGAAGATGAAATAATGTTTAGAAGAAAACGTATGTTACTATGGGTATATAAAAATATAAAAAATACCTTAATCAATTCAAAAAACATAAAACACCCGAAAATAAGTAGAATTTAAAATTCTTTAAGCAAGGGCACAGCTAACTGTCAAAACTACTATAAAAGTTTCATGGAAAAAGTACGTATCGGAAATTCATAGTAATATCACTTTCTGATGTCTGGAACAAAGTTGGAATAATATCTGGTTTACATATTTTATATAATTTCACGGGTTTAAAGAAAATAATAATTTCATAACATCAAGTAGTGATATTGCACACATTTTTGGAAGAATCTATTAATACCACTCATCGAATCAACAGTATACAGCCAATTTTGTTAAAGCCAAAGAAATCGCCGAACAAAACCCCATTTGACAAACAAACCTGTTTGAAATTCAAAATAATTTCTTAATCTATCCTATTTCTTTCTAAAAGATAAACTCGCATGTTTTCTTAACTTTGAAAGATTTTATTCCTGGACCTGATGATATTCCTTCAACATTTCTGAAACATTTTCCTGTTTCAGCAATAATGTATCCCTTAAAGATATTTAACAAAACTTGGCTTCACCACCAATGGCCAACTATTTGGTCAAAGGCAGTAATCATTACTCTCCCAAAAACTGACAAGCGTAAAAAATATGACCCAGAATCATATAGACACATGTTTTTGACGTCGACATCATGCTACTTACTAGAAAATATTGTTAACTGCAGGCTCTTATGTATTTCAGAACACTCCAATTTCTCCAGCAAAATGACTTTAGAAAAGTTCTATCAATGCACCATGGACAATATGTATTCCTACTATCGACATCAGTCTAACAAACCTAAGAAAATCAGAGATATTATCAACCGTCATTAAACAAAAGTTTCATACACGATTAAACAGATATGGCAATACCTACAACGTATACACCGATCGTCAAAAAATGAAGACAGAGTTGGAGTAGCAATTCATTTGGAAGACACCTTAGTTAGTTTTAAATTGCCATCAATGACAACCATCTTTTCGGCTGAATTATTTCGCAATTCTAAAAGCACTATCATTAATACAAAACAAAAACAAAGAAAAATGTATAATAATCACTGACTACATATTATACTGTGACAACCCCCTTCTACTTCTTATTAAAAAAGAACTTAAAAACATTTCTAATAAGAACATCCAAGTGCACTTTTTATGGGTGCCTTCTCATGTAGGAATTGAAGGTAACGAAGCTGTAGATAAACTAGCTAAAAACGCACCAACTAACCCGATGTCCGAAGAAAGTAACATATTGGTACAAAACGATTTAAAACCATACTTAAAACAAAAAATAATTCAAAAATGGCAACAAACTTGGAACAACACTCCATCAAGGCTATACGAAGTCAACAAACACCCACATCTTTGGAAACCAACAATAAAAGACAGAAGAGATCAAGTGATACTTACCCGTCTCCGTATCGGCCATACACGACTTACTCATGACTATTTATTACAGCGCAAAAACAAACCAGTGTGTGAAGTGTGCAACAGTGTTCTAACGGTAAAACATTTTTTAATACAGTGTCCCAAATATAACAGTGAACGACTCAAATATAGCATACCCAACTCCCTAAGAGATGCCCTAGAAGAAAATACAGATAACCGAAAAATATTTTCCTATCTTAAAGACTGTCAACTTCTTCAAAAGATCTAAAACGTACATTTAAACACACATACATATTATTATTATTATAATTATTATTGTAAACTAATGTATATTCACATATTGTATCAACTGTCACATATGTTACATAATCTAAATACGCTAATGACCCTGCGTGGTTGATGCGTTAATAAAAAAAAAGTTCTATCAACCAATGACAACATTTAAGACTTACAAAGTGAGATATAGCTCGCAAACAAAAAAGTTTGCTTTATTTTTTAAATAAGAACATGCATTTATAAAGCTTGAAAATACAAAATTTTAAAATAACTTTATACATGGAATATACAAGGTCATTGTTTGTCTTCATCCATATCTTTTTGAACAATAGATCTTTTCAAGTAAAAATAAATTATATATTTCAAATATTTATAGTTTGGAAAATGGTACACCTCAAGGATCCATACTTAGTTCACTATTATTTTTAGTAGGAAATAAATGATATAATTAGAACCATTTAAGCACCCTTACAAGCCCGTTTATACGCTGATGACCTAGTGGTATATATTAAAGGCAAAATAATCTTCTTAACGTCCTCAACTCTTTAAAACGCTTTAGATACTTTTAAAAATTAATCCGACCTTACAGGTTTTCAATTTTCAATAGAAAAATAAATAGCAGTTGTAGTTTTTTCAAGCTATTTGCTAAAACCCCTCTCTGAGAATCTATAAGAAACAGCTGGAGTGTAGAGATCATCACAAATTCTAGAATTTAATCTTTGATTTAAAGCTAACATGAAAAGGTGACATCTCACAACTCGTCCTTTCCTGAAATAAAAGATTAAATGTTTATAGACTTCTTTGTAACAAAAACTGAGGCTTAGACCAATCCACTTACCTATTTCTGTATAAATCTTTAATACATTCTAAGCTAGATTATGGAGCAATTGCTTATTCCAGTGCTAATTTATCTCGTTTTAAAGTCATTACATATGATTCATAATGTTTTCTAATTCTGTTTAAAGAGAATCACCACTTCATTACTGCCGCATGTTCCTCGCTACATCACATCCGTCGCTTGCTAATGTCTTGAAAAGCTGAGCCTTGGTCGATTGATTACAAATCTGTGATACATATCTGGCCTATTTTAATAAATACAATATAAACAATTGTATATACCGATCGCATCAAAAGTACGCAAGCCACCATTAGAAAAGAACAGTGTTCAAGAACAGAAAGGGAAATTCAATAGTTTCCTCAGAAAACAAACTTTTTGTCCGTATACCCTTAGCACGTAGTATATATTCAGATGAGCACTACGCTATATAACTGTTTGTTCTACTCTTTAGAGAGCTTTTTGCCATAATAGACGACATAGTTACTGTATATTTTACAGTATGTATTGTGTAAATATTAATATTGTGTTAATATACACAATGTATATTTTATTTATTACAAGAAAAGATAATACTAATACATAATTATCTATACAGAAAGAACCATAAGACCAGTCTGTCTCAGACATAAGACCATAAGTGAGAGCGCCCACCAAAGTGGCGTGGCAGTGGCAAGTAGCAAGTACACGCGTCTAGCATAATGTAACCAATGAAAACCAATGATTCAGTTTTACACCAAAATGACAGTAACGTCATTCATTCTAATCATTCGTTAGGAATGGTTACATTATGCTAGACGCGTGCTACTTGCCACTGCCACGCCACTTTGGTGGGCGCTCTCACTATGAGTCATGAGACATTAGACTCAAAATTATTTGACACTTCAAATTGACACATTAAAACCTTTGCGAGAGAGTATACGAGACAAATTGATAAGGAAATAGAGAAGGAAGTAGAGAAGCGGTGGAAAATGTGAAGGAATTTTGGAGAAAATGTAGAAACATAATAACTAAGAAAGTACCGGAAATATTGTGGAAAAACAAACCAGTTAGGCAAAACAAATGGTTAATAGGAGTACCAAGAATTAACAGATAACACAAATAGAGCATACTTAAAGAAAACTTAAGCTAGATGCACAAAAAGACCAATGGAGGAATACCGGACCCTAATAAGAGAAGAAAAAAAGGCAATTTAATGAAAAGCAGTTAGAAAACGTAGAATGATGAAGAAATCAAAACGAGACTCGAAAGTTCTAGAGAAACGTTAACAAAATGACTAAAGAGTGTAAGCCAAGAATAGGAAGCTGTAAGGTTGGAGAAGGAAATATCCTAAATGATACGGCCTCAATCTTGAACTGATGGGTTGAATTTTTCGACGCAAAATTTAACGTCCATTATATCGAAGAAGCAAATAACACCGTATCAGATCGAAATGATTGGAATGTATTCCACCGCCTACCACTGAAGAAGGTGCCCAGGCCATTTAAAAGCTAAAAAATAATAAAGCACCAGGAACTGATCAAATTTGTAGTTAGCTCTACAAGAATGGTGGCTACGCCCTGATACAAGCACTGCATAGACTTTTACTTCTTGTAGAGACCATTCCCTGTGAATGGTCTACAAAATTAGTAGAAACAATAAACTAGGACATCAAAGGAAGTCTTATACAATTTGAAAAAATTGGGCCAATTATTAGCGATGGTGGTGAATAACAAATGTTTAAAATAATTAAAAAGGTCAAAAAATCAAAAACTGAAATATTAACTTAAATTAAAAACAATAACAACATTATTATCATAACAATAATATTTCATCAATTTTAATCCTTTTATATTTCATAAATTAAATATCGTAAATATTTCTACGCATCATCCACAGTAGAATCACAGATAAATGTGAAGAAGACCAGGATGAAACACAATTTGGCTTCAGAAATGAACTGGGAACTCGAGACGCCCCCTTTGCACTAAATGTATTACTGCAGAAATGTCGAGATCAAAGGAAAGACATCTTTGCTGTATTTATTGACTATGAAAAGGCCTTGTTGATCGAGTACAGCATCACAAATTAATTACAATATTAAAAGATAAAGGAGTTGATAGTCAAGACATACGATTCATAGAAAAGTTATACTTGCGTCAAACAGCGACAGCTTGCATAAACGGAAAATCAACAGAAATATGTAAAATACAAAGAGGTGTCAGACAGGGTTGTATACTATCCCCACTGTTATTTAATTTATATTCAAATAGAATATTTAAAGAAGCGCTGCATAATTTGGAATGGGGCGTGAAAGTTAATGGAATTCTGATAAATACAATCAGATATGCAGACGATACAGTTGTTTCTAAGTGATGACATGAATGGACTACAATGCCTTTTAAATGCCATTGATACAGTGGAAAGAGAGTTTGGCCTAAACATAAACTGTTCAAAAACAAAACACATGGTGTTTAGCCGTTTAGCACATCAAGATGCACGATTATAATGTTGATGGTCATATAATTCAGAGAGTGTCCAGTTATAATTATCTTGGTTGCCATATTACTGAACAACTAGATCCAGATCAAGAGATAAAATGTAGAATCGAGATAGCCCGCACGACATTTTTAAAAATGAGGTCATTCTTCTGTAATGATAACTTGCAACTTCAACTTCGAAAGCGCATGATTAAATGCACATTGTCAGTACTTATACGGTGTCGAAGCACGACATTAAAAATATCTACCATGTACTCATCTGGAGAAATGTGGCTGCACAGACGTATACTAAAAATTCCATGGACGGCTATGCTGACAAATGTGGCAGTCCTTGAGAGAGCAAATGCTGCTCGCGAGCTGCTTGATAACATCAAATGTAGAAAGATGGCCTATTTTGGACACGTAGTAAGGGAGACCGATATAATATTCTTCAACTTATTATGATGGGTAAAATCGAAGGACGCAAGAGGAATTGGTAGAAAGCAGGCCTCTTGGTTGAAGAATATCAGGGAGTAGACAGGAATAATTAAAGCTGAGCAACTCTTTAGAATAGCTCGAGACAGAGATAGTTTGGCCATGTCAATCGCCAACATCAAAGGGACTTGATAGAGCACGTTAAGAAGAAGAAATATTTTAATCCACAAGTGAGCTATTTATTTAGGTTCTGATTAACACTGTGGATTTTCTTCTTCTTTTAGTGCCGTGCACCTCTAGTGCGTTGGCGAATTATCTTAAGGCCAGACGTCTATCTTTTGTGGCATGCAGAAAATTGCCAGTGTTATTTATGCCTGTCTAGTTTTTATTTATAAGAAAATTGCAGTATCTGGTCATGTCATGAGAGGTGAGAGATATGAGTTGCTGCAGATCATTATACAGGGAAAGATACTGGCAGAAGAAGCATAGGCCGACGACGTGTATCCTGTGGTACAATTGTAACTCTGTTGAGCTGTTTAGAGCAGCAGTGTCAAAGGTGAAGATAGCCGTGATGATAGCCAACCTTCTTAAAGGAGACGGCACTTAAAGAAGAAAGAAGAAGAAGAAGTTTTTATTTTCCGTAGCTACCATATTTGTTTTGCGATCTACTCCTCTCTTGCCTTCAATCTTTCCCTGTGTGGATTTTAGAAAAGTGTTATTATTTGGTAGGTTAAATAAAATATTTAAAATAATTTATCCACTAATGTGTAATGATTTAATAACCCCGTTCTTACAGTTAAATTGTGGTTTACATATGCCAATAAGGATGTAAAGAAACAAAAATATAAAAAACTTAACGATGCAAACTTTAATAATAGCGTTTTATTGGTTACGAACTTTCCCTGTAAATCACTTTCTAATCCCTCGTAAAATAGTAATTTGTCTTCAATTCTAATAACATAACTTTGATTTCTTCTGTAGCATAAACCACATCGTAAAATTTGGCTAAAAGATTTAATTGCGTTTAATTTGCGATTTCTTGTTAGTTTTATTAGGTAAATGTCTGTATTACAATTTTAAAGTTATTATATGGTTTTTCATTTAAAATTTTAATGCAGAGCTTACAAACTGGATAGCATTTTTAAAGGTATATGATTTACTTATTTAATACAATCACGTGCTATGTGAACTTGGAACTTATTGTCAAGGTCATATAAACAGTTAACAATTGACTTGAATCTTAAATATTTGGTTATATAAATAAAATTCGTTTATGAGCAAATTTCTTGCAAAATAACAAGAAGATTTCAGATAAACATTTAAAATCAATGACCATCTTCTAGTGACAAAAGTTTTGGTCCAGCAATGTAAAGAATACAACAAAACCCTTTTACTTGTTGTAAACTTTGCCGTAATCTCTACTAATAGTCCAGCTGTCAGAGAATTGAGAATTGAATTGACTAAGTATCATACCAACAAGCTGAATTTTGCAGAGAATATTAATTTTGAGGTCACCAAAAAGATGCAAGAAAAGTTACCACTTTCATTACCGGTTTTTCCTGATTCCCCCTAAAACACCCCTCGCAGGGGTATAAAAACGCAAAAAAAATCGATTTACCAAGAATCTGTACACCATGAAAAGACATACAAAAACTGCATACGAAAGCTGAACTCTTTACCTTTAAAACGCATTTTAATTTTTGTTGACAGGACACTATTATCAAAAGATATCGAATTTTTGCCGTCGAGCTGATAAAAATGTTATTGAACATTGATTACGCGCGCGTAACTGTCATGCAAAATAGAATAGAAGAGAACTTCCTGTCGAGGAATTTTTGTATGATACTGTTGATGTTCTAAGAGAACTCAATTGCTTTTTCTTCCTCTTTGTCTGCAGTGTAAACATAGTAACGAACGTGGCAATCTTAAGTGATACGATTATTTCGACTCTATATTTACCTATGTGAAATGACCTACATGAAATTAGAATAACCAGAGACAACCAAACCTGCGAGCTAAATAGACGAATCACGTTGGGATGGGCGGCATATGGAAGGATGAGAGACATTTTTAAAACAAATATCCCAATTCACCTGAAAAGGAAGGCATTTAACCAATGCATCTTACCAGTCTTGACCTACGGAGCAGAGACCCTAACTTTAACGAAAGCTACTGCCGAAAAACTGAGAGTAACACAAAGGCGAATGGAGAGATCAATGCTGGGCCTAACCTTGAAAGATCGCGTGAGAAATGAGGAGATACGCCGACGAACTGGCGTAGACGATATTATACTGCGAATCAATAAACAAAAGTGGAGGTGGGCTGGACATGTTGCTAGAATGGAAGACGGAAGATGGACGAAGAGATTATTGGAGTGGAGACCAAGAGCCGACAAGCGAAGTCGAGGCAGACCACCCACCCGATGGACCGATGACCTAAAGAGAATAGAAACAAACTGGATTGCAGCAGCTAGAGATAGAGAGAACTGGAGACGTTTGGAGGAGGCCTATATCCAACAATGGATGTGAAAATTTGGCTGGATGATGATGATGATTTACATATGTGATCCATCACTTTTTTCGGAGGTGGTATAGTGATCCATCACTATACCTTGTGATCTTGTATTTGTATTTCTCCAGAATCTTGCAATTTTATTTCTGCTATTCCCATTATTTCAATATGCATACTATTCATCTCCTGTATTGCATTGTGGATTTTTCTTGCTTTATATAACGTTTTGACATTTCTTGTGCAGATCTTAATATTCTTTCTGCACTTTATTTTATCATCTTTTGGTAAACTCACAACTGTCCTCCCCGAAGACCCGATCGGAGGACTTACTCCGGGATTATTATTTTGTAAGTGTATGTAATGCAAATATACTTGCTCGTGTCATGACCACCCACTCTTGATAACATATATGATTTAAGATATTCTATCTAACATTTCCGTTGTATTCCATAGACATTGCATATAATAGTATCCGATACCAATTTGTAAAAACGTTTATTTATTCCATAATGCTATACGGAGTGGAAACATGGACTCTTGGAATTACAAGTATGAGGCGTATAGAAGCCTTGATGTGGGTTTTTCGTAGGATGCTGAAGATCTCTTACACAGAGCACGTGACTAACAACGAGGTGCTGAGAAAAATGGGTTCTGAAAGGGAACTGCTAAATATTGTAAAAAACAGGAAAACGAGTTGTCTGGGACATATTTACAGAGGAGAGATATACAACTTCCTACGACTTATAATTCAAGGAAAAGTAGTTGGAAGAAGAGGTCCAGGAAAAAGAAAATGCTTCTGGTTGAAGAATGTAAGAGACTGAACAGGTATGAACACCTTAGATACTAAGAACAGCTCAAGATAGAGAGCAGTTTGCTGTAGCTATAGCCGACCTTCAGTAATGGAGAAGGCACCTTAAGAAGAAGAAGATATAACATAACAGTGTAAGACTTTATACCCTTAATGTACACCTCATAGGTAAAGACAAAGAAGTTCATCATAGACAAATGCACAAGACAGTAAATTTAATTCTGTTAGTTTTGTTTTAACCATTTAAGCAACAAAGTATAATATTTGACAAAGAAAATGTAGTTATTTTATACAAAACAGAAGCAACACTTAGCTTAACGTATGATTCCAGTAAAATACGACTTACCAAAAAGTTTTAATAGATCAGCAATGCCAAGTTTTAATTTATTTTCCAAGAATTTTATATTATAACAACCACCTATCTGAAACTTTGTAAATACTAAAACACAAACTTCTGGCGCAAGCAGCAATCGGCGACGTGTATGCAACCACGCGCTATTTAAAATTACAGCTGGGGATCCTCTTTAGTAAGGTTCCAACATAGGGAAATTTTTCTTAGTGAAAGAGTGTCTGCATGATAGGTTATTACTGAAAGCACACATTAATCCAAATTGTTTGGGAAGAGCTATGAGTCATGACGATTTAGTATCACAAGTTAACCTGTTATTTACAAGGTCATAGCTCTTGTCAAAATCCGTTAGTTATAACCACGATTCATTACTCCATTACAACTAATCAAAGAATTTACTAAAACAAATATAACATCAAAGAATTGAAAAGCAACCGAGGCAGATCAACTAAGCATGTATAGTCTAAGAAATGAAACGTCTGTTAAATCAATGTTGCAGACAGACCGGCAATATCGAACAAAGCAGCTTAATCAGCAGACTAACTTAATATTCTTATAATGCAGATTATAAAAAAAAAACTAAGAAACAAATGGATAATAATTTGTAAATGTTTATTAATTTTCAAATTTTAAAATCTTCGTTTTTTAAATAAGTAAAAAAAGTTGTACGCTTATTTATAGTGCTGTCGTTATTTTTGCTTAATATTATTTCTTTACAAGACATCCACATCAATGCTTTAATCCTCCCTAATTTAATTTTACCTGTGTATGAATTTCCAGAGGTTTTTTTCACCTTATTAGTCGTAAATAAGCTTTTCGTAAACCAGTTTATCCTTCTGAAAAGTACGAATTCTGCGAGGCTTAATAACAAGAGAAGCTACCAGCCTGAAAAAAGCTAATATAAAATTCACTTTGATATTCATCCTCTAGTAAAATTACCGATACCAGACCGTTCCCCTGCCTTAATTTTCATTCAAAATTAATTAATCTGCGTGGGATTTGGTTTAATTTTCGCATCACATGCTTACAACAATATTTGTTTTAAGGCTCAGTAGATCGGGAAATTAGGAATGATTGAAAAATACGGGACGTGGCTTTGTGATTAAAACAAAATACGTATTACGTGAACTAAACATTATATATTTTGTTAGGTAGCCGTTTTTTTTTTACATTTTACATACATTTCCATTTGTTTCGAAGGAAAATACTGAGTGTGTTTTTTCGTTAATGGATTCAATTTTAGCAAATGAAATTCAAACCAAAGAATTTTTTGTGTATATATTTTTTGCTGGAATTCAGTTAATTAAACAGGAAATCAAAATAGTCGACAGATACACATACCCCATTATCAATGTAAATAGGAGTATTTTATAGGGGTAAAATAATTAATAACAAAAGCTAAACTAGCCTCTATTAAAAGTTAAGACTTAAATAGACTACTTACTTACTGCATAATTCCGGTTTTGCTATATAGTGCAGTCTTCTTCTTAACATGCCATACACCAAAGTGCGTAGGCGACTATCTCATTACTAGAATTCTGTTCTTGGCGGCGTGACACAGCTCACCTGTATTGTGTATTCCTGTCCATTCTTTAATATTCCTTAACCAGGATAATTCTTTGCGGCCGGCTCCTCTCCTACCTTCGATCTTCCCTTGTAGGATTAACTGTGGTATTTCATATTTTGCTCCTCTCAATATGTGCCCAAGGTAACCAATCTTGCGTTTTTTAATTAATTCAATTCAAAGAGTTCTCTTTCCACGCCGGCTCTATTAAGGACGTCATCGTTTCGAACTCTATCCACCCAAGGTATGCGCATCATTCTTCTCAATGACCACATTTCAAATGCTTCAAGTTTGTTGATAGATGTTTTTTTCAAAGTCCACGTTTCCATACCATAAAGCAAGATGGACCATATGTAGCACTTGACCATTCTGTAGCGTATTTTGAAGTTTAGGTGTTGATTACATAGGAGCGGTCTGAATTTCACAAAAGCTTGTCTTGCCATTTGTATTCGGGTTTTTATCTCGTGTTGTGGATCCGATTGGTCATTGATTGTGGTGCCAAGGTATTTAAAAGTTTTCACGCGATTTATACGATTGTCACCTATGCATATTATCGGGTTTTCTGGAGGGTTTCTGCTAATGACCATATATTTCGTTTTCAAAATGTTCATTTTGAGGCCATATTTTTTACCTATGCTATTCACCCTATCAAGTAATAACTGCTGATCTTCCAAATTATCAGTTATAATCACTGTGTCGTCCGCATAGCGTAGGTTGCTAATTGGTATGCCGTTCACCTTAATGCCTAATTCCGTATCTTCTAATGCTTCCGCAAATATATTTTCAACATATAAATTAAAAATCATCGGAGAGAGTATGCAGCCTTGGCGGACACCTTTCCGGATATTCAAATTCATCCGTATATTAGTCTCGATCAATCCTCACCTTTGCCATTTGGTTCCAGTATAGATTCTGAATAATTCTGATCTCCTTCTGGTCAATGTTGGCCCTATGTAGTAGTTTCATCATGATATCATGTTTAACATTGTCAAATGCCTTCTCGTAGTCGATGAAGGTGAGGTATACATATTTTCGTTGATCTAAGCAGTTTTGTATTAAGGTGTTCAAACATAAAATTGCCTCTCTTGTTCCTAGTCCTCCCTTAAAACCGAATTGTGTTGACCCGCTAAGTTCTTCTAGTATCTTGTACATTCTTGAGTGTAATATCCTAAGGAAGAGTTTCAACAAGTGACTCATTAAACTGATTAAGCGGTGTTCATTGCATTTTGTGGCATTAGCTGTTTTTGGGATGATCACAAAGGATGACTGCAGCCATTCTCGCGGAATGTAACCAGTATCATAAATTCTATTGAACAGCCTTACCAAGATTTCGATATTCTCCTCGTCTAGTAGTTTTATTGCTTCTATATTAATTTCATCTGGACCTGTTGCTTTATGCATCTTTGTGGTTCTAACTGCATATTCTATTTCACTTCGCATTATTGATGGCCGTGATAAGTTTTCGGAAGGAAGTTTGCGCGTTGGTTGTGTTGGTCTTTCGTCATTAAAAAGGCTTTCTGCGTATTCTTTCCACGCCATTGCTATCTCCTCTTCTGACTCTATGTATTCGTTTCTGTCGTTGCGTATTCTTGTTCTGTGGTGGCTTTTGTGTATATTCGATATTTCTTTGATCTTCTTATGTAGTCCAAAACTATCTCCTTTTTCCTGCAATTGTTCTATTTCGTTGCACCTTTCCACCATCCAACGTTCTTTTGTTTTCTTAATTTTCTGACGGATTTCTTTGTGTATCTGTTTGTATTTGTCTTGATTACGTTGTTGTTTATGTTTCCTTCGCTTTTCCATTAGATCCATAATTTCGTCCGTCATCCATTCGTTATGCTTTCTCTTTCTGATCTGTGTTTTAACTTCCTTGTTTACTGCCAGAATCGTTCCTTTAATATCATTGACCATCTCTTCGATATCATCATTTTGTTCTATTACTCGCATTCTTTCATTAATTTGATTCGCATAACTCTTCTTCAGATTTTCGTCTCTCATCAGTTCAGTTTATATGATTAAAAATAGTTTTTTCGAAAGTGTTATATTATAATCCGAATTGAAGATTTTTTCAGTAGATATTAATATTGGTAATATTAGTAATTAATTATAAGTACTAATAATTCGTGATGAGTATATCAAATGCAGAATTGTATGATATGATTGGAGTTTATTTCGAATGTAACCAAAATGCCGCCATTGCCTCACGTATATATTCTGTAAGATATCCTGACAGGAGACATTATTATTATTATTATTATTATAATATAAGCGAGGGCAGAGGAACTAAGTCCCTATTATGCCCAAAAACAAAGAAATTTCATTTATCACCTACTAGTAAATAACAAAAATTACAACTAAAAGAAATAAAATTACAATTTTTGGTTTAAAGGAAAAACAATATTTTAACTATAATATAAAACTGTCGAGTCTGTTTTTGAACGAGTTGGTAGAAGAAGCGGAGACAATGTTGTCGTTGAGGTTATTCCAGCACTCAAAAACTCTATTTGGAAGAAAGTTCTGTCTTTGTCTTATAGAAACATTTTCTTTCTTTAGTTTATATTGATGACCTCTGAGGCGTTCATCTTGGTTTATGATAAATATTTCATCGAGGTTTCCAAAATTGAATTTTAGTATTTTGAATGTTGTAATTAAGTCTCCACGTTGTCGGCGAAGTTCAAAAGTAGTTAGATTAGCCATACTAAGATTTTCTGCATAAGACGGTCTTCTCGGTGCCAAAGAAATTCGAGTGGCTTTTCTTTGAACGTTTTCCAACAGATTCTTGTCTCGAACCAGATCGGGATACCACGTTGGTCCAGCGTATTCTAGTATGGGTCTTACGTACAAAATGTAAAGTTTGCAAAATGATTGCATTGAAACTCCCGAAAAACACCTCCGAATAAGATACAGTCTGGAGTTTGCACGTTTACAAATAGAGGTAATATGATCGGACCAAGTTAGGCTGCTGTTCACAATAACACCAAGATCGTTATACGAAAACACAGATTCTAATGGCTGCCCGTTAACAAAGTACGGCACAAGTGGGTTATTTTTGCCAATTCGAAGCACTACACATTTTTCCGCGTTTAAGGGTAGTAACCACTGGGAACACCAAGTTAAAATTATGGCAAAGTTTGAAAGAAAGGTAAGAAGATTAAGAGAAACTGGTAGTTTTCATTGTCCTTGTTTTAAACGATGTAGTAGAGGTATGACCGAAGATAATTCAATCAATTTTCTTGCTTTAATTCAACAGAATCCACATATAAGTAGTCGGCAAATCTCTATAGAATTAAACATACCCAAAACTACTAACTGTTCTAAGGATTTTAAAATATCACAGGTTGGTTTTTCATATTGTAAAGTAAACGTTTAGGTCAGAAACTTGGAATTCCCTTTAAACTTTAGATTCAACTGTTTTTTTTTTAATTATTTATATTATATATTTTATTTTAATATCCGATAAAAACGGCATCACGACGCTTTTATCCTTTTATCCGTTTCTTAAAAATTGTGAAACAATTGTAGATATTTCAAGATTTTTTAGTTTTAGTAAATATAGTGGTTTCTTTTTAACCAATATTTGTTGTTTGTTTTTTAGACTGCATCCTTATCATGTAGTTATCCACCAAGCTTTACATGAGAGAGATTTTGATGCAAGGCTGGATTATTGCAATTGGATGTTAGGTCTGCTAGAAGAACATGTCAAAAATTTTGTGAACAGACGAGGCTACGTTTAATAGTGCGGGTGGTGTTAATCTGCATAATATGCATTATTGGGCTAAAGAAAATCTGCATTGGATATATGAGGTGCAGGTTCAAGGTAGATGGAGTCTTAATATTTGGTGTGGTATAGTTGATGGAAAGATCGTAGGTCCATATTTCTTTGATATAACTTTAAATGGCGCAAAATATTTGTATTTTCTGCAAAATCAGTTGCCTGTTTTATTGGAAGATATTTCCTTAAAAACAAGAAGAGATATGATATTACAACATGACGGGTGTCTTGCGCACTTTTCCAGATGAGTTCGAGATTATTTGTATGCAAGTTATCCAAATAAATGGATTGGAAGGGGAATCTCCAGACTTCACATATCTGGACTTTTATCTGTAGGGAAGATTGAAGGACTTACTATACTAAACTTGACCAACCACGCGAGTCGAGATGAAATAGCGTATTATAAACGCAATAAATAGTATATCAACAGCTGAGATTGAAGCAGCTGTTATGTCTACGGGCAAAAGATTACATCTTTGTGTGGAAAATGATGGAAAACAATTTGAACATTTCATTGGACATTAAGTTTTAATGATTGAGATGTTTGTATGATCTTTCAATCAACACGGTCAATCCGGCACTACCCTGGAGTCTTCTGGCTTAGTATCCCACTCGGCCGAAAGATACCAGGGTGTCAATGAATACCTTTTTAATGGAATCTGGCAATACAACAATTAAAAAAAAAGGTTGGCAGGTCAAAAACGGAGTATATGTGATTGGGGGATCAGGAATGGTCGAAGATTTGGAATCGGTTGGGAAAAAGTAACACGAGTACCATAATACCCTGGCTCTTATATAACGGAAAACAGGATACTAGATCAAGAAATTTCCCACAGAATACATGCTGGTTAATTTAACTGGATGCGATATGTTTCGTAGCCTACTGTTAATTATTTTATTGCTCTTATTATTAAATGATTTCTTCCAATGTTAATTTGGTTTAGAACTGTTCCGTAACTTCATATTGTTTATTTATTATAAATAAACCAACTGCAATGGAAACGGTTTCTTTGGTTTCTGTTTCGTCGTACTTACGTCTTATTTCTAGAACACGACAGAAAACTAAATGCTGCTCAAATAAAGTTTTTAATAGTATATTACTTTATGAGGCGGACAAGCATGACTTTTCTTGACGCGCCCGATATTACGCGCCGAACGAAGTGTGACGCGTAATAGAGGGCAAGTCAAGAAAAGTCGCTTCTTTGCCGAATAAAGTATACTATTTTTTCTTCAAACGTAGCAATTTTCAACCATAAATAGTACAATTCAAACGCTATTTTTACTCGAAATTAACTGTGACAACTATCAAAGTCGTCTAGATGTTGGAAATTAAAATAATTAAGTCGTCGGTGGGATTTGCGTCTTCCTGGTTACAATTGTTTGACAGTTGTTTGCAATTATTAAAGACAGCTTATTGTTGTTGCAACCGCAAGCGCAAATTTAGTGCGAAAATGGAAAACCTAAACGAAATTGAGTCCGCAGCTAATGAAGCAGTAGCACGTTTGGGGCCCTCCAAGTCCGGAATAAAGTATCGGTTAGCCTACAAGCACTTCCAAGAGTGGTGCGATACAAGAAGAGTACGGCAAGTTACCGAAGACGTTTTACTGGCATATTTTAATATAATGGAAAATGAAAATAAATGGAAATCTTCTACAATGTGGTCGCGATACTCTATGATAAAATCCGAGTTAGTTATTAGAAAAAATGTGGATATAAGCAAATTTTTAAAGTTACGTGCCTTTCTGAAAAAAACAAGCGTAGGATATACTGCAAAGAAGTCTAAAGTTTTCACTAAAGACGAGTTTAAAAATTTTTGTTTATAGCGCCAGATAAGTTGTATTTAGGATTAAAGGTAAAAAAAATTATATTGCAAAGCATGTAGTATACTCTACTAAATTATAAAAATATTTCAGATTGTTTTGTTAATTGGGGTTACCGGCGCCTGTCGATGCGACGAAATGGTAAAAATGAAGACTGTGGACATTGAGGATAAAGAAAATGTAATAATTATCAAAATCCCAGACAGTAAAACACGACAAATTAGATCTTTTACGCTAATTGGTCAAAACTACATTAAACTGTATAAAAAGTATGCATCACTGCAGCCTGAAAATTTCACAGAAAATCGATTTTTTATCAAGTACCAAAATGGAAAGTGTTATCAGAAGCGTCATGGAGAATACATTCGATAAGCGCAGTTACCCAAAAAGTAGCTAGTTATATAAATTTAAACGATGCAAGCGCATACACGGGTCACTCTTTACGACGAACTTCAGCAACACTTTTAATTGATGGAGGCGGAAATCTAGAATGCCTCAAACGACATGGATGCTGGAAATCAAGCACGGTTGCCAAAGGATATATACAGGATTCAATAAGAAATAAGAACGATAATGCTCAAAAAATTTTAAATCCTTATGATTCGCCAACATCGGGAATGATTGCTGAAAGTTGTTCTCGACCATCAGTATCATCAACAATTACCAATGCGTATCAAGAGTCAGGAACATTTCTGCACGGTTTCAATTTTGAAAATGCCTCATTAACTAATTGTACTTTTAATATAACTATAAATAAAAATGATGTTTAATTGTTGTTAATGACATTTGTATTGTTGCTTTGTGACATGTTTCATATTGTTGCCATGACAACATTTTTCGCTCCGCCGTAAAGAAATGGGAAAATAAACTGCTGCCGGCGGAGACATCAAACTTTGACAGGATAAGTTAGATAAGTAATGTCATCATTATTTGACGTTTGAAGAAAAATGATATTAGTGAAAAGACAAAACATGACATAATAAAAATAATACAAAAATCAGAGAGAACTTATGTACTAAAAAAACATATCATAAAAGCTATCGATAGAAAAAAATAGGGTGGTATGGTCGGAAGGAGAAACTAAAATAGAAGAATCTAATTATTTTTTTTTTAAATTTTTTTTAATTAATATCAACTACATGTTTCATACCTTTAACGTGTTATTAGCAACAATAACCATTTTGATATGCCAACTAAAATCAGTAATACTACCCGTCACATTAACGTAATATCTTGTCTTTTTGTGTTAAAGTTTTTCCATTTCCTAATAATGATATACATCTCAAAAGAGATCCACAGGTTGACGGCGGAACCAAAAAAGAAGAAAAACCAATGAACTAGCTTTCAACTCGATGCTTTTGTTTCTTATTACTCGTCATTCAACTTTTTCCGCTGACTGTGCATTGACAAAAACAAAATCCATTTGAATTTCAAAACGGCTCGTTGTCGGTACAGGGAGCCATGCCATTAAGACAGATGCGTGCAAAAGAATATTGAAGAGGGTATATGATTGATTGGACGCATGACAAGAATCCTACTATGTTGTTAAATGGCCGAAAAATAATACAATCTTCTTTTTCTTTAAGTGCCTCTCCTATCGGAGATTGGTTATCATTATGGCGATTCTAATTTTGTTTACTGCTGTTTTGAATAATTCTTTAGTGGTACAGCCAAAAGTTTAAACGAAAGAACAAGATTAATAAAGAGAAGAGAATTGAAAAAATGGAGTACACCAGAAAACACAAAAGAATATGTGAAAGCTATAAATCGGGCCTTAAACCACCCTCTTTTGACAGATGTTGAAACCGTAAATAATGCAATCACAGAAGCATTAATGACTGCATAAAAACAGTAATGTGCTAAACCAGCCGGTAAAGAAAAGAAACCGAGCGAACACACCAGAAAGCTTATTAAAGAAAGAAAAATCAAGATATCAGAGCAGAAAGGCGACTCAGCTGAACTCAGAAATCTGAACAGAGATATTTCAAAAGCAATTCGTAAAGATCAGAGGAAGTATACTACTGAGAAAATACAAAATGTGATTGAGCAAAATTTAAATATGAAAATACTCAGAAGAAAGCTTTGTGATGGTAAAAAGGAAATTGTTAAACTAACAGACAAGGAAGGTAATATAACAACAAATAGAGAGAGAATAGTAGAGATAGCAAAAAGCTTCTATGAAGAATTATACAAAAGCCAGTTAACTTAATTTTAGTTATAGTTAATTCTTCTTAAGAAGAAGACAAAACAAAATTAGAGAACGCAGAGTAATGAACCAAGGATCCGAACTTTTGCCTACCATAACAATAGAAGAACGAACTCTAAATGAAATAAAAAACAACAAGGCTCCAGGAGATGACCAAGTAGTAATAGAAGCTGTTAAAGTAGGAGGCAAGAAACTGCTGGAAGTAGTAACTGAACTATTCAACCTATGTCTAAACCAAAGTATTGTCCCTACAAAATGGAACAATGCAATTACTATCCTAATACACAAAAAAGGAGATATACCAGACCTAGAGAATTATAGACCGATAAGTCTGTTATCACATATCTACAAATGGTTTACCAAGATCATCACAAAACGTTTAGAACGAAAATTAGATTTATATCAGCCTAAGTAGCAAGCTGGGTTTAGGAAAGGTTATGGAACAAATGACCACCTACAAAGCACTTAAAATACTAATTGAAAAATGTGTTGAATATAATAAACCACTCACGTTGATTTTCATAGACTTCAAGAAAGCTTTTGATACCGTGGAATTACCGGCAGTGTTAAAAGCATTAGAACAAACCCGAATAGACTATAGATATACAAATTTGATAAAACATATATACAATAACGCAACAGCATCTGTTAAACTCCATGACTTTACCGATACATATGGAGTTGAGCGAAGAATTAGACAGGGCGACACCATCTCCCCCCAACTATTCACTGCAGCTCTGGAATATGCCTTTAAAAAACTAGATTGGGCTAAAAGGGGAATAAATATTGATGGTGAATACTTCAGCCACTGGCGCTTTGTAGATGATATTGTCATTATAGCCGAGAGTTTAAATGAAGCTCACAAAATGATGGAAGAACTAGAACAGGCAATAGAACAAATAGGCCTGAACATAAACTTTGAAAAAACAAAATACATGACCAATTTAGTTCAAAGTGATGATAATTTAGGGCATGAAATTAGAAGAGGAAAAGACAATCAAACTTGTGAGATCCAGCGTCGCATAGGCTTGGGATGGGCAGCATTTGGCAAGATGCGAGATATCCTAAAAAGAACGCTACCCATTTGCTTGAAGAAAAAGGTTTACAACCAATGCATACTGCCAGTAATAACATAGGGTTCCGAAACAATAACTTTAACCAAACATTCTGCAAATAAATTGAGAGTAACCCAAAGAAAAATGGAAAGAGCAATGTTGGGAATAACTAGAAGAGATATGGTACCAAATAGGATAGTGAGAGAAAGGACTAAAGTGACAGATGTCATAGAAAAAATTGCACAAGCCAAATGGAGATGGGCTGGACATATAGCACGTTTAAATGATAATAGGTGGACCAAAAGACTCATAGAATGGAGACCTAGAGAAGACAAAAGACACCGAGGCAGACCACCAAAAAGATGGATGGACGACTTGAGAAAAACAGTCGGAAATTTGATACAGAAGGCGCAAGATAGAGAACAGTGGAAGAACATGGAGGAGACCTATATCTAACAGTGGATGCAAGAGATTAAGGAATGAGCAGCTAAACCACTCTCTTAAATTTCTCATCCAGGATATTCTTTTACGGCCTGGATTACTGCGTCTTTGAATTTTTCCTTGCATTATATTTTGTAGGAATGTGTACTTTTGTCCTCTCATCAGGTGGCCTAAGTATTCTCGTTTCCTTTTTTTTTTGTATTCATAATACAATATGGATCGTTATTTATTGTGAGTATTACCTCTTCATTTGTAATTTAATCCACCCAACTTATTTTTAGTATACGGCCGTAGGACCACATCTCAAAGCTTGCAAGATTTTAATATTCCTCTGTTTAAGAGTCCATGCCTCAACACCGTAAAACAAAGTACTGAATACATAGCATTTTAACATACTAGTTTGTAGATGAAGACTAATATTACGATTACAAAATATTTTTTTTATTTTTATAAAGGTAGACCTGGCAATTTCAATACGTCTTTTTATCTCGTGATTATAGTCACCTGTTTCATTGATGAGGGTTCCCAAGTATTTGTATTCGCTTCATTTTTCAAGTTGGGTACCGTTTATTGCGATACTAGTGTCATGTATTGGATTCTTACTGAAGGTTATATATTTGGTTTTTTTGACGTTCATCCTTATGTCGTAGTTATCACATATCTAATTCATACTTTCAACTAGATATTGTAGATCTTCCACTGTTCTTGCCATTATCACAGTATCGTCAGCATATCGAATGTTATTGATAACTTCTTCATTCCCTATTATACCTTCGTTTGCATGTGAGACAGCTTCTTGGCATATTTGTTCGCTGTATATATTAAACAAAAGCAGTGACAATATAGAACCATGTCGTATTCCTCTACGTATTTCTATTTCGTCCGATGTTTGGTCTTCTACTTTTATATTAGCTCGCTGATTCCAGTACAAATTTAATATTATTTGTATGTCTCTGGTGTCGATGTTCTTACCTACCAAGATTTCTTTGAGTTGATTGTGGCGTACTTTGTCAAAGGCCTTTTCAAAGTCTATAAAGCAGGCATGCACCTCTTGGTTAACATCTAGATATCTTTGTGTTAGGACATTTAAGGCAAAGAGAGCTTCTTTTGTACCTTATTCTTTTCTGAATCCCATCTGTGTATCGTTAATATCGATATCTAACTTTTGATAGATTCGCTTGTGGATGACTCTAAGAAATATTTTAAGCAGGTGACTCATCAAGGAGATTGTTCGATGATCTGAACATTGCATTGCCTTAGTTTTCTTCGGTATGGTGACAAACGTTGACAGCAACCATTCTTGAGGTATTATACAATCACATATAACCAAACTAAAAAATTCTGTAAAAAACGACTAAATTTGGATGTGAGAGGTGGCATTCTGATTTTGGCAGAAACATTTTGGTGATAATTTTATTAATCATAATTGACTCATCCTACTTCTTAAATATGTCGGAAACATTATTAAAAAAAAATTAAATATTTACAAATTAGGTACTAAAAACATCGATTTTTTTCTACTTTCTTTGATTATAACATAAAATAATTCATTTTGGAGAAAAATTGGAACAAAATAAAATACAGACAATTGAATTTTCTATACGAGAAGCTGGTGAAAAATGTTTTAATTTAATGCCCTTGCTGAAAAATAGCAATAAATACAACAAAAGGATGGAAAACAAACCTTTTAATATTCATATATTTTATGACCACTTATATTGCATGTAAGACCTTTATAATTTGGGTAAAAAATATTTATAACATAATATAACATCTCACCAAATCTCATTTAAATCAATTTAACACGTTAATCATAAACACACTTCTTTTGTCTCGGTCCAAAGGATTTTTTCTTTTGGCATCAAAGTTATATTATTTTTTGTGTGTGCATGACAATTTGACGTTCTGACAATTAAAACAAGGTCACTTTAGGTACACACGGTCTGTGGATAAAATTTTAGTTATTTCAAAACAGAACTGAACATTATTAAGTAAATAGCAGTAAACAATTAGTACAACCAACAAACAATAAATAAAATTGTAAATCAAAAACTACATAAGAATGCCCTGAAATTAGTAACAAAAATAGCCAAACACATAAAGAAGAAATCACTTAATCAAATATGTTAAAAACAACAAGAGTCAAAAGAAAAAGCACACACAGCGGTGAAAACAAACTTACATGTGGCGACTTTCTAAAAACTTACATCGGTCAAACTGGCAGAACATTTATTAAACGTATAGCAGAACATAAAGGGGCTTTCAATATTAAAAAACAAACTCTACGTACGCATTTTGTAACTAAATATTTTGCCTACCACATAGGGTATTACTGTCTGGGTTGAAATCTTGGGACAGAAACTATTGGACCAAAGATAGGGCAAGCAAAACAAACGATACTTATGCGAACGACACTTAACGGCACACTTTTTCTGAGTGCTTATACAAACGCAACCTTCGTGTTTATATAAGCACTCAGAAGGAGATAACACTTTAGCTTTTCTCATCAACTAAGAGTTAAAAATTACATTAGTAGATGAAAATCAAGCTAGACGTCCTAGCGCTTTATGTCATTACAAATTGGGTTAGGTCAATAAAACGGTCATTTCTACAAGAATACCTAGAAAATGTTAGATACTTGAGAACTAGCTCTACTTGCGTCAATCGTCACTCCTTCTTCAATAGTGACTATATATACATATTCAACTATTTTCTTAACATTACTGTGGATTCATGTACCATTTTTAACTAGCAGCTAACTTTCTACCTTCTTAAAATTACACATTCATTAATATTTCCTTGAGACTTTTGTCCACTTATTCATTAGTTCTTTCAATTAAATTTTTCCACCGTCACTTCGGTTTCAGTCCTTTCGAATTGAGTCTTAGAATAAGTTCTATTGATAAGTACCAGATTGCCCATAACTTATTCTGATAGTTTTACCAATATAAGACTTACTCTTCAAGTTTATCATTAATGTAACAGGGAATTTAATTTTTAATTGTTAAATTTTTTACTATACAACTTTTGGTACGCCTATGGCACTGCATAATTTACTACCATTTCCCTTACTCTCTTTTTCTTCGTCTGTTGAGATCCTAATTTATCTCGAATAACCTACTTTAATGTTAAATATTTTTAAGTAACAGAATTATATTTTAATAAATCATCTGATTTTTATATCAAGTCTTTAAGAGTTTTAATGAACTCTAACGAGAAGTTTAGAATTTTCCAAGACAAAAGAAAGTAATAGTCTTAAACAACATTGAAATGGAACTGTAAGTCTTATTAGTTATATCTAAGTAATATTTGTTTAAATACTCAGTGAAAAATGTAATAGATGACGAAATATAATGTATTACTGAATGCCTGAATATAGACTGTAGATCATAAAGAACTGCTCATAGAAAACCGCCCAGATTTCATAGAGACAGACACAGAACATGAACAACAACAAAGTCAGAATGAACAACAGATTGAGATAACATTAATCGAAGTGAAGAATGACATAAAGACTTTAAATAACAAAAAATTCAGGGGGAGCAGGAGGAATCGTTAATAAACTAATTACATACGGAACGGACAAACTACATAGAATTATACACGAAATGTTCAGTAACGCTATAAACCTGAACGAAATACAAAATGAATGGGCCAAAGCATATATTATAACCTCGATAAATAAAAAGGGAGATAAGAAGAAATGCGAGAACTACAGAGGCATTAGTGTAATAGCATGTATGGCCAGGTTATATGGAAAAATACTGAAATAAAAACTGGAAAAATCTATCTCAAATAAAATCGGAAAAGATCAGGCGGGGTTCACGGCAGGAAGATCTTGCATAGACCACATATATCTTCTCTTCAGCCTTCATTTATCCAATGTTGGACATAGGCCTCCTCCAATTCCTTCCACGCTTCCCTATCTTTTGCAATTCTCATCCACTGCTTTTCAGCTACAGCAGTTATATCGTCTATCCATCTCTTTTTAGGTCTTCCCACGCTTCTTTTTGTTTCTCGAGGTCTCCAGAATGTCACTTTATGAGACCATCTGTTGGTTCTTGTCTTGCTACATGTGCTACCGATTGCCATCTCAATGTCGCTATTTTTTCCCATGATGTCGGTTACTTTAGTTCTTCGACGTATTTCGGTGTTAGGAATTTTGTCTCTGAGGCTTATATTTAACATGGCCCTCTCCATGGCCCGTTGAGTTACTCTTAATTGTTCTGCCATTTTTCTTGTTATTGCCATAGTTTCCAATCCATAAGTTGCAACTGGTAGTATACAAGTGTCATAGGTTTTTCGTTTAAGTGAATTGGGATTTTTCTATCTTTTAAAATGAAGCTCAACTTACCAAAAGCAGCCCATGATAATTGTGTCCTTTTAATTTCTAGGGTTTGATTTTCCTTTTCGTTTTTAATTGCATGTCCTAGATATATATATTGTTCTACCTTTTCTATATTGATGTTATCTATCGTGATGTTTTCTAGGATGTTGCTTAATATTTTTGTTTTGTCGAGATTCATTTTTAATCCTATTTGATTCGATTTGTGATTTAAATCTTGTAGCATTAATTTTAGTTCATGGATCTATCTATCTATCTATACAGCCCTTAAAATCCATCCTTGGATATAGGCCTCCTCCTCCTTCTTCCATGCCTCTCTATCTTGGGCAATTTGCATCCATTTTGACCCGGCGTGTTTCTTCAGGTCATCTGACCATCGCATTTGTGGCCTTCCCCTTTTACGTTTGTGATTCCATGGTCTCCAATGTATAATTGTTTTAGTCCATCTTTCATCTTTCTGCCTTAGGGTGTGTCCGGCGAACTTCCATTTAAGCTTTGCTACTTGGGTTGAGACATCTTTCACTTTTGTTTTATTACGGATCCATTCGTTTCTTTTTTTGTCTGATAGTTTAATGTTCAGCATTTGTCTTTCCATGGATCTTTCTGTCTTTGCTATTTTATCCATATTTTCCTTTGTAAACGTCCATGTCTGAGAGCCATATGTGAGGACAGGGAGTATACATTGATTGAAGACTCTCGTTTTTAAGTATTGGGGGTATTTTGAATTCTTTAGAATATAAGACAGTTTTCCGAATGATGCCCAGGCCAATCTTATTCTTCTCTTTATTTCTTCGGTCTGATTTTCTTTATTTAATTTAGTGATTTGGCCTAGATATATATACTCTTTTACTTGTTCTATTTTTGTTTGTGCCACTGTAATCATAAGTTCTTCTGGTTGATTAGTCATGGTTTTTGTTTTACTATAATTCATCTTGAGTCCAATTTTTGTCGATTCTCTATCTAGTTCTTCCATCATTCTTTGCAATTCTTCACTTTTTTCTGTTATTAATACAATATCATCAGCATATCGTAAATGATTCAGATTTTGCCCGTTTATATTAATTCCCAAGTCATCCCAGTGTAGTCGTTTAAAAACATCTTCTAGCGCTTGGTTAAATAACTTGGGCGATATGGTATCTCCTTGTCTTACTCCTCGGTTTATTTTAATAGGCTCCGTTTGTTTCATTAGCTTAATAGTTGTTGTTGCCTTGTTGTATATATTTGTAATTAAGTCGGTATATCGGTAGTCTATTCTGCTGTTTTGTAGGGAATTGTGTACTGCCTAGTGTTCCACACTATCAAATGCCTTCTCAAAGTCAATAAATGCCATGTACAGCGGGATATGATATTCGTTAGTTTTTTCGATTAAAATCTTCATCGTTAAAAGGTGGTCACTTGTACTGAAGCTCTTTCTAAATCCGGCTTGTTCTCTTGCCTGGTATCCATCTAATTTAGTTGTTAATCTATTTGTTAATATTTTGGTTAATAGTTTGTACATCACATTTAATAAAGTTATGGGTCTGTAATTCTTTAGATCCTTTTTATCTCCTTTCTTAAATAGTAACAGTGTTATTGCTTCGTTCCAACTGTTGGGTATTTGTTTTGTCATTAAAATTTTATTCATAAGTATGTACAAAAACTTCTCTAGTTGTTTTCCCACCATGTTTTAGCATTTCTACAGTCACCCCGTCTTTTCCTGGCGATTTATTGTTCTTCATCTCTTTGAGTGCTCTTCTTATCTCGTTCTTACTGATCTCTGGTTGTAAGTCGGAATTAACATTTTTTATTTTTATTTGTAGTTGCTTAAGGATTTCTTGGGTTGGTTTCTGTTTTGTATTGTAGAGGTTTTTTATAATATTCTTGTGTTATCTGTATAATTTCTTCTACATTATTGGTCTCTGTACCTTCTTTGTTCTTTATACTATTAATTTGTATGGTTCCAAGCTGTGGTTTTAAGCACTTCATGTTTTTATTTTGTAAGGGCCCGCGTAGCGCAAGCGGTAGTGTGCTTGCCTCGCATGCCGGTGGTCGTGAGTTCGAATCCTACCGCCGGCAAGAACAACTAGGCATTTTTAAAATGTCTATAGGCCCCAGGTCGACTCAGCCTGAATAAAATGAGTACCTTGGGTAAAACCAGGGGTAATAATAGGCGGTTGAAGCGTAAGCACTGGCCATGTTACCTTCCTTGTATACCGTAGGCCCTAGATTATAGCAGACTACCCTGCTATACTCCCAAAGCCGCGTGCGGTAATAAAACGGGAGACTATTATTATATGTTTTTATTTTGTTCAATTGCTTTTTCTATTTTTTTCTTCCTGTACTCTCCTTTTATAATCCTTGATATTCCTTCTGATAGCTTTGTTTACCTCTTTGTAATCTACTGTGTTTCTCTTATCTTGTTCCAGTAATGTTTTTCTTTTACTCATAAGATTTTTTGTTTCCTGGGATACATAGTTTTCCTTTTTTATTCTTGGTTTGTGCTACCTCTTTTCCCGCCTTTGCTAATGTATCGGTTAATATCTGATTTATTTCATCGATATTTTTGTTTTCCAAATCTCTAGTGACCGGTATACCTTCCTTTATTTTATTTTCTTTTTTGTTTCGAATTGGCTATTAATCCTGAGTTTGGCTCTGACCAGTCTATGATCGCTACCGGTTGAGAAGCGGTTCAGTACTGTAACATCTTTGATGATGGTTTTTTCTGTTGTAAGGATGTAATCTATTTCGTTTTTTGTATTACCGTTATGACTTATCCATGTCCATTTTCTTTGTGGTTTTTTGTTTAAAAAACGAGTTCATAGCAAAAAGTTGTCTCTCCTCCAAGTAGTTCATTAATGTGTGTCCTCTATTATTTCTTTCGCCATATCCATACTTTCCAATTCTATGTTCTTCTCCATCTATTCTTCCCCCTAATTTGGCATTGAAGTCTCCAATTATTAGCGTCAATTTAGTTTTCTTTTCTTCCATAGCGAGTGTTAGTTCTTCGTAGAAGTTTTCAATATCTTCATCTGTATATGAACTTGTTGGCGCGTATACCTGTATAATTTTCAAAGACGTTCTTTTTAATTTAAGCATAATGTAGGCTACTCTGTCTGATATACCCTTGGTGGATTGTATGTATCTGACGACTTTCTTGTTTATTATAAAACCAACTCCGTTGTTAGAGTTATCTTCATTGCCTTTATAGTACAGCATGTTTTTTGAGTTTAATAGTATTTTTTTGTTCACTTTTTCTTCTTATCTCTGACAGACCAATGACATCCCATTGTATATTATTTAGTTCTTCTTCTAATTCGTGAAGTTTAGTATCATCATTCATGGATCTGATGTTATATGTTCCTATGTTTATATGTTCCATATGTTCCATAGTTCATGGATATCTGTGCTTATTAGTACTATATCGTCTGCAAAACGCAAATGGTTAAGATATTCTCCATCTATTTTTAATCCATTTTTGGCCCAATTCAGTTGTTTGAAAACATTTTCTAATGCCAAAGTAAATAACTTGGGTGAGTTGGTGTCACCCTGTCTCACACCTTTGCCAAGGTCTATTTTCATAGTTTCTAGATCATCATCTATTTTTACATGAAAAGTAGCATCATCGTATATATTCTTAAGGAGGGCAGCATATCTTGAATCTACTCTGGCGTCGTCCAATGCTGTTAAAAAAGCCCATTTTTCGATACTGTCGAATGCTTTGTGATAATCGACAAATGCCAGATGTAGTGGTATATTGTACTCTATTGTTTTTTCAATAATGGTCCGAATTATTTGCAAGTGGTCGATAGTGCTAAAACCCTTACGAAAGCCTGCTTGCTCCACTGGTTGGTATGCATCTAGTTTAGCTGTCAATCTATTTGTTATTATTCGGGTTAGTAGTTTGTAAATGTGTGACAATAAGCTTATTGGTCGGTAGTTTTCTATATTTGCGGCCTCCCTTTTTTTATGGAGTAGAATGATTCCGCATTTTTCCATGTCTTCGGTATTTGTCCTTCCAATAGGCATTTATTAAGTAATGCTCTTATTGCCTCTTCTAATGCAGTACCTCCCATTTTTAGCATCTCTGAAGTAATTTTATCTTCTCCTGGTGTTTTCCCATTTTTCATTTGTTTTAGGGCGGCTCTAATTTCTGATGTTATTATTTCAGGGAAGTCTTCTGAGCCCACATTTAAGATATGTTTTGTTGGTATACTGGGTTCGGAATAGTAGAAGTATACAGCTTCTTATAAAATTTTCGGATTTCTCTAACGATCTCTTCCTTATGCGAGCACAATGTTCCACGGTCGTCTTTTATTTTTATGATTTTATTCCTGCCAGTGGATTTACATGTTTTTAGTACTTTCATGTTCTTATTGTTTTCTACGGTTTCAAGAATCTGGTTTGTTCTATAAACTCTGAGGTCTTTTAGAATATTTTTCTTAACGCTTCTGTTGAGCGCTTTATAGTCCGGGTTATCTCTGTTCGTTCTTTTTCTTTTCTCTATCTGTTCTAGAGTTTCGGGTTTAAGTTTAGCTTCCTTTTGTTTTCTTATTCTGCAACAAAGTTTCTTAGTGACTGTTTGTATGTCTTTAGTTATTTTCCCAGCTAGTTTATCTATATTCTTGTGCACAAAGGTATTTGCTACTAGTTTTCGTGCTAATTCCTCTTGGTATTTCTCTTTATTACTGGCTAGGATGTCTGCCGTCGGTAAAGGGTTTGTTGTTAATAGTTTTTCGTCTTTCTCTCTTTACGTTAATACGTATATCAGCACGAACTAGTCTATGGTCACTGCCGGTATTAAATTTGTTCAATACCTCGATGTTTTTACATATTGATCTATCATTCGAAAGGATAAAATCTATTTCATTCTTAACCTGACCGTCAGGGCTACGCCATGTCAAACTTTCTTTGTATTTGTTTTTTATAGAACGTGTTCAGGCAAAACATTTTTTCGGTGCTTACGTAATTTGCTAATGTCTCTCCTCTGGTGTTTCTGTTGCCTAGACCGAAATTTCCTATGTACTCTGAGTCACCTGGTATTCGCCGCCACATTCGCCGTATAGACCACATATATACACTCCAATAATTAATTGAAAAAAAAAATGACAAAAAATAGACCAGTACACATGGCATTCATAGATTAAAAAAAGGCATATGACACGGTTCCCAGAAAACAACTATGGAACAAGATAAAGACAATCGGAATAACTCAGAGGTTAATAGAAGCTGTAAAAAATCTGTATAACAACAACTTACAAAGGTAAGAGGTAAAACCGGCAATAAATACTCCAACGAATTTAAGACCACAAAAGGATTATTGCAGGAATGCTCTACATTCTCCGACTGTTCAAGATATTCCTAGAACAAATATTAAAACCATGGAAAAGGAAATGTGACGGGATGTACCAATCCGGGACAACTTCTTGTATACACTAAGCTTTCTTGTATACGTCCTATTGTACGTATATTTATAAATATTCTTATTATATCACAAAAAAAAACAAAAAATTCAATGATATAATAAGAACATCAAAGATATAATGATACTAAAGAAGGTTATTTATGTGAATCCTAAGCAAACAAAGAACAGTGTAAACAGGAAATTAGTAGTTACTGAAGAATATATTAAATTTAACCAAATGTATATAGTCATGTGTCCAGTAACAGCAAAGCATGACCGCATATCTCAATAAAAGGAGTAACATCAAAAAATATGTGAAATATTGCGCTTCTTTTTTCTGAGCAACCTCAAAACTGTATATTATATAACCGTAAACAAACGAAATGTTGTTTCGTATTGGCAAAAACTAACAAGAGAATAATACCGCAAAAACTACATAATCTCGAGAAACAATACACTGCCATGCCATAAAAGGAATAAAAAAACGCATTTTCCCAACTAGCACATTTCGGAAAAACCCCTCTAAAAAAATCGTATATTTCACCGATAACCCTTATCGCCGGCATTTTAGTACCCACTTAATTTTTACGACGGACCCCATATTTCTTGTTTCGGATTCTCGAAGCCATTTTACTTACAATTTTTCTGAATTAGGCACTGACAGGTTGGAAACGTAGATTTTAGTTGGAAATCGGAGAGACAACGATATATCGGGAGTTTTCTTTCAATGATGTCATTTGCAACGATTTCAAAAGTTTTATAAGAAAATTCTCATTTTGTTATATAACATTTTTTATGCAATTCCTATTGCGCCCAAAAAAAATTACCAATATTTTTTTCACAAAATCGACGTTTTTATAAATAAATTCAAAATTTACATGGTTAAGCCTTTTTTGTATCGTTAATACGTTTGAATCAGACACATTTCAAACACTTTTCCTATTTGTAAATTTATTTGTGAGGTCTAAGCAGTCCTACAACAAAAAAGATAATCAGACCAACTGAGCTAGAAGTAGTGAACAGAAAGTAGAACGATTTGTGAAGAACTGAGATGGGAAGAACCATTCCAAATCAAAGAAAGAATAACGTTGATAATTATGTAGAGGTATCAACGAAGATAAAAGAGAATTTAAATCGTAAGAAAGCTCCAGGATATGATCTCGTAACAGAAGTATTAAAATATCTATAAAAAAAGCCATAGTGGTGCTGACACAACTATAAATGCTGCTTTTAGATTGAGATATGTTTCCAGACTCTGGAATAGGGATGGCGGTTTTTGACAAAACACCGGTTTTCGGTTATACCGGTTTTTTTTGCTTAAGGTTTAACCTGACAGTTATAACCGGCCAAAAAAACCGGTTTTTCCAAAAACCGGTTTTCGGTTTTTTTTAATCAAATAGATTAAAAAGTTTGCGATACTACATCGCAACACAATTTTTTGTGTTTTGTGAGAAAAAAAATTCCCCAGACTCTTTCAAATGGGATTTAAAGAAAATAATATCAACATAAATATTTTACAAAAATAAATTGAATAATGCAATTCATCTTTTATTTTTACTACCATCAAAAAAAAATTTATCATGTATTACTTTTAACTTATTTACGACTTCCGGTATGGGTATAAATCGTTTTGAAAACGTAGGGAAATCCTTGTAGATTCGTATTCGTAATCGGTAATTAGATATTCACAGTCATTATTTTTGGTAATCAGAAAATGCCATTCATCCACTTTCAATGTCAAGAGACAAATAACCATAATAAATACCAGATCACTTCTTATGTAAAAATATTATGATTACAAATACTTTTTCAACGAAATACTATAATAAAATTTAATTGTTTCTGGCTAATGTGAGCTTTTGCTTCTGTATATAAATAAAATAAAAATTGAATTTTAGTTTTGTTTGGAATAATTACTTGAGAATAATAATTATGATTGGGTGGGATCCAAAATAATACCTAACCTAATACTAATCACTGTAAAAAACCTAATAACCGGTTTTTACTTTAAAAATAAAAAACCGGTTATAACCGGGACAAAAAAACAACCGATAAAACCGGTTATTTCGAAGTAAAAAAAAAACCGGTTTTCGGTTAAAACCGGTAGGTTTTTCCCATCCCTACTCTGGAAAGTAGCCGAAGACATTCTATTTTTCTTTGTGGACCGTGCTTGTATGCAAGCGTTGGCTATCGTCATATGGACAAGCTGATGAAATGATTCTCGGTCAGCAGCTAGATGAAACAGTTACTTGACCGTTCGATCTGTCCATTGTCTAATGTTACGTAGCAGGACAGTTGTTTTCTTCTGACCCAACATTTTCCTTTGATTTTGCCCTGAATGATTAACCAGAGTAAACGATATTTAGGTCCTCTCATTATATGACCGAAGTATTGGACATTTCTCATTTTGATGATATTGATCAATGCTTGCTCTTTGTGCACGGTCTCTAGAACACGTTCGTTAAATATGTGTGCTGTCCACGGGATTCTGAGCATGCGACGGTAACACCATAACTCAAGCGCTTCTAATATGTTAACATTTTTTATTTTTGTTGTCCAGGTTTCACATCCATAGAACAAAGTGGAACAGATCTCCAGGATCGTCTTGGGGTACCTCGTTTTCTTCTAGTTGGCGGAGTTTATTCTTTTATTTTGGTTTGCCATCTATTTTTAGGCATTCTCTAAAAGTGTCCATACCAGTTTAGTCTTTTGGCTTTGATTGTGCCTATTAGGTCTAGATCGATTTCCATTTCTCTCCGAATATCTTCGTTTCTCACCCTATTAAGTCTAGTGAGCTAGCAACATCGTCTCCAGTAGTTCATTTCCATGGCCTTAATTTTTGATTGGTTTCTTTGGTTTATTTCCCAGAGTTTGGCGCCGCACAGCCCAATACTTTCTATTATTGTTTTATTAATTCTTTTTTTATTTTCTTTTGTTATTTTTTGATTCCATAATAGTCCGTGTAGCTGTTTGGTGGCTGATCCTGATTGGCCAATCCTGGAATGTATTTCTTCGCTACTTCTTGCTTTTGATGTTAATTGGACTCCCAAGTATTTAAAATTGTCTGTTGCTTTTATAGTTCCCATTTCGATTTGTAGGGTTTCTGGTTTTTCTTCAACTAAGTACTCAGTTTTTTGTATATTAATTGTGAGGCCCCATTTGGTGTAGTCATCTTCCAGTTTTCTAAGCATGTAGCTTATATCACTCTCGTCTTCAGCTAGAATGGCTTGGTCGTCAGCGAAGTGTATCGTGTACAATCTATCATCTCCGATTGAGATGCCCATATTGCTTATTCCTTTGCTTATTCCTTGTTTTTTCCATTGCTACCCAAAGCATTGAAAGTGGTACACTATCGTATGCCTTTGTCAGATCTATAAACTTATATGAGTTGAAAGGTTGTGGGCTAATCTTTTCTCAATAACTTGCTTTAGAGAGAATATACTGGCCATACAGAATCTACCTGCACGAAAGCTATTCTGTTCTTCTACATCTGTCATCTCTTTTTTAATTTTATTTTTTATTATTTTTCCATACAGTCTTGAAAGTGAATTTATGACACTTAGCCCCCTGTAGTTTGAACAATTCTTTCCATCTCCTTTTTTTTTCAAATTGTCAAATGTCAAATTTTTTAAATAAATAAAAAAAAATAAAGTTTCCACTATATTTAATGTGTATACGATTTTAATTAATAATTATTATATTAGTAATATTTAATATTTCTCGTAAACATTTACATATTTATAACATCGGAGTCAATAAATAAAATAATATTAAGAATGATATAAACACCTTATAAAACAAGACTTAACTGTTTTTTTTGTGATAATTCTTTTTCTAATCATGTCTCACGAACAATATTTTTATAGAGGCACAATAACTAGGTTTTATGAAAGTACTTAATTTTTACACCGAACTTACCTTTTCCTTCCGTAAGCTTTTCTAGGCCATTTTACTAACAATTTTTCTCTATTACAGGCAGACACGTACGAAACATAGATTCCAACGGGATATCAGTTCTTGGAGGAGACTTTAATCACGGTGAGTAATACCAATGGTCGTAATCGTAATAATAATAACAGTTACCGCGCGGATCTCGGATTCAAGTCACGTGTGGCAGGATGCTAGGAAAGTACTGGAGGTCTGATTAGATCATGGAAAAACATCGGTTTTATGGCAACTTTTAAAGTTACTTCTTTTTCGCTGTTTGTTTAATGGATTTTCTACATATTTTAGTAATTATTTTAAATTAAGTCGGTGAGTTTATCGTTTTATGTGTTTCTATTGTTTATGAGAGAAATCTTATATTAATATATAGTGGGAAGTCGATATAACATATATTATTAACTTGGCTTTACATATTATATGTAACAGCAACTTTAATCTGTACTAAAGCTGCTTTTGTGTTCCTGTTAAAAAAAAGAAACAGCAGCTAGCTGTGTGCTAACAATCAGAATCGGACTGAAAAAAAATCTCTAGTGAGTTTTCAAACTCTGTGAAAACATATCTTTATTCTAAGTAGGTATCAAACCTATGCATTTGATTTTATAGCAATATAAAAAGGCTTAAACTGTCATAGCATTAAACCAATTGGATATGTAACAACACATTTCTGCAAAGAAATACGTAGTTATTTAAGATCAAGCATATTGCGCCAAGAGAAAGAACGAAAGAGTGACTTTAGGAAACATGGACAATCTTTGTGAAACAAAAAAAAAATAAGTAATGCGCGTTTTTTAAGATCGGCGCAAAGCACGTCTGTTATCTGTGGAAGTTAACAAATAACCCTTTGTGGTCGAACTTTTTTGTTTATAGTAAATGATAAATAATTTATTTTTATAAAATATTAGGGCAAAAGATAGAGAAATTAAAGGTTTTTTATATTTTATTTTTGTACTTATTAAAAAAAAACATGGTACTATGTGGAACCACTAGACCACAAATGGAAAAATGATTTAGCGTGAAATTGAATGAAACAGTTTTTTTTTAGATAGACATAAACCTTATTGTTGATTTTTGAGGCCACATAGGTAAAAAATATGGCCTCAAAATCAACATTTTGAAAACGAAATATATGGTCATTAGCAGAAACCCTCCAGAAAACCCGATAATATGCATAGATGACAATCGTATAAATCGCGTGAAAACTTTTAAATACCTTGGCACCACAATCAATGACCAATCGGATCCACAACACGAGATAAAAACCCGAATACAAATGGCAAGACAAGCTTTTGTGAAATTTAGACCGCTC
Organism: Diabrotica balteata; assembly: GCA_918026665.1. Classification (NCBI taxonomy): domain Eukaryota; kingdom Metazoa; phylum Arthropoda; class Insecta; order Coleoptera; family Chrysomelidae; genus Diabrotica; species Diabrotica balteata. The sequence goes on along the minus strand of OU898277.1, from coordinate 183,042,342 downwards.
CTATGTAGTCAACACCTAAACTTCGAAATACGCTACAGAATGGTCAAGTGCTACATATGGTCCATCTTGCTTTATGGTATGGAAACGTGGACTTTGAAAAAACTATCTATCAACAAACTTGAACATTTGAAATGTGGTCATTGAGAAGAATGATGCGCATACCTTGGGTGGATAGAGTTCGAAACTATGACGTCCTTAATAGAGCCGGCGTGGAAAGAGAACTCTTTGAATTAATTAAAAAACGCAAGATTGGTTACCTTGGGCACATATTGAGAGGAGCAAAATATGAAATTACACGCACAGTTAATCCTACAAGGGAAGATCGAAGGTAGGAGAGGAGCCGGCCGCAAACAATTATCCTGGTTAAGGAATATTAAAGAATGGACAGGAATACACAATACAGGTGAGCTGTGTCACGCCGCCAAGAACAGAATTCTAGTAATGAGATAGTCGCCTACGCACTTTGGTGTATGGCATGTTAAGAAGAAGAAACCTTATCTACTTATATAAAGTACAGTGCCATATTGTACGATAAGAAGTTGCCTTGGCACTGCAGTTTGTATAAAGTACTTTGGCTCCATCCTGAGGTATATGGGCTGCTTTTTCAGTTCTTATCTCTAGAGGAATTTTTTTTTTAAACCTGTTACTGGTGCTTGCTTCGTCCATGGTTCTCTTTCGAAATTTTGGTATTTGGGGGTCTGCTCCAATCAGACCGATGGCCCCTTCTTCTTCTGCTTCAGCCTTAAGTAATTAGGAGATTACTGAGATACTGTCAGACAGATGATAACATATCTTGTCTCTTTGACTTCTCCCATATGTAGAGTTTTAATTCATTTAACAAACCTGACGTAAAAGCCTACAATAATTAATTTGTCGAAAAGTATTTGGTGATCTAGAGATAATCGGATTGATAGCAAACCAAAGCTTGTTGCAGTGGATTATTTACTATGAAAACCATATTGTGATTGAGATAATAATAATATTTTATCGAAAGGGCTGTGCGATGATAATGGAAATCTACAACTAGACCCCGACAAAATAGTTAGAATCTGGGAAACTTATGTGGAACAACTGTTTAATGTCAATGACCGTCCTAGTGGGTATACACTGAGCAATTATGATACTGGCCCTTCTATTCTAAAATCAGAAGTGGAGAATGCTATAAAGGGTCTTAAAAATAACAAAAGACAAGGCAGCGATAACGTATACGGGGAAGTATTGAAAGTGCTGTGCGAAACAAACAGTAAATTTCTAGACTCACTCGTCAGACTCTTTAACAATATTTATAACAGCGGGGAGTTTCCTGATGACTGGCTAGAGTCAACTTTTGTTGCCATACCAAAAAAACCAAAAGCAAAGTCTTGTGATCAACATAGGATGATGTCTAATTAACCACATTTCGAACGCATACACCAAGGTTATTTACAACAGAATAAGCAAAAATAGTGAGGATAACATTGGAGATTCGCAGTTTGGTTTTAGGAATTCTCTTGGGACAAGAGAAGCACTTTTTAGTTTACAGGTACTCATCCAGCGCTGCAGAGATATGAACAAAAACGTGTACATATGCTTTATAGACTACGCAAAAGCATTTGATAACGCAAAGCACGAAAAGATAATTAAAGTTCTCCATAAGATCGGAGTCGACTACAGAGACATTCGAACAATAGCGAGTCTCTATTGGGGTCAAACAGCTAAAATGAAAGTAGGATCTACATTGACTAATAAAATTGAGATTAAGAAAGGGGTACAACAGGGCCGTATCTTGTCTCGTATTCTCTTTAATATATACTCAGAAGAAGTATTTAAGACAGCGCTGGAGGAAAGCACAGAAGGCATAAAGATAAATGAAGAAATAATTAATAGCATAAGGTATGCTGATCACACTGTGATTCTAGCAAGTAGCATGGAGAAACTGAGTTGCCTAATGAGTAAGATACAAAAAACAAGCGCACAATACGGACTCAGACTAAATATCACAGAAACCAAATGGATGTTAGTAAGCAAAACCCAACAACCACCACAGCAACTGATATTAGACAATGAAAGAATTTACCTCGTGGTTTCGTACATCTACTTGGGAACAACAGTTAACCAAAATTGGGATCAAGCGAAGGAAATACGTATAAGAGTAGAAAAGGCAAGAGCATCGTTCACTAGCATGAAGCAAATTTTCACCTCTAAAAGCCTCACCCTACCTCTCAAAATTCGACTTCTCAAATGTTATGTATTCCCGGTTTTGTTATATGGAATGGAGGCGTGGACAATGACCGCAACATTGATGAAAAAAGTAGAGGCCTTCGAAATGTGGGCTTACCGACGTATATTACGTATATCCTGGATTGAGCACGTGACCAACGAAGAGGTACTACGCCGGATAGGTAAAGAGAGAGAGGTAGGAATAAGTATAAAGAAAAGAAAGTTGGAATACTTGGGTCACATTATGAGATATAATAAATATAGAGTACTACATCTGATCGTTTAAGGGAAAATAAACAGCAGAAGGGGTCCAGAGAGGAGAAGACACTCGTGGCTCCAAAACTTGCGGCGATGGTTCGGATTGTCATCTGCTGAACTATTCAGATCTGCCGTAAACAAAGTCAGAATAGCCATGTTGATTGCCAACGTTCGGAACGGACAAGGCACATGAAGAAGAAGATAACCAAGATAGGTGCTTTGGTATAATACAGTCAAAGGGCTTAGGGATTACACTTTGTATACAAATGCTACGATAATTTTCAATGTTTCTTTCTGACCATTTTTAAATATAGGAACAACATAACTTTCTTTCTATAATGAATGAAAAATAGAGATTTCCACAGATCTATTCAACAATATAACAAATGGCACTACAAAGGTAGAGACACAATTTTTTAATAAAAAATGAGGCACTAATATAAATAATATCGTCATAGTAGCATAAGATTTTTAAAAAAGTCACGAATAGCGGAATTTACAAAAATGGGTACAAAATGTGCAATCATTCGATCTTTAGTTATGATTAATCTCTTAAAATATAATAATATAAAATGCTTTGAAAAATTGGAATATACAGCAAAATATTATTAAATATTTTAAACCGTAATATACAGCATTTACATACTAACATAAAATCAAATCTGTTTAATTATTTTTTTTACTGGTTCCCCATAAATCAATGAATAAAATTGAATGTTTTCAAAAATGGGAAATAGAAAATTACCGATGCTACTTTCATTTTCCACCCAACATTAAAAGCTTTCGATTTTCGTAGTTAGCATGTCATTAGTCCTCCAGAAAATACAAAATTACACCTATAAATTTTCGTAATAAAAGGTTTGATGTATATTTTATTTTGTGGTCAATATGTTGTCTATTGGTGTCACGAAAACCGACTACTAGTAATGGCAATCATGTGGCTTAAAGTTAATAGTCTAATGTACACATATTCATTTAACATTAATAGCAGTATTATTTCAATAGAAATTTTTACGTTATGGATAATATTTAAATGAGTTCTGTTTTTCTTTGGGTTATATTATATCGCTATAAATTAGAAGGAAATATGGGTAAACTACTTTTGATTCCTATTTGATCAAGGTGACGACCAACATAAATGGAGACGACAAACGAAGAAATAAATATTGGGATAAAAGAAGTGAAGGAAGCATTAGGGAAATTAAAAGATAGAAAAGCAAAAGGAGGGATAAAACCAAACTCGTTAAGTATGAAGGACAACATTTGATCAAATAACTATTAAAACTAATGCAAAAACTAATGAGACAAAACAGAATTCATCAAGAATGGTTATTAAGCATACTTATACCTACCTTTCTTCAAAAAGCAAGACAAATTGATCCCAAAACACTACAGAGGAATTAATTTATTAAACACAACAGTAAATTAACAACAAAAGTGAAAACAAATAAACTGGATGAAATTATAACACTAGCAGAAGAACAACAAGGTTTTAGGTCGGGAAGATCATGCACCGACGCTATATTTATAATGAGGCAATTGCAAGAGAAATCATTAGAATACAACAAACCGGCATATCTATATGGCGTGGACCTTCTTAAAAAGGCATTTGACTAAGTTAAGTTAAAGGACATTATAAACTCATTGTACGCAAGAGAGATACCTCTAGGAATAATCAAAACGATCGAAAATATCTACCAAAGCAACACAATAAAAGTAAAAGTAGAAGAAGAACTAACCAACCCTATTGAAGCTGGCAATGGGATAAGCTGTGAAAGGTCATATAGTAGATGATGGATTTGAAATATCTATGCATCACATTATCTTGCTACGGAAAGCTCGAAACTTAAGTGGAATATCAAGGGAATAGAGCAATAGGAATAGAATAGAACAAAGCAGCAAGCTGCCTAAATAAAACAATATGGAGAAATAAAAATATCGAAAAGAAACGAAAGGCAGAATTTACAAAACAGTCATTAGACCAATAATTACATACGCAGAAGAAACAAGACCTAACAAAAAATAGGACAAAAAAGATGAAACAGCAGAGATGAAAAGAATTAGAAAAATTGATGGTAAGACACTACGGGACAGAGCTAGAAGTACAGATATACGACATAGATGAAAGGTGAAGAATATAAAAAACTGGGTAAAAAATAAAAGAGTAGAAGGGAACGATCATATAAGCCGAATGACAGCAAATAGAGTAGTAAACACGGCAAGGGACGGTCCTCCAATAGAAAGACGATCAAAAGATAGATCATCGAAAATGATGAAAACGCAACTTACTAGATGCACATTACTTACTTTATCGTGACCGGACATGTTATTCATAAAATTTCGGCCTAGTATCGGGCTACGTCGGTTCCATTTTTGTTGGCGAGCCACACATCTTCAAGGATACATCGATAAGGACAGTTTCTGCATATAAGAAGGTGTTCCATATTCTGTGTTTCTCCACAGTCACAGTTTACATCATCTTGGTCTATTTTTGCCCATTTTGGCCCCGTTCTTATCCTATTCATAGTTTTCCATGTTCTAAAGTGTAGGGTCTGGCCGGTCCATTGAACTTGGGGAAGTGGAAAATACTCTACTGGCGGTTCATCCTCTGCTGTTCCAAGGAAGCTTTTCCTAGATTTTAGTCTCTTTCGTGGTATTCGAGCTTTGTATAGGGCATTCCGCTCGTGTGCGATCTGTTTAATTTCTTTATGTGTTCTGCAACGCCTCTGCGTGTTGAGGGTTCTGCAAAACCCGCTGCTCTATAATATATTTGAAAGTGGCGTTGGTTTCATGCACCAGTTACTATCCTGCATGTCTCATTTAGTGCAGTTTCAACTTGTTTGGTGTGGGCAGATCTGCTCCAAACGGGCACGCATATTGAGCAGTTGAGAAACACAGTGTCTGTGCAGTTGTTCTTAAAACGCCAGGACGTGCTCCCCATTTACTTCCCGTGAGCTTTCTGAGTATGCTGTTCCTAGTTGTTACTTTCCCTCTCGTTTTTATGTAATGTTGTCTGTAGGTGAGGGACCTGTCGGTACGTATGTTCTATTGTATTACCATTCCACACAATTTGGAATTTTTGCTTGGCTTCCTTTGTGCGAAGGTTAAAAGCGCGTACTTGGGTTTTAGAGGGCTTGGGTCCCAGAGAATTCTGCAGGTAGTACGCTATCATTGTTTTTAAGGCAGTTTTCGAGTTTCTCCTGCACTTCTTTAAAACTATTTCCTTAAGCACATATTGCAAGATCGTTAGCAAAGAGAAAGTTCTTGGTTTCGGTCGGAGTAGATTGGTAGTTTGTGTGTATATTTAAGAGCATTGGTGCTAAAAACTTCCCTGTGGGAGGCCGTCTTTTTGAACTCTCCACCTACTTACTTTACCCTTCAGCGTAACGAAAAAACGTCTATTTTGCAGTAAGTAATATACGACCTTTCCCAGATGGTGGTCATTGAGAGTGTCGTATAATTTGCGAAGCAATATTTTGTGCCTTACTGTGTCATAGTAGTGTGTTATACTGTCGGATCTACAAAAGCATCCCCTGTTATAAGTTTTTTTTCAAAGCCCTCTTTAATGTGTTCTGTTATTGCAAGGACTTGACCGGTGCAAGATTTGCCAGGTCTAAATCCTCCTTGTTGTGGGATGAGGAGCTTGTCGACATTTATTTCTATTCTGACGAGGATCAGTCTCTCGTACAGTTTAAAAAAGTGACACAATAGCGAAATAGGTCTGTAGCTACTGGGGTTTTCTGGATCCTTTCCTGGTTTTTACAAGGCTATTACTTTAGATTTCCTCCATGATTTTAAAATTTTGTAGGTTTTGCAGCACGTGTTATAAAATTGCAAGATCCAGTTTTTTGCTCCTTGACCTAAATGCTTTATTTGTTCATTGCATATATCATCCACACATGCAGCTTTTCCGTTTTTTAACCTGTTCAGACCGTCGTGAAGTTCTTTTACTGTAAAAGAAGTTCCTAGGTGGTTTGTCTCCGAATCCAATCTTCTAGTGTTTGGGTCTTTATATCGGTTAGTAGTTCTTGCATTCGTAAGGAGTTGAGCAGCGACTTGGTTTGCTGTAGCCTTGCAAGGATGTTCTTTTGGATCACCACTGAGTTTTTTTACTACTTTAAGGTTCCATGCTATTTTGCTACTATGTGTCATGTCCACTTTCTCCAGGGTCTCAATCCACTTTTCCTGTCTGGCTTGACTTAGCTGTTGGAGTAGTACTGCTCCGCAGTCAACCGTTTTTTGGCTAGAGCGGACAAGTAATCATCTAGTTTGGTATTTTGCTTGTTTTCTTGATGGAAATATATTGGATTGTGGTGTTTGATTGGTTACAGAAGAATATGTACGTAATCCATTAAATTGATTTGATGAGAAACTGTTTGGCAAACAGCCTACGTACTCTATAGTGGAACAGGTTTGATATACCTGTCCGAGCTTTTGTAGGTTAAATGATTATAATCCGAAATAATATTTGATAATAGTAAACACTGTTATGATTAAAGTAACTTACTGTCTCTGTTGTATTTATGTTTGTTATTACACTTCTGGATCACTAATTAACGAAAAGATTTTTAGCCTTTCACTAGTTTTTAAAATAATTTTAAAACACGTATTAGCTAATATGTTCAGAATCGAATCCAATAATCCAAATAGGATTTTGATTTTATTATTATTCACTATTTACACGTTCAGAATTGAAGAAATAATCGTTTAAATATTTTAATTTTTAAGATAAATTTTAAATTGCGTCTAAACAGTTTGACAGGTTTTTGACGTTCAATCATTTTAAAAGTTTGTTGAATACAAAACTCAAGCTTTTCCAACAAATGAATAGCCAAACTATAATTACGCTGGTTTTTGTACGTAGATCAATTATATAAGACGACTTAAGTGTGTGAACATATTCTTTTCCGCAAATCGCCAGGAAATTTTGACATTCTTGTCAAAATTTCTTGAAGAAAAAGTCAGGACTTCCTTACTGTAAGGAAATGTCATTTTCTTACTGTAAGGAAATGATATTTTCGTACAGTTGTTAGTGTTCTACATAAATGATAGAAAACACATTGCTTATAAGGAATTCATTTATATTTTGAAAACATCAAGTCATTGCTGAATACATTTTTAAGATCAATTTGTTATATTTACAGTAATTTGACAGTTAGTACAATTGTTGAACATTGGAGGAACACTCTTAGAACTATGAGAAACATTTTGGACAACATGCAGGGTGGAAGTGTCAATGTGTTGAATATTTTGTACTGTGAAAATTTTATTTGCCACCTCAACCTTATTGTTAAGCGATTCTTCGATATATCCATCAGCAACGTTTGATGACTTAAATCCGCCATGCCTCTTTAAACTAGTTATGTCGGCACTAGAGTCAACCAATATTGTTGCAGAAGACCGACGAAAGCAGTGACCAGTATATTCTGTCGGATTTACCAAGTTCAAATAAGTAGCAATTATTTTGGGCATTTTTCTAAATTGATGAATTCCTACCACTTGTCTACAACCCTTTCCGCTTTGATATTTAAAGAAAAATCGGTCACTGTTCATATTTTCTGGTCTTAACGTAACATACTTTCGATAAACATTCAAGTAGATCTGATTAATTACAAATGATCTTGGTTTGTTGGTTTTCGAATCAGGTATGCTGATTAAAAGCATCTATATCGTGTACAGTCATTCGGACTAACTCATCCATTCTACAGGCCCCAGAAATGCCAAATATTACAGCCACCTAAAAAATAAATAAAGCTATAATCTAAATAAAAATTAAAACCTTGCATATTACCTTAATCATTAAATTTTCTTTATCTGGAGCTACCTGGATAAATTTTTCAATTTCTTCCTTCGTTAAAATCTTAGATTTCTTTGCCCTATAACCTTGAGCTTGCCGTTTCAATAAAGAACGAAGTTTTGAGTATGTAGATATATCTACATTGTGTTTAAGTGCAAGGGTTGACTTCAGCATTGAATAATTGGCCCATAATGTTGAAGATTTCATCTTTAAACAAAGGTCTAGGAAGTATGCCATTACAACATTTTCTGAGAAAGAACTTGTATTTTTACTCATGCGATAATCCATAAAACGTCTGTATGCATTTTCGTACTTTTCTCTTGATTTCTTTGGCAATAATTCTAATGAAGCAGTATTCACTGCCTCAACCAGCTCTGGAGGAGTCCCAAGAATGGAAATTTCATCATCACTTATCATTTTACTTTCGAGAACACCAGCAATTAAATTTATAAGCGTCAAGTTTGACAATTCAACCTCAATACGTTTCCATAGTAACCCAAGTAATTTTATTAGGAATTTCAAAGCACCATTTATTTGGGAATAAAATTATCGCGTTTTTTTTTAAATCAATCAATATCTGTCGAATTTTAAACGATTTGCGGAAAAATAGTATGTTTACCTCGTAGGAAAAGCCACATTCCTGGACTCTGTGTTGCTAAGTCTCGGCTTGCGCCTCGACTTAGCAATCTTCACAGTCGTCCAGGAATGTTAAGCTTTTCCTACCCGGTAAACAATGTACTATTATTCAGTTAAAGAATTTTTCCAATTTTAAATAGTAGATACTGTTTTACTGTTAGGTTTTTAATGTGTTTGTTTATTTGTTTGTATTGGACCAATTCTACATGGACTATGTTTATTAAAAAGAAAATAAAGTATTTATTTATATATTTATGACTAGAAATTACTATGTTTTAGAAATAGGAAAGACTATGAAACGAAAAAAGATTATTGGAGATACACGATAAATTTAATAAACCTTTCTAGAAACCAAAAATCGGTGTGAAAACTTAAAAAAAATAAAAATGATATTTTTTGTCCAATTAAAAAAAGTTAAAACTGTATAAAAGATAAATCAGATAATATATAGAATTCCTCCGTAAATGATCGATCATCCAGTATATTTACGAATATTTATTAATAATGGAAGCGAATAAAAGCACTAACACATTTTTATAAAAAAGTTGAAAATACCTTTTATGTAAAAGAACAAAGTTTTATTTATTTAAATTTTAAATATTTGTTTTTAAACTCCTAACAGCGCACATGTTGATTTTATATTTTTTGAGATGATCTCTATATTTTTATTTATCAATAACTCTAATACATTCTTTTATATGAGATATAATATTGGTTAAAATTTTCCAAAGGTATGTGTAAATATTTTTATTTTACTGCTATTATTTTTATTAAAAATGTTCTATACTTGTCTTGTCAATTTTCAAACTCAGAAATAGTTTTGAACCGAAACACAAAAGGTTAAATATATAAATATAGGTACTAGCTAGCTGGCGAGCTTTGTACCATCTTAGAGATAAATAATGTGAACAAATACTAACAGAAATCAAACAAAAAAACCTATTTCGTATGAAAAATATTGAAACAATTTAATACTTTATGATAAACAATATTTTTATTTTTTTGCGTTGCACAACGATGGTTAGATGGTGTTGAGATCGACAAAGTCAATTAACAGACCGATAAATAAAGATCAGATTGATAATAAAGGTCATCAGACCAATATTGACATACGCGGCAGAAACAAGACCTGACACAGAGAGGATAAAAAGGATGTTGGAAACAGCAGAGATGAAAACACTTGGGAGCGAAATAGAAGAGTAGAATGGAGTGATCATATAAGCCGAATGACAACAGATAGAGTAGCAAAGGCGACGAGAGGCGATTTTCCAATAGGAAGGCGATCTGTAGGAAGACCACGAAAACGATGGAACGACAATTTACTAGAGGCACATTGAAAGACAGAGTCATGTCTACATAAAAAGAAGAAGAAGAAAAAAATATAATAAGATTGTTCTTACCCCAAATTTCTCCCTTTTTTCATTTTTTAGGTACCGTTTTGGGACTCATGGACGTCAATCGACCACGAAACGCCCCTTTGCTCCTAGACTATTTTACATCAAACTCATATACAGAGTGGCCCAAAAGTCTGGAAACGGCTAATTATCTCGTAAAATGCTAATCATAATTGTACAAAATTTGAGGTACACCTATTTTGGGATACGGAGATTCCATATTTGATATTTACAATGTTGCCAGATTTGCCGTTTTTTGTATATTATTAGTAACTTTGGTTTTTCAAATACATCACCCTATATATTCAGTCATTATTGGAATCTCCTATTCAATACGAGTTCAACCATATGTAACACTTATGATTTTATGTAATCTGGAAGGTCATAAATACATAAAACCGAAGTCTGGCAACGCCTAAATTGTTTCAATAAATTTTTTAATACTAACTATTTTCAAATACATTAAAACGTAACAATTGATAGTTTAGAACATTTTTTAACTATATATACGTTAGTACGTATACGTATACTTATAGTGTTCAAAATGTAGCTCAATTTGTGAGTTGACAGCACCCTAATCGATGGTAGAAGGCGTCTACCACATTTCTCCATGATTGTCTAGAAATAATTCGAGATTCATTGATAATTCGTTGCCTTAGCTCTGCAAGACTTGCTGGTTAAGTTTTGTAAACTGAATTTTTCAAGTATCCCTAATAAAAATAATCTTTAGGATTGAAATCGGGTGAACGTGGAGGCCATTCAATTCTACCTTGTCTACCAATTTATCGTCCAGGAAATATCTCATCCAAATATCGCCGAACATTTACACCAACTATCTGACGTTAAATTTCTTTCGACAAAAAATGACCCAATTGAATAAGTAACTACTATATCTGACCATACATTTAATTTTTGTGGTCTTTGAGTATGGTTTTCACGCATTCAGTCTTCAGTGTGAATTTACGTCACACCAGTACCTTAAATTGTGTCGATGTACACTTTCACACAGTGTAAAAGTTGCTTCATCGGAAAAACATATTCTGTTAACGAAATTTTAATAATTTTCAATTTTATCCATCATTACCTCAGTAAACTCTAATCTACGACCAAAGTCATCTTCACTTAATTCTTGCAATAAGTTAATTTTGTATGATTTAAATTTATTTTTACGTAATAAACGTAAGACTGAAGAATGACCTACATCATGTACTTGTGCAACCCTGCCTGGGGATGTATGTGGATCTTCAACAAAACTTTGCTTATATCTGAAGTTTTGTTGTCATTGATAACTCGTTTCGGTCAACCTGATCGGTATCTATCTTTTACTTCTCCAGATTCCTCAAATCGCCTTACAGTTTTTTGTACCGTCGTCTTATGAATAGGAGAACGGTTTAGAGAACGGCATTTTAGAGAAGCAATTTAAATTGCAGAACTTTTTGAACCACAACTACTGTCAATTTTAGTTCATAATTTAAATGGTGAACAAATGTCAAAATAACAGCATTCTCCATTTAAATATTTAAATTTATTAAAATCTACATATTTTGCAGTGTTTTATGTATTTAAGATCTTTCAGACTACATAAAATTAAGTGAACATATGGTTGAACTCGTATTGAATAGCTGAACTCGTGTGAAATTCATACTGAATGCGTGAAAACCATACTCAAAGACCACAAAAATTAAATGTATGGTCAGTTATAGTAGGTACTTATTTAATTGGGCCATTTTTTATCGAAAGAAATTTAACGTCAGATAGTTGGTGTAAATGTTCGGCGTTATTTAGATGAGATATTTCCCGGACGATAAATTGGTAGACAAGGTAGAATTGAATGGCTCCACGTTCACCCGATCTCAATCCTAAAGATTATTTTTATTAGAGATACTTGAAAAATTCAGTTTACAAAACTTAACCAGCAAGTCTTGCATAGCTAAGGCAATGAATTATCGATGAATCTCGAATAATTTCTAGACAATCATGGAGAAATGTGGTAGACGCATTCTACCATCGATTAGAGTGCTGTCAACTCACAAATGAAGCACATTTTGAACACTTAATAACGTAACTATTATGTTAAAAAATATTCTAAACTATCAATTGTTACGTTTTAATGTATTTGAAAATAGTTAGTATTAAAAAATGTATTGAAACAATTTAGGCGTTGCCAGACTTCTGTTTTATGTATTTAAGACCTTTCAGACTACATAAAATCATAAGTGTTACATACGGTTGAACTCGTATTTAATAGGAGATTCCAATAATGACTGAATATACAGGGTGATGTATTTGAAAAACCAAAGTTACTAGTAATATAAGAGAAACTGAAAAATCTGGCAACATTGCAAATACCAAATATGGAATCTCCGTATACCAAAATAGGCGTATCTCAAATTTTGTATAATTATGTCTAGTAATTTACGAGATAATTAGCCGTTTCCAGACTTTTGGGTCACTCTGTATAGTTTTAAATAAGCCGTCGCAAAAATATGAGCATAAAAAAACACAACCAAACCAGTATTATGTTTTTTCATGAAATCGGGCTTTCAACATGAAACAACGTTAAACAACGTTTTTAAAATTGTACGACAAACCGACTGTAAAAAAAACACCACAAAAGTACTAACACACTAACACTAAATAAAACACAACCTAAAAAAGGGTATTTAATAAACTTGGATGGAGTCAATAATATCCCGGGCAGTTGTTTGTGTCTACATCCGAACAAAAAAAAAACGCGGACTATCAGCCCGGCCTGAACAATGGAGCTTTCCGTAGAGCTTCTAGTGACAAATCTCTGATTAATATTTGCTTGTGTTCGTGCATGCTCTTTTGAAATAGCCGAATAAACGGATCAGTTGCTGAACTGATGTGAATAGAGCATCGTTTATACGTGTCGTAAAATTTTAGTATAAAAGAATTTGGGTGTCGATAACAAAAAATTCTAGAAGATTTTTAAGACCGATTTATTTTTTATTAACATGCTTTTTCTGTTGATTTTTAAGAAGAAATAAAAAACATTTGTATATTTGAATAATAACACTGTAACGAAAATATTTTGCCTACCAAAGGGGACATTTATACAGGGGGTAGAAAATTTGGGAAGAAACTATTGGGGGTGGAGATAAGGCAAGAAAAATAATCGCTGCTTGTGCGAACGGCACTCAGGGTTTGGTAGGAGAGCTGGGGTCGTGGATAAGTAAAAGATAAAGGGTGTTGGATTGGGGCAACTACAAAAAAATAAAATAAAGGGGTCATTAATCTCTTGGACAAACAAAATAAAAATAAACAGGAAACACATCAAGGAATTTACTATAGGGCGCCACTTGAAGTGCCTACTTATGCCTATTACAAACACTAGTTGTAACTAGGGAAATAATTATAAAACATCAAAAACATATATTTTTCAAATAAAACACAAAAAAGGTTAGTTTAAAAAATAAACAAAATGTTAAGAAAACAAAATTTAACATTTATTTTTATGTCACCACAAACAGTTACAACATAAAGAAATACAAAAATACAAAAAAGTTACTTGTATTATCCGCTTACAAACTCCAGGAGTTGGAGATACTACATAAAACTTACAAATGTTACCGCATTACAATTTTTAAATGTTACAATTTCTAAAATTTTAACGAAAGCAATTATTGTTGCAATTATGGGTTGCATTAAGCAGGCAAAAGACCAAAAAGGCTGGTGGGACATCCTATATATGTCTTCAAAATTGTACCATGCTCTGGTACACCACACAAATTATTTTTCTTCTTCTTCTTCTTCTACGGCACTACAGCCCAAAATGAGCCTGGGCCTCCTTTATTTTTTGCCTCCACCCTTGTCTGTCTGTGGCTGCTCTTCTCCATACACGGACTCCTAAAAGTGCTTGTGCGTCGCTGCTTACTGTGTCTTCCCAGCGCTTTCTTGGCTTTCCAACTGGTCTCTTTCCCTGCATTCTGGCGTTCAGTGCTCGTTTTGGTTAGCCTATCCTCTCCCATTCGTATCACATGTCCGGCCCATTGCAATCTTTGTATTCTAATGAAGTTTGACAGTGGTGTTTCCTTATACAGTTGATAGAGCTCGTTGTAAATTATTTTTCTACTACCACATATTTCCACAAAAAGGGCCAAAATAGGATAAACACGAATTCGACGACGAATTCGGACCCATACCTGACAATACGAAGACCCAAGTATGAATTAGATCCATACTTAACACAACGAACGCCCAAGTATGAATGACGAATTTAAAAATTCGTTCCTAACTTGAAAAGAAAACAAACACAGACATAACAAAACCATAACGAAACAACGTAAAAGATTCCATTTGCAACGGATAAAAATTAAAAGAAATCGCCGAAGTAAATATCTTTAAAATAATAAACAACTCTCAAATGGTTTTATTACTTGGCAACGCTAAGTGATTGAAAACACTTTTGGTATTTTAACTTGAAAGATACGAATAACAAACATGGAAAAATTCTTCGTTTTATTTCTTAAACATAATTATATAAGGCGATTTCCATATATTTCATATGCGAGGGGATCTCAATATAAAATGCTACAACACACACCAAAGATGAACACACTTTTTTATATAAAATTACCTCTATCTTATCTATTTTAGCATGCTAAGTCTGAACTCGTATTAAAAACGTTGTATAACCCACCATTCGTTCACAATATTGCAACATTTAAAATTACATACTAAGATCAACATTTGCAATACCATAATTTGGCCAATATTATTATATGCAGGAGAAACAATGATAATGGTCAAAAAAGATGAAGAAGACTTAAAAATAGCAGAGAGAAAGATTATGAGAACCATACTGTGACCTATCAGAACAAAGCAAAATGAATATAGAAGCAGTACAAATGCAGATATTACGGAAGAACTTAAGAGAGACATCGTAACTAAAATAAAGTAATGCAGAGTTAAATGGTTAGGTCATATTTGTCAAGCAGGAAATAAAGCAGTGACATACGCAATGATAAGATAGATCAAAGTAGCTGCAAGAAAGTAAAGAAGACCTCCAAAGGGCAGGAGTCGAAGAATGAAGAGAAAAAACTAGAGACAGGAAAAACTGGAGAGATATCTTTAAGAAGATAACAAAAACAAAAGGGACTGACCCACTAAGGAAATGGATCCAAAAAGCAATCGCGGTTTAACTCTACGCTGGGGTGTATAGCTATGTATTATATTTATAATAGACTGCAATTGACTGTTGGAATCTAGAATTTTATCTGTTTTATAAATCTAAGGTAAAGTAAAGATTTGTTTTTGTAATTGATGTTAAGGATGGAAATTGCTTCCAGTTGAGTAGGTTCATTACATGATAAATTTTGCGAGAATATGGAGAGATTGAGATTTGAAGAGTACTTATCCATAAATATGTCTAAAATGTTATTGGAATGGAATGGAAAGTGTAATTAAAGGTTATTAGCTGCATACAAAGCTCTAGCGTAAGTTCACTTATTTCAGCTTGTATGCTATTTATTGGAGTTGTTTGGTACGCTCCAAGTATAAGCCTTAGAGAGGTGTTATGTAATGTGCCCAAAGATTTTACCGTTGTTGTGCTGGTAGATGCTTATGCAACACATCCGTTATTAATTTTTGGAACAAATTAAGGATCTGTATAACGTGAGTAGTGTTTTACCATTGGCACCCCAAGTTGTTGTGAGTTATTTATTTAGTTACAGTTTATTTAAGTATTCTTATAATATTGACGCCATACGATTAATTTCCTTGCCTTTGATGTAACTAATTAGGCCAACAGCGTATAGTCTTTCCTGAACAGGTTTCGCAATGATTTTTATTATTTCGTTTATTGCTAATAAAAATAAAGTGGGACTAATAATGGATCCTTATGGGATTCCGTTTTGTTGTTCTCTAAGTGAAATATTTTTGGAGTTAAAAAATTGTTGATGTAGGCCAAAATATTTCCCTGATACACCCATTTTTTTTAGAATATTCAATACGCGGTGTTTTCATACTGTATCAAATGCTTTCGTTATGTCAAAGTAAAATGTCATACATTTTTGATTATTTTTAAAAGTTTCTTGAATAGCGTTTTCTATATTATGTTGTCGTTTGTAGATCTGCATGGTCTTAAGTTAGCTTGTTGGATGGTAAGTTGATAATTATGTTCTAGGTTCCACATTAATCTATTGTTGACTATTTTTTCCATTTGTTTAAATAAAAAACATGTTAATGATATAGGACGATATGATTCTGGTTCTAATTTATATTTATTTAGTTTAATAATAGGAATACCAATGGCATTTTTTCAGATTTTTGGAAATGATTTTTGTGACCAAATAATATTAATTATTTGGTCACAAATAGAAACTATAATTTGAAGTAGAAACTATTTTGCTTCTATGGGAAGTTTTGTAATAAACTGTATTGGTATATCGTCTGGACCTGGTGATGTATATTTCAAGCTATTAAATGTAACTCCCCATAACTAAGAGGTGTATTGATAGGGTTAAGTTTGTTGGAAATTGTTATAGGTACTGCCTCCTCCTATTGTTTATAAGTTAAGAACTGGTTACTGTAATTTTGGCGGGATGAGAATTTTTGATAGGTATCAGCTAATTCATTTGCTATATTCCGTGGATCGGTTAGTAACGTTCCTTCTTTTTCTACACCTACGATTTGTTATAAGGTGTGCTGCCCTGTTATTTTTTTAACTTTTGTCCAAACCGATGATATGTTTGTGTTGCTGTTAATGATAGATATCTATTACTGCCAGGATTCTTGTTTGCTTATTTTTATGATTCTCTTTGCTCTTCAGCTCTACATTTTTTGGACTCCATTAATAGATCAATATTTTTGTACTTTTTGTATCGGTTCCAAGTAGTTTTACTTAGTTGAGATTTTCCTATGGCTATATTAGCAGTATCCAGTACAAGTTAATTCAAGCTCGTAAGTGTGTCGTCAATTGACGTAATTAAATAAACTGTATGTTTTATTGAGATTAGAAAGTGCTGTTAATCGAGTTGGTTTTGATGATTTCTTGATAAGAAAACTTTAAATTTTGGGGATGACTAGAAAATATTTTTAATTTTTAACATTTTTGCAGATGTATACTGTTTTGTATAAATTTTTTAACTTAATTTTGGTTTTTGTTTTAAAATAAATTTCTGCACATAATTACCTACATGTGTTTCACATTGTTATCAGAACAAAAGTAATATTCAAACTTATTTCATACATAACAAATACAATACTAGTAATAACAAAAGCTATACTCTATTTGGTACGAAATTGTATAATATCGACGTGTTTCCCATTTTCTCCGTAACATTAAATTTTATTTTATCTCGTCTAGTGGTGCAGATTCTGGAATGAAAAGTCAAGAGTGAAATACCGATTTCAAATACTCGTCGTCAAATAGTGTGCCCGGTATTAGGTTCATTTGGTCACTGGAGGGCACTTGTCGTTCCTCCAGTGCGTATCGACGAAACACTGGACATCCGAGTTTTCCATTTTTGAAAAATTCATGGATGGGATAAGGGTTGGACTTCTGGAAATATTTTATTTGAAATGTTTCGTGTCAAGCTGGTGACAATTATTATAGATATACTATGCGATATTTATGCATGGAATAAATTCATGTTTAACATTATTATGTACTATGTAAAAAAAACCGTAAAACATTTGTTTTCGAAGTATGTTTGTTTTACAGCTCTTATTTTAGTCCTTATCTCTTTATTAATTACTTTATACATTTCGATGTTTTGGTTCTTAAAATTGCGTCTTTTCCATCAAATTCAAAATCTCATCGTTCATCCATTGTTGCTTTTTTTGACTGCTCTCTTTTAAGTTTGGAGTTAAGTTGCTTATAATCGTTTTGATTTGGTTCTAGTGACCCTCGATGAATTCTTGTTGTTCATAATTCTCAGAATTGCTCTCTAAATTGTTTGCGATCATCTGACTATTGTTTCTAATAAAATCCATATCCAGTTTGTTATAGGATCGTGGTTGTTTTATCCGTTTAAGTTTTAATTTTATTTCGGCTAACAGCAGATTGTGATCAGATACAACATCGGTACTAGGAAAAGTTTTTACAGACTTTGCTGCATTTCTGTAACGCTCACTGATATTTATAGTCAATTTGGTTTCTGACGATATAACGTGAAGTGTCTGCTGGAGATTTCCATGTATATAACCTCCGTTTAGGTTGTTTGAAAAAGGTGTTCATTATACAAAGGTTATGTTCCTTGCAAAAATCTGCGAAATAATCTCTTCTTTCATTTTTATCGCCCTGTCCATATCTGCAAAGTTATGGACTGGGCGATGTTGATGTAGCAAAGTGAACGATGTACTGCAAATACTGATAAAAAAGCTTTAAAGGTAGATAAAAATCATGTGCTGTTACCAAAATTATATGGTATATTCTATAATTATATATTATATTCTATATGGCTAATTATATGTTATATTCTTAGTGTACTCTACTATGGAGCTGAATCATGGAAATTAAACCGGAATACAATAAATCGACTTAACACGTTTCAAATGTGGATATTTAGAAAATTGTTAAGGATTACATGGGTAGATAGAGTCACGAATACAGTGTTAAGGAAAATAGGCAGAGAGAGGGAAATGGAAAATAAAATAAAAAAAAAGAAATTGTTTAATCTATCTCAGACATGTGATGAGAAGCAAAAAATATAACGTCTTGAAACTCACAATTCAAGGAAAAATAGAGGGTAGGAGAAATGTCGGAACAAGATGAGTTTTCTGGATGAAGAACCTGAGAGGGTGGTTTGGTTGCAGCTAAAAGCAATTGTTCAGAGTAGCAGCCTCGAAGGTCAGAATAGCCATGATGATTGCCAACCTTCGTCGCGAAGAAAGCACTTGAAGAAGAAGAAGCTTATGTTCTTCATCTTGGATGTAAGTCGTATATCTGTACTTCTAGCTCTGTTTCACAGTGTTTTACCATCAATTTTTCTTTCAGTGTGTTCAAAGTATTTTTATCTTTGCTGTTTCTTACATTCTTTATGTCCTCTTGGTATTAGGTGATGTTTCTGCCACGTATCTCATTCTTGGTCTGATGACTGTTTTGTAAATTCTGCCTTTTTTCTTTTCTTTCTATTACTTGATCTTTCGCATCTGGTTTCGAGCTTTCCGTAGCTAGTATATTTTAAACTTCATCACAGCTTAGTAAATTTTTGGTTATAACCATGCATTGTGTCATTTTCGGAATATTAACATGTTATTTTTGCTAGCAATTCTTTTAATTTTTTTGCCTCATACGTTGTAAATCATCTTTATTTTAAGAAAGTATTATTGCGTCGTCTACAGAACAGAATATTTTAGGTTGTTTTTCTCCCATTTGGTATCCTTTTTCAGTTCCTTCTTTTTTTATTATTCCATCCATAGTAAGGTGATCGATAGAGGCCTTCCTGTCTTATCCCATCGTCAACGTTTATAGGGTCAGTTAGTTCTTGTTCTACTTTTACTTTTATTGTGTTGTGTTGGTAGATATTTTTTATCGTTTTGAGCATTCCTAAAAGTACCTTTTTGCGAACAATAAGTGGATTCAGCCCCATAATTTGACTCAAGCAAACGCCTTCTAAGTTCCACGAAACATATATTTGTCAACAATTTGATGCCCGAATTGATTTTAAAAGATGAATGAAATAAATGATGGACATGTTTAATGGCAATGTTCTTGCATAATATTATCAGATTAGATAAGTGCAGTTCTGAGGTCTAATTTAGAAAGAAAAAAAACGGGTATGGCAGTCCAGTGGGACTGCCGGTAGATGTTATAGTCTATACACGCGTTCGCCGTTACAAATTTATATGGGAGTCAATCTGCACAATCATTACATATTTAATGCTATAGTTAAGAGAGAGAGAGAGAGAGAGAGCAGAAAGAGAAAAAGAATTAGGTATATGGTGCATCGTTTGCTGTATATAAACATTTGACCTGTAATAGGAGTATAGTAAATGAAGGATTGTGTTAATATTTTAATGAAAATATATATTTTTACTTTCATGTATAAAAGGAGTTAAATGCAAAAAAATTTTTACACATACTCTGCAGTAATATTCATTGTTTATTTAGTTATTAATATAAGAATTACAATACAATACACTGCAACATAATTCAATATAATAATACAATACAAATTAAAATGCAATATTCATAAGTATTTAAAACTGCCAATATACATAACTTACTTTCTTCTTCATGTGCCTTGTCCTTTCCGAATGTTGGCAATCAACATGGCTATTCTGACTTTGTTTACGTCAGATCTGAATAGTTCAGCAGATGACAATCCGAACCATTGCCGCAAGTTTTGGAGGGATCTCCTTCCTGGATCCCACCCTTGAGAGGTAGGGTGAGGCTTTTAGAGGTGAAAATTTGCTTCATGGTAGTGAACGATGCTCTTGCCTTTTCTACTCTTATACGTATTTCCTTCGCTTGATCCCAATTTGAGTTAACTGTTGTTCCCAAGTAGATGTACGAATCCACGTGTTCAATTCTTTCATTGTCTAATATCATTTGCTGTGGTGGTTGTTGGGTTTTGCTTAACTAACATCCATATTGGTTTATGTGATATTTAGTCTGAGTCCGTATTGTGCACTTGTTTTTTGTATCTTACTCATTAGGCAACTCAGTTCCTCCATGCTACTTGCTAGAATCACAGTGTCATCAGCATACCTTATGTTATTTAATATATTTCTCCATTTATCTTTATGCCTTCTGTGCTTTTCTCCAGCGCTGTCTTAAATACTTCTTCTGAGTATATATTAAAGAGAATTGGAGACAAGATACAGCCCTGTCGTACCCCTTTCTTGATCTCAATTTTATTGGTCAATGTAGATCCTACTTTCACTTTAGCTGTTTGACCCAATAGAGACTCGCTATTGTTCGAAATGTCTCTGTAGTCGACTCCGATCTTATGGAGAACTTCAATTATCTTTTCGTGCTTTACGTTATCGAATGCTTTTGCGTAGTCTATAAAGCATATGTACACGTCTTTGTTCATATTTCTGCAGCGCTGGATGAGTACCTGTAGACTAAAAAGTGCTTCTCTTGTTCCAAGAGAATTCCGAAACCCAAACTGCGAATCTCCAATGTTATCCTCGCATTTTTTGCTTATTCTGTTGTAAATAACCTTGGTGTATGCCTTCGAAATGTGGTTAATTAGACTTATCATCCGATGTTGATCACAAGACTTTGCTTTTGTTTTGTCAGTATGGCAACAAAAGTTGACTCTAGTCAGTCTTTCAGGAAACTCCCCGCTGTTATAAATATTGTTAAAAGTGTGACGAGTGAGTCTAGAAATTGACTGTTTGTTTCGCACAGCATTTTCAATACTTCCCGTATACGTTATCGTTGCCTGGTCTTTTGTTATTTTTAAGACCCTTTATAGCATTCTCCACTTCTGATTTTAGAATAGAAGGGCCAGTATGATCATTGCTCAGTGTATACCACTAGGACGGTCATCATTAAACAGTTGTTCCACATAAGTTTCTTAAGTAAGAACTTACTTTACGAAGATAAAATTAAAAAACCAACAACTCGGATTATGTTGTTAACTTATATTTTGTTTTAAAATTTAACATTAACGTGAGGTTTTTAAATATTTCAAAAATAAAAAAGGAAATTCCTATTGGGATTCGAACTCACGTACACCAGCGTATGAACCAAACACGTAAAAGATTTGCCAATTAGACATGATACTAACGGATTTCAAAATTGACAGTTATCTGTCATACAGTGATTATTTTAAAATACAAAAGTCTAAAATAATTATGAACATTTAATAAATAATACAAAACATATTATCATATACCTAAATAATAATATTAATATATATTATATATATATATATATATATATATATATATTATATACATATATACAAAAGAAAAAATTTTATACTCGAGAGAGAAGAGAGAGACTTTCACTTTCATGCAAATTTTCAATGCCGACCGTGCGTATAGAAGTATAACATCAAAAATATGTCATTTCGAATACTAAAGTTTTTTATATTAACAGTTTGTGTTTGCTAAATCCCATCCTGTACGCTTCCGAAAAATACTTCCTCGAAAATACCAAAGATGCACTCCAATTTATTCAGACGCATGAGTTATTTGCCTCAAATTCGAAGTGAACAAACTTTATAGGTTATGTTTGCAGAGAAAGGTAATTTCTTTTTTCTAGCTCGATTTTGCATCCGCGTCAAAAATTTTATAGGGAATGCACGAGTCGAATGACCGGACGGGACTCAATCATAAAACGGAAGTAAAATCTAGCGACATTTTGTTACAAAGAGAGTGTTTTGGAAAGTTTATTTAGAGAGAAGATGGCAGCTGTCTGCAGAAGTAATAGGGTCATGACTTATAAATTAAATAAAGGGGATAATAAAGTTGTCTCTCCGAGCACTAAGTGTCTACTTAGAGGAATTGAAAAGGGACTTTATGTATTTATAAAACTGGCTAATTTTTTATCTTGACTTTGTATCGGTGTACGGTTTAAAATGTAATTGAATTAAATGTGAAAAATTAAATATTAAAGAAAAAATGTGAGAAATGATCAATTAGTGTATGAGAAATATTTTTTAGTACAATAACCATTTTAAATAATAATTACACATACAGGAACCTAAAGTAATTTGCCTAAAAAGGTTAAATATAATCAAAACACTCACACAATATCCTCGGGGCGCGGAAAAACCTACGTTACTGAAAGTTTACAGATCACTAATCCGCTCCAAGCTCGACTATGGATGTTTTGCCTATATGTCTGGAACTAAATCAATCTTAACTGTACTCAATACAGTATACAGCATGGCTATTCGTCTATGTCTTGGAGTATTCCAACATAAACTGGCAGCATATCATAGTATGTTACATAGATTAACAGAAATTACGATGTCAAAATACAACTTTGAGACAGAATTAAATATAATTAAGCAAATAGCAGTAAACAACGGATACAATGAGCAAACAATTAATAAAATGTTAAATTAAAAACTACACAAGAAAGCCCTGAAATTAGTATTTCCACCACCAGAGAAAAAACCCAGTACCTTCTGTTCGATTACATATACAGGCAAAATTACAACAAAAATAGCCAAACGCATAAAAAAGAAAGGAAAAACACCAGCTTTCCGAACAAATAACAACCTAGGCAAAGATATCAAAAACAACAAGAGCCAAAATAAAAAACACTTACACAGTGGTGTGTATATACTTAAATGTGGCGACTGCCCAAAAACTTACATCGGTCAAACGGGTAGAAACTTTAACAAACGAATAGTAGAACATAAAAGGGCTTGCAATAATAGAAAAACAGATTCTACATACACACTTCACCTTCTTGATCACAATCATTCTTTTAACGACGAATTTCAAAATCTTCACATTCAAAATAAAGGCCTTAAGCTATCCTTGTTTAAAATATATGAAATCAACAAATTAAAAAACACAGATATAATTCTGAATAACCAATTTAAGACAAACAGTTCTCCCCTCCTCAACCTATTTTATTAGAGATTATAAAGTGTAAACGCATGCCAAAAATAGATCACTTGAGAAAGGCAATCAGCCGAAACAGCTGTAGTAATAAGAGTTAAAATAATTTTTTGTGGAATTTTGAAAACAAAGTTTTCAGTATTTTATTATTACATAAAATGAATTTTCATCAAGTAACGGTCGGATCCATCAAAAATAATAATAATAATAAGGATTGGTGTTTTTAATTACAGTAAATGATATTCTATGTATTTTAAAATAAAAAGGGTCTGTTTTTCAAACAACCATACTGTGTTATTGAGGAAAAGCTTGTTGTTTCGCTTATTAATCAGCAAATATGTCAAGGATATTTGTATTGTCCTTTGAAGAATTTTAAATTTCTCATTTCCTGGAAATAAAATACTATAAGTTTTCTAGACTCCCGGCTCCAAGTTTGCCTTCGAATAAAACGGCTTATCGATACGTTTCAGATTTATCGGAAAAATATTCAAGTGGAAAACGACTTTAATAAGATATTATTATACAAATGAATAGCGGTTACTAGTTTCTACAGGAAAGCGTGTTCCGATAAATTGATAATATTTCTACGAAATTTATATATTCAGAGCAGCAGTAGAAGTACGTGGTTAGTAACAATAAATTGTTTATTTTATAAGGTATATAATGCAAGAAAAAAATAAAATTGATAGGTGCACATTAATAGTTTAAATTGAGTGTTTTAAATTACCATTATTATTGTTTTTTTATGCAAATTATATTCTTTTTTTTTTAATTTGTCTTGAATTAAATTTTTAACGGAAGTCTCGAGGTTACTATTGTACATTGTACTACATTAGACCTAATATCTGTTAAGACCTATTGAGGAAAAGATTGTAGGGGAAGGTGGGGGAATGGTGCGCACCTAAGCGAGAATCGTTGTGGTGGTCAACTCTTAAACATAAAAAATAAAATAAAAACGTTATCTGATACCCTAATTATTCTACTTTCAGTATGCACTATAATAGATATTGAATTTCTTAACATAATCATATATAATTAGAAAAAGTAAAAAATTGCATTTGCGCACCGTTCCCCACCCCATGGGGTAACTGTGCGCACAGGGTGGGGAACAGTGCGCAGTAGTTTGGAATATACAAGTACCTAATAATACAGTGGTATAAAAACAAATTCACATGCAAGAACAAATATTTATTGTACGAGTGATTATATACCTATAATGTTAAGTAGGTATCTGTTTAACCTTGACAAAAGTCGCAAATGTATTGTTCGGGGGCATCTTTACCGGTACATGCCGCGTGGTTCCATAAGCCACATGCAACACACCGGTACCATAGTTCGCTTTTTCCATGTTCTCCACATATGCCACATAATTCAGTCCGCACGTCAGGTTCTGCATCAAATGGAACATAGTTGGGGTTGATATCGTCTACTTCATCATCGTCACAAATGTCACTATCGTCTATGTCAGATACCTCTGATGATTCAGGCGTTGCTGGTTTCTTATTTCTCCCTCTTTTAATTTCCGGAGACTGACATATGCGTTTTTTTACTTTTTTTGCAACATTCTCTTTTGCCGTTATTTTTCTTGTAGTGGTTCCGTAGAAGGAGTGAGGTGGGATCGAGAAATAAGCATTCTCGATTTCATCTTCCTCGTCACGTTCTTGTGCATCAAGTTCAGGTGTTGGAGCCCTCTTCATTTTCTTATTATCTTTCTTAATATTGTTCTTTCCTAATGTTTTGACACTTTTTAATTTCATGTTTTTTTTCACGTCTTTTTCCCTTTTCTTTGCTTGAGCTTGTTCTAATCGTTCTTTTAGGGGTGTGCTAGTCAATATTTCAGAGTGTTGTTTCGAACGAGACACTGTTTTTACTCTTCCTTTTTCTTTTCTCCTTGGAATAGGTGCAAATTGGAAGAATGAATTATTTAATGTAGATGTCGATGGTAGATGGTTGTGTCCAGACTTAGATGTAGATGGTAGATGATCTTGTTCAGCGGTAGATGTACATGGTAGATGACCTTGAATAGGTAGATCCTGCTGCTGTTGTTTTGGCATATGAGCTGTCTGTCTATCTTCACCGTCTGAATTTTCACTAGGTTCGGGTGTTGCCGGATTAGGAATTTTTTGTAGATTTGGCTGAGATGCAAGTGTTAATAAATTAGCGCTACGTTCGGGAGAACCTTCTACTACAAACTGTCTCATTTCGTTGGCCGGAGCGAAATCATCTTCGTTGAATTTGTTAGGGTCAAATGGCCTTATTCCAGCAGAACGAAATCCCGAAACTGCTTTCTCCATCGATGCGACTTTTACGAACGCTTTATTTAACAGCTCAGCTACGTCATATTCAGTGATCTTTTCATGGCCTGTTGTAGTTAAATAAATATCATACTCCCTGTATAGCGCATTTTTTAAAGGACCAAAGAAGGATAGGTCAAGGGGTTGAAGGTGATGGGAAGTATGTGGCGGAAGGGACACCATATGAATATGATTTGACTTACAGAAATCGTATGCCTCTATGGATATATGGCTTGAATGGTTGTCAAGGATAAGGAGAATCGGGTCATTTAAAGTGGGATTTGCCTGTTTTTCGAAGTGCATTAACCAATCAAGAAAAAGTTCAGAATTCATCCATCCATTTTTTGAACATTTATAGTTAGCACCAGTTGGCCCATTTTTCTGCAGCGCAGGAGCCATTCTCTTTCTGGGATATATCAGCATGGGCGCGATATAATTTCCTGTGGCACTCATGCAAAATACGGCTGTAATGGTCCTCCCTCTTTCACCTGAAATAGCAGCTCCTACTTTTTTTACACCCTTACGTCCATAAACCTTCGGGCACTTCTTCTGTACAGTGGTTACACCCGTCTCGTCCATATTATATATCCTGTTTGCTTCAAATTTAAATTTTTGTAAAACTTTCTCGAGATTTGAATAAAAAAGTTTTAACTCGTCCGCATTAAATGCAGCAATTCGATTAAGACTAGTCCCCTCAGGCTGTCTCAATGATATTTCAGGATTTCGCTTGAGAAACCCATACAACCAATCTTTGCCTGCTAACTGAGTTTGTTTATTGAAATTATTTGGAATATTTTTCTGTTGAGCATAATTAAACGCTAACTGCCTCAGTTGTCGGGGCGTTACGCCGTAAAACAATTTTGCGAGTGTCAGAATATAGTGGGTTAATTCAGCTTCCACTTCTGCTGTAAAAATCGCCTTTCTACCGAGATGGGGGATTTTTAGTTGATTTAGAGAAAGCTTTTTTCTGAGTGTTGATTCAGGAATACCAAAAGACCTCCCAACTTCTCGTATTTTCCTCCCATCGTTTCTAATTGCATTCAGTGCAGTCTCCAGCAATTCATCACTATATTGATGGATTTCAGTCTTTCGAACGTAATTTCGTGGCATCTGAAAATAAAAGACGGATTTTAGTACCCAAAAACGATAACAATATTGCTTCATATTTAATTGATTAGTGGGTAACCGTGCGCATTTTCGCGCACGGTTACCCCACTATGGTTTAAAAACGTAATTACATCATCCTACAAAAATTACTTATCTAAATGCAACCAAATGGTGTGCATATATGCAGCAGATGATATTCTTTAAGAATATAATTATTTCAAAACAAGTAGTTAAGATTTACGGACTCACCGTCTTAATTTGTGCAAGTGGAAAATAGTAACAAAAACCTCAAATGCACACTTTCGCCTTTCACTAAGTACACAACTCAACTGCAGTGGCAGTTAATGGCTTCAGAGACTCTGTGCATGTTCCCGCTTAAGCCTGTTCGGGAGGGGACTCTCAGTATGCCGCGTAATTTGAATTTTAATGGTGCGCACCGTTCCCCACCGCGCACGGTTCCCCCACTTTCCCCTAATAGCGACCATCAATTTTCATCAACTAAATTCCGCATGAAGTTCAGAAACAGTCCAAAAACCAGAAATACAACAACCAAATGGCATCTAAGATATAACGATCCGTACAAAAAAGCCGCAATGCAAAAGCTATATGACCTCAAACAATCATTAAATCCAGAAGAGTCCTCAAATAGCATATGGACAAAAACAAAATCCATATTGCATAATGCTGCGAAAAACATTAAGAGTGATAGAGAAGAAAAGGAAACAATGGATAACAGACTCCACGTTGACTAAAATACAGGAGAGGAAGTGCTTAAAAGCCACAGGACTGAATAGTAAAAGTGATAAAGAGGCCTATAAAGCGCTGAACGGTCAAATAAAACGACTCTGTAAAAAGGACAAGAACACACACTTACACAAAATCTGCATGGAAATAAATGGGCATAAAACCAAAACTGAGACCAGAGAATGTTTAAAAAAATAAAGCAGATAACACGTTCCTTTACACAAAACTACCTTGCTATCAAAGATGATAACGGAACTCTACTCACTTCTAAAAAAGATATTTTACACAGATGGAAAGAATACTGTGGACGACTGATATTGGAGGAAAGCACAGACACAGGAATCACAACAAGAAGATGCCAGTTTTGCGACGGAACCTGACATTTCGAATGCCTCCATTTTTTTTATAGATTGGGCTTTCAGAGTCCAAGCTTCTACCCCATATAGTAGTTGCGACCAAACATAACATTCGACGCACCTCAATCTGATGACCATACTCAATTTCTTATTTGTAAACATTGACCTAAGGACAAAAAATAATCCTAAATAGGGAAATTCAAATTCAAACTGAAGAAATAAAAAAAAGAAGAAAGTTAGCTTGGACAGCTTTGGTAAACTGAACTATATACTCAGAAATCAACAAGTTCAATTACATCTTAGATCTAAAGTTTTTGATGCATGCATTATTCCGATATTAACTTAAGCGGCACAAACATGGACAATCACAAGACAGAATATGAATATACTTCTTAGAGTCACTTAACACGCGATGGAAAGAGCAATGCTAGGTATATCACTTAAGGACAAGAAAACAAACACATGGATAAGACAGAAAACCAAAATCACCGATGTGGTGCAAAAATCATTAAAGTTGAAATGGGAATACACTGGACATGTAGCTAGAAGCGATCTAAACAAATGGCACAGATCAATTTAAACCTGGAGACCATACCAACACAAAAGACCCAGAGGCAGACCTCCTATGAGATGGACAGATGATATGAAAAGGACTGCCGGGAAAAATTGGCTACAAGTAGCGTACAATAAAAAACAATGGAAAGAAAGACTTAAAGAGGCTTATGTTCAGATGTGGACGTGAAAGGCTAGACGAAGAAGAAAAAGAAACATTGACTTGTATTTTATAAAGCCTTTGCAAGCTATTTCTATTCTGACCTTTATCTCCTGCTCTTGATCTAACTGTGAGTTTATAATTGCTCCGAGGTATTTATATTTGTCGACTCTCTCTAGGGGTTTACCTTCCAATGTCAATTGTATGTTGTCAACAGGGTTTTTTGAGATCACCATGTATTTGGTTTTATTTATATTCATTGTTAGTCTCATCTTTTTGCTTTCTCTGTTAATGATTTCCAGGAGAGTTTGTAAGTCGTCTATATTCTCTGCCATGATTGCGGTATCGCCTGCAAATCTTATGTTATTAATGATGCTCCCTCCAATCCTTACACCTTCAGTTCTTTTCTATAGTGCCTCCTGAAATATTAGTTGGGAGTACACATTAAATAATTGTAGCGACAGCACACATCCCTGTCTGACTCCTCTTTGAATTCCCACCTGGTTTGTCTCACTATCTTCCACCCGTACGACCGCTGTTTGGTTGTAGTACAGATTTTTGATTAAATTAATATCCTTGGGATCTAGGTGTATGTGTTTCAATGCATGTATGAGTTTACCATGTTGGACTCTATCAAAAGCTTTTTGGAAATCTATATAATATATGAATACGTTTTTATTATATTCCCTGCATTTTTGTAATAGTACCGTCATTGCGCACAGTGCCTCTCTTGTTCCCATTCCACATCTAAATCCAAACTGTGTATTGTCTAATTGTTCTTTACATTTTTTATATATACGCTGCTGAATAACTTTGAGTAGTATTTTTAAAGTGTGGCTCATAAGGCTAATTAATCGGTACTCATAGCAAGATTTAGGATTATTTTTCTTGGGTAAGGGTAAAAAGATAGATTTTACCCATTCATCCGGGATTTGACCATCGTGGTATATTTTATTAAATAATTTAGTTAGACACTCTATATTTTCATCATTCAGGAATTTTAATATCTCTACAGGAATTTCATCGGGACCTGGCGCTTTACCACTTTTTGAGATTTTAATTGCCTGTTTAACCTCTAATATCAGAATTTTTAGATTTTCATTAGTTGTAATGTATCATTTATTTTTTCCCTATCATCTGCGAATAAGTCCTTGATGTATTTCTCCCAAGTTTGTTGTTTTTCTACTGCTGATAATTAGAGATCCCCCTTGGAGTTTCGTATAACTTGTGGTATTCTCTTCCGATTATTTCCTGTAATTTCTTTCAGTTTCTTATGTAGCCCATGTGTGTCGTGTTTCATATTAAGTTCTTCTATTTCTCTACAATTTTCTACCATCCAGTGTTCTTTAGCTTCCTTGATCTGCGTTTCTACTAGTTTCTTCATTTGCTTGTACTTCTCTTTATTTGTATTTTTGTATTTTCGTTTTTCTTCTATGAGGTTTATAATATCCGGTGTCATCCAGTCTTTTTTTGACAATTGGTTCTTTTTTACCCACAAACGTTTTACCAGCGTTAAGTACTGCCGATTTCATTTCGTTCCAGGCACGAGCTTAAATATTAGCCGAATTTAAACTTGAATGGATCGTTTAAATGAAACTTGTTAAATCTTCTAAATTCGAAATATTTCAGTATCACACTATTTAAGTACATAAATTCTCTACGTGTAGTAGAGCTGACAACAAAAAGCCGTGGAGTTAACGCCCTTCCTGGCACATTTAGAGGTTTCGTTTTGTTTTCGTATTAGTTTTGTCTATTTCACGGGTGGCTTCGCGGGATATATATCAAGGTTTAGGCATCGACCCGGATACAACCTCCGAAAATTGGTTAGCGATACCTAATTACGAGAGAGACCGATTTTAATTATCACACGATTATAATTAAATTGAAAGTTTATGATGTTGTTCTCGTTTTCTGTTGGTTAATAAATCCTTGTTCTTAAATATTAACGTCGTAAATATTGACACCAGTGATTGGGAATTATACCAGGAAATTAATTAGACATCCAATAACTGCCAACGTATGTCTAATATAATTTTCCTAAAAATTTACGAAAAATAAAAGATATGTGAAATATTGGTTGCTACTTTACTTTACTAAATGTGGGACTTTATCAAATGTTTTCTCGAAATCAATGAAACATGAATACACATCGCAGTTGATATCCCAGGCTCTCTGTATTAAAACTTGAATAAAAAGTGCTTCTCTCGTTCCGAGTCCTGCTCTGAATCCAAATTTAACGTCACTCAGGTGTTCTTCTAATTTGTATATGTGCAAGTGAATGATAGTAAAGAGTACTTTAAGTACATGGCTCATTAAACTAATTAATCTATGTTCTTTAAATTTTCCAGCAATTGCTTTTTTAGGATGTGGAATAAATATTGATAGTAGCCATTTTTTTGGTAAGTAACCAGTATCGTAGATGTTGTTGAATAGCTTCGTAAGAGCTGTGATATGTTGTGACTCTAATAGTTTTAAAATTTCACCATTCAGCTTTTCAGGTCTTGGTTTTTTCCCATCTTTAATCCGCTTAATGGCCATCGTCACTTCTTCTTTTGTTATTTCTGGGCCGTGAGGATTGTTTATTTCAGTCGAATTTCGTACTGCATCTTCGAATAATTCTTGGATATATTCTTTTCATCTTCGTAATTTATCTTCAATGGTAGTCAAAATTTGGCCTTCAATGTCTACAACTATACCTCTATTGCGTTGTTTTTTTTTTTGGTATTCTGTACCTCTTAAATTTTTTTGTGTGTATGGAAATCGTCACGTTTGCGTTGTAGTGTTTCAACTTCCATACATTTTTGTGTCAGTCATACTTCTTTTGCTCCTTTTATCTCCTTTAGTATAGTCGTAAGGAACTTTTTATATTCGTTGTCATTTGTAGGTTTTAATTTTCTTTGCTCTTCCGTCATCTGTAATATGGTGTGACATTAAAAGGGTAAATACTGTAAACTACTCTCTTAAAAAAAAATAATTGCATTACATTAAATTTAGATGTATTTCTGCACAAATTTTACACTTAGTACTTGTTTTGACCGTGTAATGTATATTACTATTGATTTCCTTTACCAAGGACAAAAAATATTGGCAGTACATGTTAAACATTTTATGCAGATATGTAATCTTCATTAAATTTTCCACTTCAAGACTTTAAACAACCCTGTTTATCATTTATATTATTAACAAACACCCACTGTTATGTTTGCCCACTAGCGAAATTTTGTTTAGCGTTCAGTTACCAAAACCGCTTTATCTGAAATATTTAATGGAGTTTTTGGTATTATCATCGAGCGATTCATTGATTAGCAAATAATAATTGTTGACCGAAAATAATTTTTGGGATCAACATTGGCTGAACATATCAAGCCGATCAGCTTTGAATGCATTTCTATGTACCCGTGCCACGGCTCTAATGGCCGAATTCGGAAATGCAGATTTTTCAGATTTATATACTGTTTGGCAGGTGTGTATCATATGAAACGACCCGTTTACTTTGTTTATTTTCAAATATACTAGATAAATGGACGTGTAAAAGCCTAACTGAGGATAAACAGATAATTTTATTCAATATACTATTACTCTAAATATGGAATCAAGCTTTTTTATTTTAAATTGACTTTCAGTACTCTTTGTTATCATTTAAATATTTTTATAAACATATAGTTTTATTAGTAGATATTATTTTTTTCAATATTGTAAATTCAAGATTTTTTATAAGACTCTACCTATAGAGTTATAGGTAATTTAATCTACTTCTTATAGTGCCGTGAACATGTGCATTGGCGAATTATCTTAAGGCCAGACGTCTGTCTTTTGTGGCATGAAAAAGAACGCCAGTAGTATGTTCCGTAGCCACGACATTTGTTTGCGACCTACTCCCTCTTGCCTTTAAATTTTTCCTGGATGATTAGTTGAGAGATTGCGTATTTTTTTCCTCTTGGAACATAGCCGAGGTATCCAATTATTTATACCTTGATCAAATTAAGTACTTAGTTATCTCTCAGTATGTGCCTTTCTTGAGACTTCCTCGTTTCTCACCCTATCTGTCCATGGTATTTGGAATATTCTTCGTAACATCCAAATTTTGAAGACCTCCAACTTATTAATGGAAGGTACACTTAACGTCCATGTCTCCATGCTGTATATCAATATGGACCATACATAGCATTTAACCAATATGTAGCAGAGATTGAAGGAAAGATTGGGGTTACATAGTAGCGGTTAAAATTTGATAAAAACTTGTCTTACTTGTTCGATACGGCATTTTATTTTTTGACGAGGATTTCATTGGTCATTCATCATCATTCCCAAGTATTTAAATGTTTTCACTTGATCGATTGGAGCATTATCCACTTGCAGTTGTATACTTAAAAGCAGTCTTGTTCTTACATTTTCTCAAGACTAAGACCAAAACCAAGACCACCTAATTTTAGCAAGAACCAAGACTGACCGTGTAAGATTAACGCAAGAACAAGACTAAGCCTGCGAGACTCTTGCGTCTTGCAGTTAGGACTGAGTGTCGTTTTAGGAAGTATAGTAGTTCGGTTATACGTTTAAAGACTTTACGAGACGCAAAATAATATGTAATAAAACAGCAAATCGTAAACATACATACCGAATCAAAATATTCATTAAAAAAACAGATTTGACACATGATTAGATGTCATAATTATAATGTAAAAATAAAATTTTTTGTACATTCTTTTCCAGCATACGACGCTGGAATAGTACATTGTTTACCGGGTAGGAAAAGCTTAACATTCCTGGACGACCGTGAAGATTCAAGGAATCAGAGTCAAGGAATGTGGCTTTTTCTACTAGGTAAACATACTATTTTTCCGCAAATCGTTTAAAATTCGACAGATATTGATTGATTTAAAAAAAACGCGAGAATTTTATTCCCAAATAAATGGTGCTTTGAAATTCCTAATAAAATTACTTGGGTTACTATGGAAACGTATTGAGGTTGAATTGTCAAACTTGACGCTTATAAATTTAATTGCTGGTGTTCTCGAAAGTAAAATGATAAGTGATGATGAAATTTCCATTCCTGGGACTCCTCAAGAGCTGGTTG
Organism: Diabrotica balteata; assembly: GCA_918026665.1. Classification (NCBI taxonomy): domain Eukaryota; kingdom Metazoa; phylum Arthropoda; class Insecta; order Coleoptera; family Chrysomelidae; genus Diabrotica; species Diabrotica balteata. The sequence continues at coordinate 183,008,271 of OU898277.1, read as the reverse complement.
AGGCAGTGAATACTGCTTCATTAGAATTATTGCCAAAGAAATCAAGAGAAAAGTACGAAAATGCATACAGACGATTTATGTATTATCGCATGAGTAAAAATACGAGTTCTTTCTCAGCAAATGTTGTAATGGCATACTTCCTAGACCTTTGTTTAAAGATGAAATCTTCAACATTATGGGCCAATTATTCAATGCTGAAGTCAACCCTTGCACTTAAACACAATCTAGATATATTTACATACTCAAAACTTCGTTCTTTATTGAAACGGCAAGCTCAAGGTTATAGGGCAAAGAAATCTAAGATTTTAGCGAAGGAAGAAATTGAAAAATTTATCCAGGAAGCTCCAGATAAAGAAAATTTAATGATTAAGGTAATTTACAAGATTTTAATTTCTATTAAGATTATAGCTTTATTTATTTTTTAGGTGGCTGTAATATTTGGTATTTCTGGGGCCTGTAGAATGGATGAGTTAGTCCGAATGACTGTAGACGATATAGAAGACTTAGAATCTAAGCTTTTAATCAGCATACCTGATTCGAAAATCAACAAACCAAGATCATTTGTAATTAATCAGATCTACTTGAATTTTTATCGAAAGTATGTTTCGTTGACCATACTGACCATTTGAAAGACCAGAAAATATGAACAGTGACCGATTTTTCTTTAAATATCAAAGCGGAAAGGGTTGTAGACAAGTGGTAGGAATTCATCAATTTAGAAAAATACCCAAAATAATTGCTACTTATTTGAACTTGGTAAATCCGACAGAATATACTGGTCACTGCTTTCGTCGGTCTTCTGCAACAATATTGGTTGACTCTGGTGCCGACATAACTAGTTTAAAGAGGCATGGCGGATGGAAGTCATCAAACGTTGCTGAAGGATATATCGAAGAATCGCTTAACAATAAGGTTGAGGTGGCAAATAAAATTTTCACAGTATAAAATATTCAACAAAATGACACTTCCACCCTGCATGTTGTCCAAAATGTTTCTCATAGTTCTAAGAGTGTTCCTCCAATGTTCAATAATTGTACTAACTGTCAAATTACTGTAAATATAACAAATTGATCTTTAAAATGTATTCAGCAATGAGTTGATGTTTTCAAAATATAAATTAATTCCTTATAAGCAATGTGTTTTCTATCATTTATGTAGAACACTAACAACTGTACGGAAATATCATTTCCTTACAGTAAGGAAATGACATTTCCTTACAGTAAGGAAGTCCTGACTTTTTCTTCAAGAAATTTTGACAGGAATGTCAAAATTTCCTAGCGATTTGCGGAAAAATACATTTTTTTCGCTCTGAAATCAATTGTCCAGATTTGAGAATAATTCTCTAATTATAAAATAATCTTGCATTGTGCCCGCCGACAGTAATGTCGTATCGAAGTTTTTTTAAAAATATGTCACCTTAGCTAATAAAAAATATAACACTTATTGTTACGGACCCACTTAAGAATTCATTTATTTTTTTTTTTTTCATTATAATTTAGTTAGGAGGAATCTAAATAAAGAAATATTATTTCTAAAGAAGTACCATTGTTTTCTGCTCAGTGTGCGATGAGATCATTCGGTTAAACAAAATTTAAGAAGGACAAAGAATGCGAAGAAACGACTTAAGCAAATGGCTTATTAAACTTGTCAGTCTGTGGTCTTTGCATTTTGTCGCTCTTTGTGATTTATAATTTATTATAAAGGGTAATCTCATGGTTGCGTAACTTGAGAGAATGGTACGGATGCACATCAATTGAATTATTCCAGCAGCATCTAAAATCAGAATAGCCATGATGATTACCTCCGTGGCGGAGATGGCACGTGAAGAAGAAGAAGATAAAGGTTGAATAAAGCTAATCCATTGGAATGTGGCTAGTGTTATATGGCATATGTTACCAGCATGTTGATGTTCCATGTTCCAACAGTTTTATGGCTTTCGTAATAATCCGTTTATCAAATCCATCTGGTCCAGGGTCCTTGCCTAGTTTTGCTACTTTTATAGCGTACTCCACCTCGGCGCGAATAACGGGAGGGCAGGATAAATTTTCTGTGGATAAAATAGTAATTGGCAGATTCGGTCTATTATCCGAAAATAGGGTCAGAGCATAGTTTTCTCAAATTTTAACTAGTTTTTTCCCGGGTATAAACGTAGTTTTCTTGATCATTCTTTAGGCGAGTCTCATGGTATTTCTTCTATATACTCTAATTGGTCAATTTCTTTGACGTTTGATAATTTAATATAGGTATGTAACTAATATAAAACTATCATCATCATCATCATGAACTAGAGGAGGGAAAAGAGAGGAAGAGTAGACAGCAACTGGAAAAGAACTACAATCAGGGAACACGAAAAAATTGGACTAATAAGAGCAATAAATACTAGAGAATAGAAGGAACTTGAACAAAAAATAAACTAGAAAGAAGATGAGCTGATCCGGCAAGTAAGCAATCTTGGACTTTTGACCAGAAAACGCCTAGGCATCCAATACTCACAAGAATGGATGGAACTAGAGAGAGAAAAAAAGAGAGAAAGAGAGAGAGAGAGAGTTATTTGTAAAGATAGACAATTATTTCCAACATTCATAAGAAACGGAAACAGCAAGTTAGGTTACATATATTTTTAGATAGCGAAGCAATAAAATCAAAAAGCCATAAAGCCAGTCATTTTTATTGCTGATATGAAAACATAAATGCTATCGATTCTTAGACCTTAAAAAAAAAAGAAATACAACTTTTTGTATTAAAATATTTCGGACGCAAATCCCTTGTTAACTAATACCAAATACTGCACGTCTAAATCGAATTAATATCTAAACAAGGATATGAATGCGGTATGCTTTCGAAGTACACGAATTGATATAGAACGGGATGAAACCGATATTGGGAAGGCAGAGGGAGGGTAAATGAAATCTGTTTGAGTGGCGTTAGCCGTAACAGTAAATAAAGGATGATGCGAAGATTATTGTTAGGGAATGAATGTTATCAAACCATGTTCGATCAACGTCAAAACATTGGAGCAAGGATGAGCCCGTGTCGGTTTCCGCAACCGACAGGCGGATATTTTTAGGGTCGGGATTAGGACAAACGAGGAAAAAATGGAACAATTTTTATTGCCGATATTTCGAGTAGATTGAAAATATGTCGGATAAAGAAAATTTTAGCTAGTGTTTGATACCGATGCATTATTTTAATGCAAAAAACCCTTGTTTCCCATCAAATTTTATTTGACTAGAAACAAGAAACAAGGAACTTCAATAACTGCGTTATTTATTGATAAAAATATCAAAAGTAAAATTTAGATCATGTATCAATTTAAGATTAATTTACCTCCTATACGAAAACATAAAATTTTCAAACACAATAAAATTATAGCATAAATGGTCAAAATTTATAACACACAAAACATATTTTTCTAACGTGCTCTCCGGTTCTAGGAATTATTGAGAAAAACTGTTTCTATTGAATCACCGATAAAATATTTTTAAACCACTCTAAACTCTCTGTGAAAGTCTTTTGAAAATTAATAAAAATTTAATTACCAATTTAAAACTTATTCTTCTATGATTTCAACTTCTTCTGGTTCAGCTAGTCGCCTACTAACCTGATCTTTATCCAAAGAAAATCATTTCTGATCGAAATTAATATTGCCAATCTGCTGCTCATTCTAACTCTTTAAATCTGATATCCTCTTAAAAAGACATGGACAGCTTAGCCTCAAATAATTTCTATTTAAAGAACTAACAATTTTGAACTTTGGAGATTGCTTGCACTTCTTGGTTGCTACTACAAAACTTCTTAAACTTTTTGTGACTACTTCCTTATTATCATCATTCTGGCTTTACAACCCTGCGTAGTTCCTAGCCTCGTCAAGAATTTCTCTCCAGTTATCCCTATTAAGTAATTTCCCAGTCACAGTAATTTGTTTCAGGGCTGCAATCTAAAGAGTTGTCGATTTAACACTTCTAAAACCAGTCTGGTATTTTTCTACTATCTATTGTGCATATGGTGCCATCGTGACACAGTACTGTGGAAAATATTTTATACGCTGCATTTAGAAACGAAATTCCTCTGTTATTAGAGCATTTAAAGATATCTCCTTTTTTTGTGTATTCCAATATTTCAATGGTTGGGGTGGGGAGGGATTTCTGTACCCATATTTGTTTTATTTATAAGTTACTGTAATGCTATTATGGTATCGTGGCCACCTTTTTTATATATTTTTGCTGGGAGATGATCTTTTCCTATTGGTTTGTTTCTGGCTAGTGTTTTAACTGTAACTGTAATTTTTAATCGTTAGTGGTTCCTCTTTCTTCTCATTTGTTCTACTTACTTCATCTCGTCTTCCAGGTTTTCTTTTTCTTTCCCTATATTAACTCCCTGGTTAAAGTATTTTACCCATCTGTATAATACATCTTTCCTACTTGTTAATGGGTCGCTATTCTGACTTCTGCATTGTCTTGTGATTGCCATGATTTCTTTTCTGTTGAAGTTAACTTTCTTATAGAATGATCTGAATTCTTTCTCTCTGTTGAGGTTTTCTATAAATAAAAGTTCGTTCTTTAAATGGTTTCGTTTTTTCTTTTGTGGATCCTTCTCTCTTTTCTTCTCTTTGTCTGGCAATTCTCTACAGTTGTTCTAGTTAACTACTTTCTGTACTTACCGGCAAAAAACGACAATATTTATTTTTCTCTTATAATTTTACGAAATTTGTTCTCGATTTTTACGAACAAACTCAATTTGTTCTGCTACCCATGTCTCAAAATCTCTTCCTTGATTACTCACAACACTCCAAGTAGCGACATATCTTGCCCCTCCTTCCTATTTTGCTCCATTTTAATTTTATCCTATTACAGTGGAACCTAGATTATCCGTCTCTCTATTAACCGTCACCTTTGTTAACCGTCAGGGTCCATACATAAGTTATATTGACAACAGAAGTAAAAATTTAGTCATCAATTCATTATGTTTGAGCATTGCGATGAGCCAAACGAAATTCGTTGTAAGGTGCAAGTGAACTTATGCCACCACCGCATTATTGTTCTTATTCAGGGCTCTGGATTAAATTATAATTAAAATAGGTAATGATAAATGATACCGTGCTTTTAGAGTTTCATTTTTAGAATCGCAAGTCGAAAATAAAATCGCAGAGCACAATAATTATTACAGTCAATATCTGTGTGTCAATATAATTCAATTTGATTCAAATTGAAACATTGCTTGTGTCAGTCGCATTGAGCAAAAAGTGTGATGTTCCGAGAACAACAATCAATGATTTAAAGAAAAATGCTGATGGAATTATATGCTTCGCAAATGGAATCGTTGGATGGCCGGATGAAACATAGTTAGACAATGAAAACAAAATGATGAAATGTTAAAATGGCAACAGAGGCGGACGAAACTGATTCCGAAGCTGACAGAGACTTTGATGTGGCGATGTTGATGATGTTATTGCAACTCACAAATATTTGCGTAAAGAAGTTAGAGAAGCTGCATCGCACATACAAAAATTCATCAAGTGGTATTCCCGGCAAGAAGAAGCAAATAAAGTAGATTTGATGATTTAACGTCGATTAAGAAATTTAGCCGTTGCAAAATGTGAAGTAACAATAAACCAAAGATTTCGAAATATTTTATATCAAATTGATTCGACTGTACTAACATAAATCCCTCTTATATTGTCAAAAAAAAAACATACAAATACAATTTGAGAGTTATACTATGAATTTTTTTAATGTTCTGTTAACCGTCTTTTCGATTATCCGTCGTACCCTTAATCCGGTGCCCTGACGATAATCGAGGTTCCACTGTATAAACAAATTATCTATTTATTGCTTATCGCCTCAAAATCTGCGTCATTCGAGGCCATTTGGAATAACCAATATCGAAATCTATTGTTTTGACTGCAAAGAAAAACAATTTACCCACTTTCTTATTATAAACAATTTATGCAAATGTTTCTTACTGGAATGCTTATCTTAAACTTAACTCTTTAGGTGCAATTGCTTACAAATAAATTTTAATACAAGGAAAATTTCGAATTTGCAGTTTAATTTTTAATATTTATTATTTTGTAAAAGTCTTATACCTTCAATAAGATTTTTTTAAATTTATAATTCATAATTGGTATTGGAGTATAAACCGCCAATTAATATAAGCTCCTCTAATTTTTTTGCTGTGGATCGCTCTGCCTTTTTTTTTCTTCCTGTTATCTCTCGTCCGACTTCTCAGGTTATTGTGTGATTTCATCAAATTGGTTATTTTCATTATATTCCTTTCTATTTTCTGTTTTTGTTCTCCAGTTAGATATCTTTATTTTGTTGTTAGGTAATTAAACAAATGCACTTAAAGTTTTTTGAATGGAAAAGAAATCTGTCAGAATTTTAGCAGGGTTAGTTGCCTCTAGAACGTTGCCGACCTTTTTTTATCAAATTTAAAATTGTTAATATTGTTGATATAAAGTCTGATGTCCATGTTCACAATACGAAACTGTCACTACCTAAGAACAGTTTTTAATTTTACAATAAATTATTTAAGCAGTTTAAATTTGCGTGTTGTTGATAAAATGTAAAACAAAAAACGGCAGAATGATAATAAAATCAAAATAGTATGTACAGTCGGTTTACTAATCCCAGTTCAACTCTTGTAAAATTAAATTGATAAAAGGTTGAGTGCTCGAATAAATGAACTTTGATCAAATAAAAGGCAGATATCTAGCACATTTTTATTAACTAAATCTTGACCAAATACTTTCGCTTCCTAGAGCAGCTTTAGGGGCATTTTGTTAATTTTGGCCTATCCAACAACCTGTCGACAATGTTATAAACTTAAAATCGTACATTACACTATACTACACAAAGACAAACACATTAAAATTTAAAAAAAGAGGCGGAGCTTCATTATGGATGTCATTAGAATAGAGATCAGATTCTCTATTCTAATACCATCCATAAAGTTGGACTATAGTTTATTTTTTTGAACGAGAGAGTAATTAGCATAATTTTAACTGGTATCTCCGACCACTCCATGGGCGTGCTCAAGATTAATTGAAAAATTACTTTGAATAATTGTAAGAAATAAATGAATTATTTCAGTGTTATAAAGTGTTATGTGTATGTAAACAAAAGTGACCTCTTTTATCACACACTATATTAGAACTGACTGGCCTACATTAAAAAGGGTTTTAAAAAATTCACATTTTTTTTTTAATTTTTAAAAATTACAAAAGAGAAAAAGAGTTTTTAAAACCGTCTAAGGTATGTTAAATAGATGAATAAAAATATTAATATAAAACTTACAGCTACTTGTTACAAATCCAAATCAGATTCAGAAGATGAACTTTCAGAACCAAGATTTATAATAACTGGCTCGATCATTTTATCAGTAATATTGTCCAGCTTCCACATTTTTTCCTCTTCTTTAATAGTGTGATTTACTGCCTTTTCCCAGTTTTCAGGTTTTACATTATTTACGGCCTCCAAAAACAACTATTTAACATCATGAATTTTAAAAGTGGTATTTTTTCTTAAAACTTCACTCTTTATCTGTGCCCATACCAGTTTAATTGGGTTTAATTCACAATGATATGGTGGGGATCTAAGTACTGATATTCCAGGATTTTTGGCAATTTCATCAATTTCGTATTTTTTAAATTTTTCTTTATGAAGGGCACACAACGAATAAAGTTCCTTTCTTATAGATCCGGGATGATACGTAATATTTTTTGAACTCAGCCAATTCTGCAAGTCTTTTTTTAACCACTCGGTTGTGGGCAGTTCTTCTATAAGTCTGAAGTGATAACTTGCATTATCCATTACTATTACACAGTTCTTGGGAAGAAGATCTATCATTTGTTTGAACCATTCTTAAAAGATATCAGCGTTCATGTCTTCATGGTAGTCACCGGTACGAGTTGATTCAAAAGTTAATAAACCACCTTCAACAAAACCGTCTGAACTGCCCATGTGTACTATTATCAGCCTGCGTCCCTTTCCTGATGGTGGGTTTAAACCAGTAGATAAGTTATTTACAAAAGCGTGCCTTTGACTTGTAACAGTTTCACCCTGCCAAAATTTATTTGGTGTATGACCCCCGTTGATCCATGTTTCATCAAGATAAAATATTTTTCTTTTTTGGTTTCTCATTTCCTTTATGGTTCTTAGAAAATGTCTTCTCCATATGACAATATCGCTTCTTTCTAATAAAATAGACTTTCTGGGATTCTTTTTCCAGCGAAAGCCTATTTCTTTTAAAAGTTTTCATAACGTACTTCGACTCATTTCTGGGTAATCCTTATCATCTCGAACTAAGACAAGAACTTTATCCAATGTTGGAAATTCTTGTCTAAAGAAGAATTCATGCACTTTCCGTCGAAGTCCTTCTTTAAAATGATATTCTATTTGAAATTTTGGTTTCCCTGGAGCATTACGTAGCATTTAAAAACTACCACATTTCTCTTCTTTAATAACTCTGTAAATCGTAGATTTCCCAACACCAAGTGTACTGCTAACTAACTCAACGTCTCATCAACACTTTCACATAAACGTTTGTCTGTAAATGATTTAAAACAATAAAATATTAATGTTTTTTCATTAACTGTTAAAGGACCAATTTTTCGGCGTTTACACGGCACTTCCAAATTTTCCATAACACTAGTATACACAATAAACTGCACCTTGCAACTAAAGTACCTACTTTTAGTGAACTGTTAAGAATTTTGAATACGCCACTTGGACCTTCCTACAAAATGGAAAAACCCACTATCACATTTTCTGTGGAATAAGTTTAGAAGGTAATTATCTAGTCAATAACTGTCGTAGATTCCTGGAATTAAAGAATTAAATGTTTGATTGTTGAAACCCTTACTTCGTGGAATGCACTCATTTCGGATTAAATAAAACGTTTTATTTTATCTAAAGAATTAAACTTTATTTTGCAAATAGGTAGGTACTTATTAAACTTTTATTGGTTATATATAAACAATAAAATAAACATCTTACATTTCTTGCAAATTCATTAGTACCTGTTAACCTCCATCACTCCGACACTGGCAACCTTATTTAGGGATTAGTAACCCTCACAACTATTGTATTCTATTCTGCTCCAACCTTTATACCTGGTGGTCATACTCAATTTAAAATTGTTTTCCTATATACTTCTGTAAACTTGTTGACAAATATCTGTTTTTCATCGAGTCACCCGTATCAACAGTTTAGGGATTTGCATACATAATTTATTGTTTTATTACTCTCTCATACATAAAAATACACTATAAGAAATACACACATACACACATTATAAGAAATACACTTTCACAAAATTTTATTGCAGCCGGTTCTGTGGCTTTTGAATATTATCTTGGACAAACACCGTGCCACTAGATTTTTATAGACTGAACTTGCTCACGTCCACTCCGGCTGCTTTATTTTTTTTTAATTTATTAATTTGCAAATACAAAAATATTTCATAATGACGGTATTAGATTTTAATTCGATACAGATCAGCGAAAAGCCGTCATCAACATTACTCATCAAGCTGTTTGCTTTGCAAGTTTAAGCACGGTGGTTGAGATTTGAATTCGATTTCGCAAGGTAAAAATCTAATAATTTCTCATTTTGTTCTTAGATGGCGTAGTTACGTCTGTGCATAGTTATTTTTGATAACTATGGTCTACGACGGGAAAAGATTTTGTTTCGATACGGATTAGTGGCTGTACCGTACTGAGGAGACCTAAAGAGGTCGAAATGCTTATATGCGGCTTGTCGCTGCTCTGTATCGAATCAAAATCTAATACCGTCATTATGTTTTATTTCTTTACTTCGTTTGGAGTACCAGAAATTAAAATCACTACGAATTTTGACCATGATAAACTGCATTTGAAATGCAATCTTAGATTCCCTTGCCGATTTATTTATCAAGCTGTTTGCTTTGCAAGTTTTAGAAAGCACGGTGGCTGAGATTTTAATTCGATTTTGCCAGGTAGAAGTCGTATGATTTCTCTTTTTGTTTTTACAAAAATACTTATTAATATTATAGTACCATTTAAATTTAAATATAATTATTTTACTTTATTCTATAATAAGTTATTCTCTATACACAACTGAAAGCCAAAGAGGAACTTTGAAAGGTAATTTACTTATAAATGTATAGGTAAAGTAACTGAATGTAAGTTGAAAAGCTGTAGTTTTGTTCTAAATAATAACTCAAAGCCAAAACATCTTGAAATATGTAATAGCAATTAATCAAGTTGCTGTACATATATAACAAACAACCGAGAATGAAGTTCTTCGCTTACTATTTCAACGTCAGACCTAACAGACAGAGCGGTAATTAGTAATTACAATGTGTGCAATATAAGGAGCCAGCAAGAAACAACAAGGCAACAAACGAAACATTAACAACATCTGTACAAAACGCTTGACACAACCAAAGAGCAAATTACTAAATTATATTGAGTTTTGTGCTCCAAATAAGCTCCTGCTAATTCCCGCGAAGCAGTTTTCGTTGCTGTTATTCGTGAAAGACTTTTGCGCTATAGGCAAATTCGTGGAAAGTCTAAATACACTATATTTTGTTAATGTTTAACGCCGTAGGGGATTTCGGTCTATACTTTGTGGTATAATTTTCACACTCTTTTAAAGAATATGAATCGAAGAATATCTTTTGTTTTAAATAACGCAAAATTGTTTGATTGTAAAGCGTTTTATATAAATGTTTTCAAAATATTTTTTTGTGGCTTTATCTAAACTTCATATTTATTCCATAATTTTATTTTTATGAACCACTCATCTGTAGGCTTGATAAGACCTTCATAAGAGAGTTACTGCACCTATGATGGTAACCTATAACTACGTTTACTAACTTTGCATGTTAAATTACCTTTCATACTTGTTTAATAATTATTCTGCCACAAGTTGCTTTTTGTTTATAACATCTAATCTACCTTCACGAGTAGAGACAGAAGGTGTGTCAAAGGTATATTTATACAAAGTGTTCAAACTGCAGTTTTCTTTAAAAGGAGTTTAGTAGGTAAACCTAAAATAATTTACGTTAAAAAATTTTATAGGCATTTTATTGCTTAATCATTTTACCTAATAATTCGTTTTGAAGATCTCTTTCATAGTCATTGTTTGTAAAATGAACAGAGCATATTCTACTAGAATCAGGATTAAAATTATCAGCTCTTCTGCATCAGTTAACCCATTAAGCCTTTATAGGTTTCGACACTAAATCCTTTCCTTTTGGAAAACTGTGAAAAATTAACACGCATAATCTTGGATTTCACACTCTTAAAATTGTTGTCACAACCATATATGGCACGTCTATTACCACCCATTTTGTTTATGCAAGTAAATTGATATAGAAACAATAATTAAATAGTCTTATAAGGCCGGTAAATCGCTAGTACAAAAAAAAAATTGCCAGCGGATACAACTATTCTATATAAAACAATAAGAAATGTCAACCTCAAATCCCCACGCCTACGTCACACTCAACCCAACGCATTTCTTACATTGGAGCATAGGACAAAATCAATCCTATCTGTGTTTAGTATCCTTGCCCAATAGCAACATGTTTTAGGAAGATATAGGCAACCAATAAAACATCCGTGTATTAACAATATAACTATGCTAGTTTTAAGTGTGTTAAGGGTATCATTAGACCCCACCTGGGTGATGCCGGGTTAATACACACGTATTTTCATTATTTCTCACGTCACTTTTATGTGATGTCTGTCCGGCTATTGGATTTCTGGATGTGTGTCCGATATATTACTTATTTTAATTTTTGCATGATAATTTATAAACTAAACTTGAGCTTTCCATAATAATAATAGGAGCTTTAGTTTTTGTATACAATAATGCCAATGTAGTAAAGACTTAAGGTAATTTAGGTGTTAATAAAGGTATATAAGGTAGTGACGCAATAGTAAATAGGATTGAATAATTTAGTAAATTGGTCCTGTTGTTTGATTAATGTCAAATATTCTATTATTGAATTTGTTAAAATAATAGTACATTGTTTACCGGGTAGGAAAAGCTTAATATTCCTGGACGACTGTGAAGATTGCTAAGTCGAGGCGCAAGCCGAGACTTAGCAACACAGAGTCCAGGAATGTGGCTTTTCCTACGAGGTAAACATACTATTTTTCCGCAAATCGTTTAAAATTCGACAGATATTGATTGATTAAAAAAAACGCGATAATTTTATTCCCAAATAAATGGTGCTTTGAAATTCCTAATAAAATTACTTGGGTTACTATGAAAACGTATTGAGGTTGAATTGTCAAACTTGACGCTTATAAATTTAATTGCTGGTGTTCTCGAAAGTAAAATTATAAGTGATGATGAAATTTCCATTCCTACGACTTCTCCAGAGCTGGTTGAGGCAGTGACTGCTTCATTAGAATTATTGCCAAAGAAATCAAGAGAAAAGTACGAAAATGCATACAGACGTTTTATGGATTATCGCATGAGTAAAAATACGAGTTCTTTCTCAGAAAATGTTGTAATGGCATACTTCCTAGACCTTTGTTTAAAGATGAAATCTTCAACATTATGGGCCAATTATTCAATGCTGAAGTCAACCCTTGCACTTAAACACAATGTAGGTATATCTACATACTAAAAACTTTGTTCTTTATTGAAACGGCAAGCTCAAGGTTATAGGGCAAAGAAATCTAAGATTTTAACGAAGGAAGAAATTGAAAATTTTATCCAGGAAGCTCCAGATAAAGAAAATTTAATGATTAAGGTAATTTACAAGGTTTTAATTTCTATTTAGATTATAGCTTTATTTATTTTTTAGGTGGCTGTAATATTTGGTATTTCTGGGGCCTGTAGAATGGATGAGTTACTCCGAATGACTGTACACGATATAGAAGACTTAGAATCTAAGCTTTTAATCAGCATACCTGATTCGAAAACCAACAAACCAAGATCATTTGTAATTAATCAGATCTACTTGAATGTTTATCGAAAGTATGTTTCGTTAAGACCAGAAAATATGAACAGTGACCGATTTTTCTTTAAATATCAAAGCGAAAAGGGTTGTAGACAAGTGGTAGGAATTCATTAATTTAGAAAAATGCCCAAAATAATTTCTACCTACTTATTTGAACTTGGTAAATCCGCTGGTCACTGGTCACTGCTTTCGTCGGTCTTCTGCAACAATATTGGTTGACTCTGGTGCCGACATATAACTAGTTTAAAGAGGCATGGCGGATGGAAGTCATCAAACGTTGCTGAAGGATATATCGAAGAATCGCTTAACAATAAGGTTGAGGTGGCAAATAAAATTTTCACAGTACAAAATATTCAACAAAATGACACTTCCACCCTGCATGTTGTCCAAAATGTTTCTCATAGTTCTAAGAGTGTTCCTCCAATGTTCAATAATTGTACTAACTGTCAAATTACTGTAAATATAACAAATTGATCTTAAAAATGTATTCAGCAATGACTTGATGTTTTCAAAATATAAATTAATTCCTTATAAGCAATGTGTTTTCTATCATTTATGTAGAACACTAACAACTGTACGGAAATATCATTTCCTTACAGTAAGGTTTGACTTTTCTTCAAGAAATTTTGACAGGAATGTCAAATTTTCCTGGCGATTTGCGGAAAAAGTTTGTTTACTAGTTTATTGGGTAAGAATTCTCTAAGAAAATGCCTTTAAGTTTCATTGATCCTTTATTGATGTTATTAGAATGTGATAATTTGCTTTTTCTGCTTTTTAAAGTAAATATTAAATTTACTTTATATATTATAAATATATATCTTCATTTAAACTTTTTTATGTTGTGTAATAAAGTTTTTACCCTAAATTTTAAAATATTGGTTACTCTACTTGGACAAAAAGAAACAACTTCTTACCGTGTACCCTTAAAAACATTTTCCTAATTAGGAAAGTTGTTTATTCCGTTAAAACGAAAAAAAATCTCATTCGTTTTATCCCTTATTTCGGGACGTTGTCCCTCCACCCACTGCGGCCTTCGTCGGGAATGCTTACATGCCTTTTATCTCGTCCTCCCTAATCCCGTCACATCCTCTCAACGAACGAGAATGAATAATATCTTTTAAAACATTCGTGTATCTTGTTTGTTGCAGATTTGGCGTTTCCGCGTTTCTCCGAACCCATTCCCAACGTTACAGTCACCGTTGGGAGAGATGCTTTGTTGGCGTGCGTCGTAGATAACCTTAGAGGATTTAAGGTGAGTATCCCTAGTTATTCTTTTATGTTTAAACCAACAGAACATGTCATTCAAATGTAAATTTGTTTAATTAAAAATTTCATATTTGGTAAAAATCAACGATGATATCGATAGACTGTATTATTACACTCAGATGCAAAAAAATACAACGGAGAAAAATTTGATCAAATTATTTCAATTCAATTTTTTAATATTTAGCCCCATTGTCATGATCTTTTAGCACACTGTATAAATTTATAAATTTTAATTTGGTATATTGAGTTTTTTTTATCAAATTGTATATTTTACTTATTGTACGGGGTTAATTAGGACGTGGTTTTATTATCCAAACTTTGACAGATCCTGTGGTTTAATTTTCTTTGCGAATGTTCATAAAACCTTAGTTTTAGGTTGAAACCATGTCTCCCAAGCATTGTGTTTTTGTTGCATGTCAAAATATGTCTTGCTTCGTTTTTTAGAGCCAAATTAATTTGCCACTCATAATTTAGGACTTGGAGTTATTTTGTAATACGAAGAGGTGGCTTTAGTGACCATATTTATCATTATGTCATATTGACACTTAAATTTTGTTTACCTATGATTGATCATAGTTCTTAGTGTTGAAGGTTGTGCGAAAACCGGTGCTGTGGTTGAAGATGGTTAAAAATGGTATAAAAATATGGAAATAATCTTCTATATGAGTGTAACATATAAAGATTGAACGAATTTAAAACGGATCATACAATTTAATATATGTCTGTTTGAACTGCATTTGAAAGAGTGGACCAATATAAAACTTGGACAAAAATAAATCCATACCTAGGTATAGACATTGTATAAAATATCGTTTAAACTATCTGTCTTGCAACAATGTTGTTTGCGTAAAGGAAGCGATAATAGTTCAGGAAATGAAGCTCGAAAAAAGTTAAAACATCGCAATTTTTTCGTCCTGCATGGATTGAGTTGAAATTTTAACAGAAGGTAGGTGATGGCCCAAGGATCAAAATCTATATTAAACTGAAGTGCGCTGAAGGGCTTTAGGGCTGAAGACTACCCCTAATTGTCAAAAATTATAAAATAACATATTAAACCTGAATATGGGTAAGATTTGGTTTAAATTAGTTAAATAATAATTATTTTATACTTTTGAATAGAGTTCCAACATATTTTAACCCTTAAAAAGTGACCCTTGTTAGAGAATAATGTAAAAAAAGTACTTATGCGAAGAAAATTATTTCGTCTTGGAAAGATTTGCATAAAACTTTGGAATTAAGCTCAACTTACCCTCTGCTTCATAGTTTATGTCATGCCGATGAACCCTGATTGTTCTTGGGGGTGAAAACTACCCCTAATTTTCAAAAATTGTAAAATAATATTACAAATCTTAAGATAAGTGAAATTTGGTTTGGATTAGTTATATAGTAATTTTTTTTATACTTTAAAATACAATTTCATACATTTTTAACCCTTAAAACTCAATTGTTATGAGGGCTTTAGATCAAAACAATTTTTTGCCAAAATTTTGCAACTTTTCAACTTTTGAAAATCACCCTTTACAACATTGCAGTTTGTATAATCTAATTTAATAGATATAAATTGAAAAAAGTAAAATTAAATACAAAAAAATTTATCAACATAAAAAGGCAGCATATATTCTTATACATTTACATACATAGTTGAAAATAATTACATTTATAGGTAAAACAATTATAATATTAATTTTATTCGTCATCAATTACATATTCATCGTGATCTATGTCATCCTCATCTTCTTCAATTATTGGTGGACTATTATTGCACCCTTCACCTGAGCACCCAGAACAAGTAGAGTTACAGTATAAACCAACTTTTCTGCACCCACATGAAACGCCGCATCCTTTTTTGCATTGGCAAAAAATAATTTTCAAAAGTTCATCGGGTGCAGGTTGTTTGTTCATGCGTACGGGTAATAACAAACCATCTTTGGAATACCGTCCCCAATCTGCTGCTCTGATATTTTCAATGCCAAGCCATAGACATATAAACGGATGTTTTATTCTGTTGTATGGGATTTCAAAATAAGAACGCTTCAAATTTCGAATGTATAACGCCCCACTACCTAATATATCGGTTTTGTAGATTATTATGCTCCGAAATGTACTGTACTATGCTAATGGAATTTTCCGAAAAAAAAAAATTAATTGGTTTTTTTAACGTATTTCCTTTAGTTTTAAAGATAGAGTGTTTCTTCAAAAACGATTTTGTAGAGGTTTTTAAAAGCTGCAAGGATCTGTGAATTAAATCTTTTTGGAACCCTTGGTTTTTAAATGTGGTGAGTTTAAAGGGCTCGAAAAAGATGGTGCTTGATCGTAAATGGATGCTTTAAACGGCTATATCTCGCCAAATATTCATTGTACAACAAATCTAAATAAAGGGAAATTTTAGTCATTAAAAAAGCAACATTTATATTTTTTTCATATAATCAGTATTTTCGGGGATATTTAAAAAAAGAAGGTAAAAAATATGAAATTGTAAATCGTTTCTCGCTTTATGCTGTACTTTTTCTAAAACTAAGCATTTTAAATGGGTCAAACTTCTTGGACGTATTAACAATACATGTACAAAGAGAATTGCAGAAGGGTGAAGATCGATTTAAATTATAGGCGTGGTTAGGGGGTTGTTTTCATCAATCGTTTACTCAATTTTTGAGCTAGAGTCTTTTTTTTATGATAAGTCTATTTATGCTCTTTAAAAAAGGTTCTTTGAGTTTTCTTCCAAAAATGCATCATTTTTCCGATATTTGACTTTGAATCTTTCAAATTTGGCATTTGAAGAAAACCGCTAAACATTGATAGGCCGTATTTTAGGTTCCTGTTATATCGCAAAAACATTTTAAAAAATGAATTGTATTTGTCTTTTTAAACACTAAAAATTTGTTCTTTACAATTTTTTTGATAAAATGCACCATTTTTGAGTTATTCGCGAAAAATCGATTAAAAACGTCGATTTTTTCATCTAAAATTTGTTACTTTCAATCGCGAATAACTTGAAAAATATCAGTTTTACCAAATAAATGTATAGAAACATTTTTTGTTTAGAATCACTTTAATCGAAACCAGTAGTTAAAACGTAAAAAAAAAAATTTACCCCCGAGATGGGGTGGCAACCACCCCCAAGGCTTTGGCGCACTTTGGTTCGATATAGATTTTGATCCTTAGGCTATTACCTACCTTCTGTTAAAATTTCAAGTCAATCCACGCAGGACGAAAAAATTACGAGGTGAAATGCTTCATTTCCTGGACTATAAGTGGTTTGACAGCATAATAAAATCGTAGATTTATGTGTAGCTTTCAATTTGTATGATTTCAGAATCCACCAGTCCGCTGAAGTATTGGATTTTTATAATATAATAATTTGACAACCTTTTGTTGGTCAACCACCTACAGCAGAATTGAGCCGAAATACATAATATTTCGTATGTTCCGAATTTATTTCGTTCAATCTGTAGGTCATAAAGTATAGAAATAATTCTAGAATTTAAGGTAACAAAGTAAGACTGGATCATATATGCATCATAAGACCTAATGAATAAAGAAGTAAAGACCTTTGACACGTATTAAATTTTAAGATATTCAAATCCAGTAATTATCTAGCAGAATGCAGAAGACTAACTTGATAACTGCATTATTCAGGGAATACTTAGCGCTCTGTTGGTTAATACCTTTGCAGCCTTTTAAATGGGCTTCTAGTTTACTTTATTCTTCTTTTAATTTCCTGAGATAACATTCACTTTTCATTCACCTAACAGCTCAAATATTTGTATGATTGTACTCTCTCTATGATTGTATGATAGTTGAATTGTTAGTAATGTTCTGCTTTGTTTGAGTATCCATTTGGTATAATTGATGACTATAAAGTTTTTTCAGAAAGTCAATATTATTTAAGCTATGTATGGATAAAAACAATGAAGTTTTATCGAAAAATTTCACGTTTTTTACCGGTTTTATATAAATGACTCAAAAATATGGCTTTGATCGAGAAAACAAGCAAAACAAAAATAAAGCTTAAATAAGATGAATGAGATTTATTTTTTACAAGATATTCTAGATACAATACAAAATGAGATATGGACAGTCAAAGTAGAAATTTGTTTTTACGAAAGTTTTGGTTTAGTGTATTCACCGTTAAATTGTAAAAGAAGGGTTGATTTTTTGGAGATAATAAAAAATCAGCACTACAAAAAGTAACTTGCATGTAAACTAAGTGAGTTACAGCTCTTAAAGGATAGACTCTTTGAATATTTAAAAAAAAAAGTGGCAGTTTGATTAAAATTATATCTACCAGAATCAAAATTAATTGTTTTTCTTCTACACTACATTTTATTTCAGAGTTCTTTATTAGATCTAGGAGTTTGAATGCTTTAAAATGCATTATTTTTGAAAAAAGTTATATCGTCTATTTTGAAAATTAAAAAAAAATTTAATAACATAAAAACTTTAATATACACGGAAAAAATGGTAAAGTAATAACTGATATCTACATGAAAAATTTCTAAAAAATAGTCCTGACCTCATCAAATCTAAAACCCACCCAATGTATAGGATACGTTGATGACAATTTTGTCATTTGGCCCCATGATAAAGTCACATTAGATCTCTTTCTCTCTCATCTGAATGGAAAACATTTCAGTATTCAATTTACGATGAATCGCTAAATGAAGTTTAGCCTGAATCGTCTTTTCCATTCCTGATGTTCTTATTCAGAAACACCTACTTTACAGTTTTTTCTGTTCCATATACCTGAAACCCATACAAACCGTTATCTCAATGCTCAGTCACAACATTACCCCTTCCAACGTTTTTCAGTTAATAATACTCTTATTTCCTATTCTATAATACTTAGCGGCGACAATTATAGATTATCCGAAGTCAATTCAATAAGGCAAACACTTTTATAAAACAGCTACCACAAAACTCAAATCAATAGGAGCATTCAAAAACAACCAAACCCCATTCCATCCAAAAAAGAAACCTCGCAACCTGGTCAATCCAAATACTTTCTACCTTTTATTAAAGGTTTTACCGACAAGATCAATAAAAGTCTTAACCCACTAAACATCAATAACATCTTCACCACTCTCTCCAAGTTATCCAATCTTGTCAGATCCATAAAAGACCAAATCTGAAGACCATAATGTCTACGAGATACCTTGTTCCAGTTGCTCACGTACCTATATAGGACAGACAATCGACGAATCCACAACCGCATTTACGAACATTTTATATCTGTAAAACATTCTCATTACTACTTCAGCACTAGCACAATATGTCTAAACATGCGGTTGTGTAAGAGAATGATCAGTATAAAGATCGCAAATTTCGAGAATGGAAGTAGTCGCTTACAGAGGCTTTACTGTACATACATTTCAACGGAAACATTTTTAAATATAATTCTTTAAAGTAAAGAAGTGATATCGGATATTTTCTTATAATATTATAATAGAAAAGCTTTCATTGTAAAGACAAGTGGAACATTTAAGTACAAATTTGCAATCTGTTCTTTTTAAACATTCTACTTATAAATATTGCTTTCCAGTATTTATTAAAATCGATATGTTTAGTTTTGCTATAATGTGTTTTTAATATTCGAAATCATTAAGCGTTTAAAATCCTTTATACGCCATAATCTAGCTTCTCATTTACACAAGAAAAAAACGCCTATTAAATTCAACAATTTTGATTATAGCTATTTAAAATCCATACAAATATTCTGAAATGTTAAATATGCCATAGAGCCTTTAGGAATTTATGCAGCACTTTTAAAATTTAATTAATTTATTCCTGCTAATGGCATTGCAGCTCAAAGAAAATACCGCATACAGCATTTTAGTACAAATGCGAAAACGGATTATACAGGTATGTTTTGTTTAGCGAGATTATAAAAGTGACTATGCCTGCTATTAGTATCTCATAAACACATTACACACACATACACATATTATATATATATATATATATATATATATATATATATATATATATATATATATATATATATATATATATATATATATATATATCTTTTTATTTTATCGAACTTCTTAAGCAATACACTATATCACCGTCAGACATTCAAGTAAGTTTCGATATTGTCGCACTCTTTACAAACATTTCTTCAGATGAAACACTCTGAAAACTAAATACAGTACCCAAGAAGACTAGGTAATTCTCATTAAACATTGTATTGTAACGTTATATTTTGCTTACCTCAGGGTAAGAATATGGGGGAGAAGATTGGGCAAACAAAATAATCGAAACTAGTGCGTACGGCACTCAGCAGGTTGTTGGAGAGCTGGGTCGTGGATAAGTTGAAATAAAGTTGGTCGGATTGGGGTATCTACTAAATGAAAACAAAGGAATACTTACATAAATCTCCTGGGTCAAAAACGAAATAAAATATGGCAGATAAGATTTACCTCTAGCTATTTTCTTTATTGAGACGGCGCTTCAAAGAAAAACTTCCTGCTGGTAAAAGAAAAATTCTCCTTCACTAAAATCAAAATACATACAAGGGTTAGGAGACTTTTTCAAAATAAAACACAAAATGGATCAGAGAAACAAATCAAACTTTTATTTTTGTCTCAAACAAACAGTTATCAAAAATACAGATTACACAAGAAGCATACTATATTTATAACATAATACAAATTAACAAAAACTTACGTGTTATTTGTTTGCTACAAAAAATTTGAAATGGTTCCTAGGTTATAATATGGCCAAATTAGATTATCAAAAATTTATGGATATCCTTTTTGATAAAAATACTGTGGAACTTATCCTTATATATGAAATATCTTTTCTATATAATAATTAAATGAAAATTGTTTTACAACAATGGATTAGAGCAAAATGTCATATGTCAACATAACATTTTAAGACAATATAAAATATGACATTTTTTAGCTACATTATTACAAATTCTTTTATTTTAATGAAAGCAATTATGAAAAATGTATATATAACTTGGAAAAATTATTATATTAGTTGTTACCTCATTTTTCACATATTTCGCCACTGAGCTTTTAAAAAGAAAAAACTTGCTACATCTCTGGGGAAGCTACTTGGAGAAATTCTGAAACTAAAAAACGGGAAACTATTTCCATACTCAGGAACAACGACCAAATCAGGTTTGGTGGAGGAATCAAGCTGGCAAACGACAACAAAGCTGGTGGGACATCCTATATACTAATATTTTTAAAATTTCATCAGTTTCCGGTACACTGTATAAATTTTATCGTGATTACTCTGTCTAAATGCATTTAATGCAAAGAGTATTATCATATTGTCTGGTCTTAAGATATAACACAAAAAAATGAATCGACGTTGGATTTAAAATTGCAAAAACATGTTTGTCGTTTCAAATCTCTTACTTTACTCCTAAATCTTAATAGATATCTTAATAAATAGATCCATCTCTCTATTGAGTCTAATTTCTATAAGTATTATGTACAGCGTCTATTCAACAATATTAGGCCACTTAAATGAACTTTGGGCTTTCTTGTTCCCTGATATGTCAATTTTTTGAATTTGAATAAAAAACATAAATTCCAGAGCCAACTTCAGGCAGGATGTTCTTTTTTGACTAAATTGCGACACGATTGATCATGCAACAGATTTTTAACTGCTGTATATCTTTAGTAAATATCCAACGTGTTCAAATACATTACAATATTAATTGCCAAAGACGAACGACGCTTTCGCAATACACTCTGTTAATATTTAGAGCTGAAAGATGGCAGAACAATCTATTTATCTTTAGGAAATTGCTCAAACGCCGCTCCTCTTACACAACATGGTAGAATTTTCAACAGAGTTAGGTCCTCGGGCACTTTAAAATATTGAAACAATAATTTGTTGCAGCTCGTTTGCGTTTAACAATTTATCTCTTACAGATAACGTAGTCAAAAGGATAATAAGGTTTTTTTCTAAACAGTGTATTTAAGCTTGAAGGAAAAATTAAATAAAGGAGTTTACGAAGAAAATTATCCGATCAAACTGAAGCGTTTGTTTATG
This sequence comes from Diabrotica balteata, assembly GCA_918026665.1. Taxonomy (NCBI): domain Eukaryota; kingdom Metazoa; phylum Arthropoda; class Insecta; order Coleoptera; family Chrysomelidae; genus Diabrotica; species Diabrotica balteata. Next base: position 182,986,029 of record OU898277.1, on the reverse strand, counting down.
TCGGTTCCCTAATATTTACCTGATAAAATTTAACTTCCTGTTCAAAATATAGTTATTACCAAACTTTAATAGAAATTACGTCATAGTACACTTAAAAAATGGCCTAACTTGTAGCAGTGGCAAACCACCCTAAATTGTATTACTCTAACCGCTATCTTGATATTAAAGCAGAACCGTTTTGCTTAATATCTTCGAAATTGTCAACTATTTGACAACATGGTGATGACTTAAATTATTACAATTGCGGTTTCCTACAATTTCTTAGTTGCAATTTTTTTCGATTGATGCTTTTTATGTTAACAGAAAAAATATTGACTAAGTATTATTTTTGAATTACCTCGTTTATTAGTAACGCTGTAGATAAAATTATGGTTGCTTTAAGATGCAAAGTTCCCTCAAACAATATTTGCCGAAAAAGCCCATAAAAAGAGGTTTTGCATGCTGCGAAACTGGATATGTGCAAAGATTAAGCATATATGAAAGCAAAATTCAAACACAACATGCTAAATATAGTTCAGAGGCTAAAACGGTATTAGACATTACCGAGTCTCTTAGACGCCAAAACTACTGTATTTATTTCGATATTTTTTCTTAAGTTTTCCTCTTTTTAAGAAAATGTTAAGTTATGATTTGTTCTGCTGTAAAAATTTTTAAAATAAATCGGAAAGGCTTTCCAATACAAATGAGAACAAAACAATTAAAATGGAAGAATCGATTATTTTATGTCTCATGATATGTCTATTGCTAAATGCAAAGAACGGGATCACAATTGCATTCTAGTTGACAGTACTGTGTATAATCTACTTGGGATTACTTTAGTTTTTTAAAGAAAAGCGAATAGAGAACAAGAAAGTAGCAAGTGTACGGAAGCCATAAGTGAGTACAATCGTTATATGGGTGGAGTGGACCTATTTGATCATACTTCTCATTCAATTTAATGAAAATCCCGAAGATGGTATATGAAGATTATTTACTATTTAATTGATGCAGCAGTAGTAAATTCATATATAACTTACAAAACTACAATGAAAATGAGGTCTTTTAAATCAAAACGAATGAGGCACGTCCATTTTGGAAGTGGAAGAATTTCACCATAACAGAAAGAAGCCAGGATCTAGGGTAACAAGAGGAAGAAGTAATTTGGAGTCAATAATATGTAATAAATAGGGTCAACACATAATGTTGTTAGCCTTGAAAGTACGGTGAGACCAGGCGATATTGGCAATCACACGCAGAAAAAAGAAACATTGAGACGTTGTGCACTCTATTCAACGAAAGCGAAACCAAAACTTTTGAGTAATAAAATTGTTAGGTTGCATTATGTATTTCACGTTTTTCAATATTTGACAATAAAAATGTTTAATTATTGTGTTTTTACTGTGGTCGATTATGGAACCACAACTGCATGTACCAAAGCCTACATACCTTATCAGGCTGAGGTCGAAATTTCAACCACCTTAAAAAATGGACAAGGAGTGCAAATAAAGTGAAAAGGCGAATGACAGTTCAGTAATCGATCATTCATTAATTACAATCAAAGAATTTGTTTATATTACCAAAAAATAATTTTGCCCTATAAAGGGCTAAAAAAATATTTTCTATATTTTAATATTTACCAAAAATTAAATCAAGTTGGATTTAGAGCTAGACGATCTACCCTAAACAATTTATTTACATTAAAAATCGCCGTAGAAAAATAGAGTAAAAAAGAAAAACTCATATAGCCTTAATATACTTGAAAAAATGCATATGACAGCGTGTCGAGTTCACAGTTGTGGAAGAAAATGACGACGCATTTGAAAGCAAATCCAGTTCTTGCTAGGGATACTCAAAAATAACATATTGTCATCTTTCAAATACCTTTGATAGGTTTTTAAATCAAATTCTTTTCCGTCTTAACTCGAGTTGCCTATAGCTTCAATGAATTAATTATTCATAATATTTGAAAAGAAGTCTATTATTTCTTTCTTTCATATTATGTAAATTCCAATCTCTATAATTTTACATAATTTGCCCACTATATTGTAAAGTTATCACCCGACACAATCTGTTCTTATTTCAGCATCTCAGTCCGGCGTAAAATCGGTTTACTGGCAAGGCAACAACAACAACAAATGGCTCCATATACAAGAGCATCGTGCGAAATATTGAATTTGCTTCGTGTCTTAGAGCGCCCCGCTCCAGCTCTAAATAGTGCATAAATTAGGTCGTAAAATGCCGGACCCTAATCTCTGCCACTGCATTACACTCCATAGTCGTAACTGAGTAAACTAGTCTGGCAGAGTCGTTCCAGCAGATCTTGAGACAAGAAAATTAAAGTAAATGTGTATTATTTGAAATAGATTGATCAAGTTTGAACTGAGATACAGTTTGAGAAGATAATAGGCGTGGGTAAATAGAGGAGGGACAAAGACAGGATATTTAAATTGAATTATGGAAACGGGAAAAATTCCAGACTATTAAAGATGCAGTATTTATATAACATAAAGATATAACATACATAAGATGTAGTATATCACAGTATATATAACAGTGTTATATACTACAAGAGTATTCTCAACAACTACATTCAACAAGTCTGAAAATCTTAGATTTGGTGGATGCGTCCATAAAAATTGGTTTGATCCTCCACCAAAATCGAAAGTTTCTTTTCTTATATATTTGACTACTGCCTAACTGGAATTATTCTGGAGATCCAATTCTATGGGCTGGAAAAGGTAAAACTTCCGACTATCAACAGCTACTCCGTATTACTAGATATTAAGCTACACCAACTTACTTCATGAAGCAATAAGTGGTTTTATTTTCCCAGTAACATTCGTATGTTACTGAACGAACTGTAAGTTCTTAATGTATAAAATTAAATCCCACAAAACTACATAGAACAGACAGCAAACTGACAAAAAAATCCATCTCTAACGCTGAAGTATACTGCAGAATACTTTAAAAATGATTACTAAGATGACAGCACAAATACTGTTTGAGAATTATAAAATTCATGGTCTGATAATATTTGATGAATATACCTAATTTCCCACCGCCTAAAAAATAGTTAGAAAGAACCTGGATATTTATGGCGTTTTATAACAAAATAAAAATTATCTTCAGATTTCTAATAAAAAAATCTAAAAAAGGCAGGCTGGCCAATTATGTCTCATCAATAAATTCATCTAGACCAATAATTGATATTTGGCAGAAAATAAGGAAAATAAAAGGTTCAACCAAAATTAATCATATCAATACCATTGCTACAGATTGCTGAACTAATAATTGTAGAAATCTTAGCTGATCACTATCAACTATATTCGAGTAATGATCCATACAACTCTACATTCTTAAAACACAAAGAAAAAAACCAAATTGTCACAAATCAAAGTGGAAGATATTATATTCCCTTTCAATATGCCGATTATACTAAGCGAGTTAAACGAAAGCCTCGGAAATGCTAAAAAAACTTCTTCAGGACCTGATGATATTCCAACAATATTTATTGAGAAACTACCTGAAACAGTAAAGAAAATTTTAGTTGACATCTTCAATAATCTTTACACAAATAAAACGTTTCCTTTAATATGGCGACAAGGAATTATAATTCCTTTTTTAAAAATAAATAAGCCAAAAAACTTCATCATCCTATCGTCCAATATCTCTCACCAATAACATTTGCAAAACAATGGGGAGAATATTGAGGGAAAGAATAAAATGGCACTTGGAAAAGGAAAATATTTTTACTCCAATACAAAGCAGATACCGTTCAGAGAGATCGACATCTAATAAGATTGTTGCACTAGAATCCGAAATTCATAAAGCATTTACAAATCAACCAAAAGTAATGGCAATATTTTTCGACATCAAAAAAGCTTTCGACACAACATGAAGCAATATATCCTTAAAATTATGAAAAACTGAAAAATAGATGGTTTCTTTCTCGATTTCACCAAAAACTTTCTTTAAAAGAGGTCTATACAAGTAAAAACGAATAGATTCATGTCAACATCGAAATCATCCGATAATGAAATTTCACAAGCATCGGCCATAAGTCCACTATTATTCATAATCGAAATAAATAATATAAATAACCACATAAAGCTCGCCTTAAAAGCTAATATTTTTGCTGATGATCAAGTAATGTATGTTAAAAGTAAAAATATAGAATTAGCTACCCAAATTTGACAGAGAACAGAAAACAGCTTAGAAATGTGGTCTTTAGAAACTGGTTTATCATTTTCAACTGAGAAGACTAAAGTAATATTATTTACTAAAAAAAGGGCAGAATTCAACTTAAACTTGTATCTTAATTGTCATTCTCTGAAACAAGTCCGCGAAATCAAATTTTTGGGTGTAATATTTAACTCACAACTCACATGGACTTTAGATATCAATAATTTGATCAAATCCTATTAATAAAAAATAAACTTACTAAAAGTTTTATCCAATCATACATGGGATTTTGATACTAAAGTTCTTTTAAATTTATATCAGATATTAATAAGAAGCAAACTTGACTACGGATGCATCTGTTATGAAACAGCAAATAAAAATCAACTGAAGAACTTGATGTTATTTAAACCAAATCTATACGACTAACTAATCTTTGGAGCCTTTTCAACTACTCCATTAAGAAGTGCTAGTAAAAGAAATACCACTATACCTCAGAAAAAAAATATCTATCACTATGCTACGCTTCAAAAATTCTAAGTGCAAGGATCATACCCTTCTCGCAAGTTTAGTAACGAAAGAATCCCTAGAATAATACACAAATTACACCACCAACACAGTACCATTTTACGAATAAGTTAATAGACTACCTTATTATATCAATCAAATCACCTTGGTACCCATAAAGATATAAAAGACACCTCCGTGGACAGTTTTCTTTATCAATAGTAGACCTCTCCTTACTTAATCATGATACGCATTATAGTAATATAAATAGTAACCTCTCCTCCGCCACCGTTTACTGTGACTATTCCAAAGCCTTTGACTGCGTAAATCACGACATCCTATTAAAATAATTAACTTTCTATGGAATTTGGCGTGTGTCTTTGAATTGGTTTAAAACTTACTTGGTAAGTAGGTAACAATTGGTTAGAATAAAAGACACCGACTCTAGTTGTGACGATAGTGAGTGTGGAGTACCGCAAAGTTCACTATTAGGTCCCATTCTTTTTTTACTTTTCATTAATGACATCACTTTCTTGAAAATTAAAGGGAAAATTTTTCTATTTGCTGATGATACCAGTATTACTTGGAAAAACTCTAATATTTCAACGCTTCATTCAATTATAATTGCTGATTTGCTTATAATCAAGGCTTGGTCAGACTCCAACTTACTTAGCTTAAACGTGGATAAGACAGTAGCATCATCTTATAAAGGAGTCCTACAATCGTGCTTTTGAATGAGAGTCAAATCAGTATCGTTAATTGCGTGAAATTTCTAGGTATTCTTATCGACAGTAATCTTAAATGATCCTTGCATTCTGACTCCTTAAGGAAGAAACTAGCCTCAGCTTGCTTTGCAAAAAGATCTGTTTCAGAGGAACTAAATTTATCTTCTGTAAAAATGGCATATTTCTCATTATTCGAGTCCCATCTTCGATATGGGCTTCCATTTTGGGGTTCTAGTACAGCGGCCCAATTTGGTACTATTTTTTAGTTGCAAAAAAAGAGCAGTTCGTTATCTATTTGGTCTCAAACAAACAACTCTTTGCAAGACCTACTTCAAAAATCACGGAATTTTGACGTTTCCCTCTTTATTTATTTTGGAAACAGTTTGTTTGATTTGAAAGCATCTTAACATTTTGCCCTATAGACCTGATTATGGCTACACCAATAGAAATTCGGATTGTAATGTTTATTTACCGATCCGTCCACTCAGCTAGTGAAGAGTTATATTCTATATAAGGCAAAAAAACTTTATAATCACCTTCCAAGAGAAATTAAATTCGCAACATCCTTTATTAAGTTTCGTAAGATGACAAAAATCTATCTGTCTGAAAGACCAGTTGATGCCAGTTCAGTTGAAGTTTGATGTTGAGTTTCTTAATGTATAACAAAGAAACAAAATTAGTATTGTTTATAATTACATTTGGGTGTCTCAAGCAGTGGCTACAATTTGTTTCATTTGTTGTTGTCTGCACAAATTATGCAATAATTTTACTAATTTAAAATTGTATTGTTTGTTTTTTTATTATATTTGTTTTTGTTTTATACTTTTTGTACTATTTGACTAATTTATTTTTTAGCTTTGTCTATAAAATTGTTCAATAATTTTCAGTGACAATAAAGTATATTTCTATTCTATTCTAAAAAACTGGAAGAAATAAATTCTCTATATTTATCCTTAAGCTTACTCTCGTGTCACGTTGTCCACGTGTCCACGTGTTCTGCTCCCAATACCGCCTTCTATGCCATTTAAATACTACATAGGAATAAACCATCTAAGGTGACATTCAATAATGGTCATCCTAGAAGCCGGACCCTAATCTTTGTCAGTACATTACACCCCATAGGCGTAACGAAGTTATCCCTCGGACAACGACGCCCTTAGACGCTGTTTGGGCGTACATTTTCCAATTAACCAGTTTGTAACGCCAGATTGAACAAGGGATAAATGGCTCTATTAAAACTTTGGTCCTATATTACTGCCGTTGTAGTTATTAGGAAAATTATTTGGAATCACTTCAGTTATTTGCTAAATTGTTAAACAGGGACGTATTTAGTGTTATGATTTTCATAAAACTCTCGTTTTTATTTTATTTTTATAAGAACCAGATTACGAAATTATAGAACAATTTTATACTGTCATGTTTATACCTCTTAAGTGTTTGATAATAGGAAAATTTAGTAATCATATTAATCTAAAGAGTGTTTTTTTAGAGGTATAGAAATTTGAAGTGAAATAAAACAAAAATGGTTTTCAATTCGAAAAATATTCTTTTGGTATTATAATTTAAATATTCTTTATTAAAAATGTTTGGTGTATAACCGTCATAACTGGCTCTGACGTAGTCTAATCTGAAGGTCTAATTCACTAATTACTTTTACCAATATTTCTCGTCTTATATCGGCAATAACGTGGCGAATGCTATCGTTCAAGTAATCAATCGATTTATGATTATCAGCGTAGACTAGCATTTTAACATATTCCTGCATAAAATAATGTAGCGGTTTAAAATTGCATGATCTTAAAGGCAAATTCACGGTCCAAAACGGGAAACTATGCGGTTACGAAACTTTTCCTTTAATAAGTGAATTATGGTACGAGATATGTGACATATTGCGCCATTTTATTGAAATGAAATCTCCTGCACATTGTAATTGTTTAATTTGGGGAATGAAAAAGGCAGTAGTCATGGCTTTATAGCGGTCACCATTGACTGTAACGTTCTGGCTAGCATCATTTTGGAAGAAGTACGGTTCACTAATCCCACCAGACCATAAAGTATACTAAACAGTCAGTTTTTCTGAATGTAATGGTTTCTCAATATACATTTCAGAGATATTTAATATACACGTCAGAAATAGAACGAAAAAAAGCAAGAGACGAATCGAAGACACACTTTTTATGACCACCAAGTTTAGCCAAGTAGACTAAGATCTAGGAAAAGCTTTCTTAAAAACTCACGATCCCTTCCCGAAGAGCCATAGACGTGCTGAATACACCTGTGGCAAGCATCAACTACACCAAATGTTGCCCTCTCAGGGGCAACAAGTTACCGTATCCCATAAGGAAAGCTGGTATGGGAGGAGATTCCCACAGACAAAAGACCTCTCGGACGTCCCAGAATGCGACGGAGAGATAACATCCAAGCAAATCTCCGGAAAATGAACATTCCATTTGACCCTAGGTTGATGGAAGACCGAACAAAGTGGAAAACAAGTTGTACAGTCAGCCAAGACCCACCCAGCGTTGTAGCGCGACGTGATGATAATGATGACATGGAAAGTAATAAACAGGCTAAGAACTGACGTTTCTCCTTATGCTAGTAATTTAAAGAAATGAGAATACCAGGAAGACGATACCGGAGACCATGCGTGGTTTAGAATAGTCACCAGCTACTATCATGGACAGAGATGAAAAAGACCTGTACAAAAAAAGACCTATTTTTAGAGGATGATAAGGCCATCTATGTGGCAAACCATTGAAAATAAAAAATTTAAAGCTGTTGGTGTTTCGGACATGGAAAGTAAGTTATATACATTTAAGGATTATCTTAACTCCAAGTAGGGCAGTTTTGTTTGTTGACGTAGCCATTCAACCAAAAGTGAGCTTCATCGCTAAACAAAATTTGCTTATGAAGATCGGAATTATAGGCAATCTCGTTTTGGCCCACTCACCTAATCTACGAATCTAAGCCTTGCTAGATGATGATGTACCTTTAATTCTTATATGAGTTGGATTTTGTATGCACACAAAACAAGATCTTTTCGCAAAATCTTCCATAAAGTTGATGGATAAGTATCAAACCACTGTGCACGATGGCAGATAGACTGATTTGGGTCTTGCTGTATGCTACGCTTTACAGCAGCAACAACTTCTTGTGCACTGTACGACATATTTTTGAATGCAAATTATCATTTGGAGTAAACGTGGCGGAAAAGCGTACCATAGTTAATCGAATTATTTACTCTGATGGACTATTTCGTTGACCATGACATGGACATAGTGCGTGATATATATTTCGAACAGAACCATAATTTTCAAAATAATTTTTTACAATTTTGAAGCGTTCTTCAGGCGTTAAGTCTATTCATGCTAAAATGCCAAACCAAACCTAATATAAAACAATTGACAGCTATCAAAATGGCCAACAGTTAAAAAAGTGTTACCAACTTACATTTTTATTTACCTTGCTTACCAAAGCAAGCCTTTTATTTTTAAATAAAAAATCATTAAAAAGAGTGCAAAACAGGTAATAGTTATAAAATGGGACAAATATAAAATAACTGATATTTTATGGGTTTATAACAACCACTTAAGTTTTAATGATTGCTTGAAATCGTTAGGATATTCATTAAACTAAGAATCAGCATGTTTTTAAAGTCATTTCATTATAAATATTATATTTTCTTTTTTTATCGACGACTTGGTAAAAGAAATAAGGTTAATGATATTGGTTCATTTATTTGAAATATTAGTACGCTTTATAGTGCCGGGAAGTTAGTTAAGAAGTGTATCTAAATTCTAGGTGAATACTTATCTCACACTCTAATTAATTAGGTAGAACGGTAGTGGCAGCTTTAAGAAAAATGGCCAACGCTTTTAAACTACCACAAAATCTATGAAATATGATACTAAGATGGTAAAATCAGTAAACGCTGGAAAGCGTTACTTAAAATTTTTAAATAAAGCCAAAAATCTAGGCATAGAAGAACACTGAACTAAATTTAAAGAAACTTCACACAGCTGCTAAAGACTTCAAAAGCGCAGGACGAGATTAATTCTAAAAGACTACGAAAACCTTCGACGAACAGAAAAAAAACGTTTTGAAAAAAAAAGAGCAATACGAAAACTTTCCTAACAAAATTGTTAACAAACATTATTGAAAAAATTCACGAAGATTCTGCCAGCAGATATACAGCTAAAGCAAATAATTCAAACCCAGAAAAGATAGAGACGGTTTTGTAAGTAGTGCAAAGGAGCAGATAGTAAACAGAAGGGCAAATCATTTTAAAGAATTGCTTAATGGCAATCATGAGGATAAGATAAAGACTATCAAATAAATAAAAGAAATCGGTGGTCACTCCCTACCGAAGAAGAAATTAGGAAAGCCATTTTACAATACCCGATTTGGATAATCTACTTGCTGAACTTTTTAAAAACGGCTACTATAGAAAATCCTACAGAAAGCTACCAAAATGACTTTCACAGAATGACCCAGAACTGCTTAAACGTTTGTGAAAAATCAACTACCTTGTTTGTATGACGAAATAAAAGAGCAAGGTTTGAGGCGCTGGTGCTACAAGTTTGAGTTGTGTATAAGTTTTGGAAAACCTGACATTAAAAATTTATTAAAGTAGCTCGCCTTGGATGGATGGGCATGTAATCAGGCGAGAGGAAGATGCAACAGTCAAACAAGTTTTTGACAAAATACGGTTAATAAAGACAAGGTTTCAGAGACAAGGGCGAATAGAGGATTGCCCTAAAGAAGGCTTTGGCTTATAACGAGCAGTGATATCACTGATAATGATAATTCATGTAAAGTTTACTAAACTTTATTTCTCAATATAAAAATTAGCTTTTAAATAATTTTTTAGATAGTGAAACTGTTACCATACATTACCATAACTTATCCAGTTACATATTAGTAATCTATAGTGAAGAAGCTACCATTACTCAGAATTTTCATAACATAAATGTCTTATACAGTAAAATCACAACCAAACTGGCTAGTTAAGAATAAAGGAGCTTAGTTGAACATTCAAAGTTGCTTTTCTGATCGGCGGTTTGCTTAATGTCATCAGTCGCTCTGGTTTGAGGTTTGCATCTATTTCTCTTTTTTGTATCTGACCAACAGACGATGATATAACAAACATGAGAAATCTTGTAACGTTATAAATGTCCAAACTTTATTAATTTTTATTTAAATGATTATTTTATTTTAATTTCTTTTTTAATGTATTAATTCCTTAAAACGAGTTGGCACCCTTTATCTCTTTCTGTCTAGTAGAATAAATATTCGCCCTCTTTCTTTCTTTCCTCGTTGTATTTCATGCCACAGAATAAATATTCGCCCTCTCTCTGTCTATCCGGTAGACTAAATATTCTGTTTTATGTTAACAAAAGAGCTAATTCCATCATGGGCATATGTCATATTGCATCTGTGCTAAACTTCATTGAAGGCCCTTCCTACTTTCTGTCAATCACCTTTAGTGGTAGGATATACGTTTTTCTCTATAATTGAAATTTATTAATGTAAGTAGGAATTATTATGAGCTTTATTTTAAAGTCTGAAGAAATCTCTTGGGTTTATGGGATATTTCTGGAACTTTATATAATATATTTATGGAATAATATGAAATAACTGCAGCTGTCAGTGGGGCTTACCCACATGCTCTGGAGAACCTAACCACATGCTCTGGAGGACCTAACTACATAAATTTAGAAGTAAGTAGCTCATCGATGTCATTAGTATCAGCTACAAATTTATGTAATGTAAAGCATTAGGCAGGCAGACGGATTCACACTTGAGAGACTGAGCTAGGCGAAGCCCCATGGTTGATTGAGGTATTATTTTATAATAGTATTTCAGTTATCTATGGTAGTGTTATCGTTACAATCTATAATTTGCATTTCATAACAAGTTATCCATATGGATTTCAACTACATCCATGTGGCAGTGGTTTATGGTCTTGACGGTAAGCCTAAAACTCTATTTCAAGATTTGAATTTGTAACAAGGTCCCAGATTAAAACAAATAATACAATTTTATGACAATTAGAAAAAATCATCCCTTAAATTTTTTTATCAATATTCAGTCAACATTTAATCATTTTTGTTCTATTTTCTCGTCAACATTTTACATTGCCTTTACGAGTTTGACCATTACAACAAATATAATGTTTTTTGCTGTTTTATTTGCTTTGGAAGTTCTGCCTGAGCTTAGAAGCTTCTTAATCCGGCTCTGATAAGTTGTAAAAAGCGTACACGATTATTTGCTACCAATTGTCATTTGGCAGTATTGAAATAGATTTGAATGGCGCGGTCGGTAGGCATAGAACATAGAACACAAACGAAAATTGGGGCGAGAACGATAATGTTTGGGTATCTAATTGTTATTTGTTTGGATAATTCTATTGAACATATACATGTGTATATACGAATATTTGTGGGCCTGTGGTTACCTGTGTGTGCTAATGTACGTTTGTTAATGGTTATCTAGTGGCATATTTATAATCCGGAGATTTATTTAACCTATTAAATACATAGCAGTTGATATAACTACTGAAGTAAAATTATTATATAATTCTTAGTCTTAAACTGCACGCTAAGTGTTCAAAAATGCTAATCAGGTAACAGGTCATACGCGTGCACTGTACACAATTCACAGAAGGAATGTATTAATTGTATAAAGCAATTGTTTGAATTTAAATACGAAGACAAATTAAACTATAAGTTAATATTATTATATATAAACTCAGATGCAAAAACAAGCAACGAAAAAAATTTTGGTCAAATTCAAAATATTTCAGTTTTATTATTTTTAGCCCTATTTTGATGGTTTTTTTAGCACACTATGTAATAATTTATAAAAAATAGTGCATGGGAACAAATTGCCAATACCTAGACAAACATATAGGAGGGACAAAGAGCTCTGGAGCCTGGAGAACTATAAAAACGATTAGAACAACGTCAAAAAGTCATAATAAATAGAATACCAGAGAACACATGGATAGAGCATTTTGAGAACTTATTAACAGAGAGAAGAAAAAGGTTTAAACAGACAAATGAACAAGTGCAAGTAGAAGGAAGAATAGAACTATCAATAGAACAAGTGAAAGAAGCAGTTAATTGAATACAATTAAGAAAATCTCCAGGCCCAGGCGGAATACATCCAAAGTTGATTAGATATGGATCATCAAAACTACTTGAAATGATTCGAAAATTATTCGAAAGATGCTTAAACGGAGATGAAGTTCCAGAAGAATGAAAACAATTGTATATCTCTCCAATACACAAGAAAGGCACAAAAACGGATCCTAAAAACTATAGTAAATTTACTGTTTGTATTTTGAGAACGATTTCCGTAGTGGAAATTGAAACGTCAATAAACGTATTTTTATCTTTAATTGTGGCTTATTCCCAGTTAAATAGTAATTAATTTGTGGACAAGTACGTCTTCTTTTTGTAAATGTGATTTAAGCTGATTTTTTTGTTATTGATTTCTAATTGATTAATTTTATATTTTATTAACCAATTCTCTAACGTATGCAAGTAATTTTGCAGCTTCTCACACATTCTTTTCTTCCAAACTTTTCTAGATGGTTTTAATTACTATTCTATGACCTGGCCTATATTTAATTTACCTGGTTCTCCACTCATTATAATATGGGCATATTTCCACTGGATTGGAAAATAGCTTAACTGCAGCATTCAAAACTTGTATATGTGTATAAAATAATAGAACAAGTTGCAAGCTATAATGCAGCATGTTGGATTATGTTAAACAGGTACCAAGGGAGAATAAAAGCCCTCGACATATTCATGAATCCTTTTATTTTCTTTTTCCTAAAAGAGTTATGTAATACACACAGGTGAACAGACAAATAACAAGATCCTTATAGTAAGAAACCTCTTAAGTAGAAGTGTAAAGAAGAAAAATATAATATTTTATTAATCTTTCAATTTTTAATTGTGTAATATTCACGCCTGAGCGATAATTTCTATTATATATTTTTTACGCTTTCGATTAAAAGAACAAAAGTGTGCTGATAATATACCAATATCTCCAATCATTGTCGAACAAACAAACATGGAAAATATCTTGCATTCACCATATTTTTCTCTTAATATTCTTTCTTACTGTTTCTGAAGGTGCAAAGTGCCAGCGGGGGTCGATTTCCAAGTGATAGATTGCCCGGAGGCGGATTATTGGATCCCGCCAAACGATGGCATAGAAATTCGATTTCTTTGTCTTCTGCTTTTCTCCGACTCAGGAAAAACTAAAAAAGTATGATTTTAGGTTGTGTCTGAGATAAAGCCCACTTCCAAGCCACTGAGGAAAGTTTAAGGAGTAACTGAGATCGGAAAAAATTGGAGTTGGTACTTTCGTTTGTGATTCTTTTCAGAAGAGATTTTGTCGCTTGATGTTTTTAGAAAATGTACGAAGTTTTCGAATGACATTTATTTTCTGTGGGTTACAGAAAAATACCAGAAGAAAAAAGGTGTATAAAAAAAGGTTTTCGCATTAATATTAATGCTTGTATAAAACTTATGCAGTAATATTGTAAAAATGAAAATAAGATGATAAAACATAAAATTGTGTTACTTTACGTTTAAGTTTTAGTTCTTTTAAGGTCAAGACACGCAGATTAAAGTTATATTTTGTAAAACTATATCTAAAGCGCTAATAGCGGAAAAAAATTAATCGGACAGCTCACTTTTAACAGCCGTTTCTAATTTGGTCTTAAATAGGTAATTAGGAAGAGTGTATTAAACAGAAAAGACAAAATGGGACGCCATGGATATCTGTAAAGAATGAATGAACAACAACTACTGAAACAAATTATAAAAACGCATATGCATATATCAAGGAACTAGAAAGGCCAAGGTATAGGTGGTCCTAATACCTCATGTCCAAAATTTTTAATAGTCTACTAAATACTTAATCAAAGAGGTAAAGAAATAATAAATAAAACTTACTCACAATCAATTTAATTTAACTATCAGACGACCGGTTTCGCTTTCTACAATATGCAAAGCATCCTTAGGTCTCGATACAAAGTTAAAACAAATGCTGAAATAATAAAACCCATATTAGGGTGTTGTCTAATAACGATAAACAAAGTAGATGTTGTAAATTACAATAATTATGACAATATTACATGTCTGTGGTTTTATTTAAAAGAGTAAGTTGAATAAAAAGTATAAAAGTTTTAAAAGTTTAAACAGACAAGGTAAGGCCCACAAATTGTTATAAAATAGTCTCTTCGATTGTAATAAATTAATAAATGAGCAAATAAATAAATTAAACATTACTTACATGCCGGTACTCTTTTAATTGATGGATGGTAGAACATGGTTGAAACTACTATGTATTGTTGAATGGAGAACTCAATTCTATTATTGCAGTTGTTTGACAGTAAACGGGAAGTTCTTGAGGAGATAGATTTGATCCAATGAAGAAGAGATATGTGTGTGATTGTTAAATTAAATTGATTGTGAGTAAGTCTTATTTATTATTTTTTTACCTATTTGAAATGGAATCACACAAGCAACACATTCATGACTTAATCAAAGCTTCTTCTTCTTAACGTGTCCTATCAAGTCCCTTGATGTTAGCGATTAACATGGCGAAACTGTCTCTGTCTCGAGCTATTCTAAAGAGTTGCTCAGCTTTCTTTATTTCTGTCCACTCTCTGGATTATTCTTCAACCAAGAGGCCTACTTTCTACCAATTCCTCTGCGTCCTTCGATTTTACCCATCATAATAAGTTGAAGAATACATCGGTCTCCCCTACTACGTGTCCAAAATAGGCCATCTTTCTACATTTGATGTTATTAAGCAGCTCGCGAGCAGCATTTGCTCTCCCAAGGACTGCCACATTTGTCAGCATAGCCGTCCATGGAATTTTTAGTATACGTTTGTGCAGCCACATTTCAAAGGCCTCCAGACGATTAATGGTGGATATTTTTAATGTCCATGCTTCGACACCGTATAAGAGGACTGACCAAATGTAACATTTAAACATACGCTTTCGAAGTTGAAGTTTCAAGTAATCATTACAGAAGAATGACCTCATTTTTAAAAATGTCGTGCGGGCTATCTCGATTCTACATTTTATCTCTTGATCTGGATCTAGTTGTTCAGTAATATGGCAACCAAGATATTTAAAACTGGACACTCTTTGAAAGATATGACCATCAACATATAATCGTGCATCTTATTGTGCTAAACGGCTAAACACCATGTGTTTTGTTTTTGAGCTTAGATACTTAATTAACTTAAATAGAAACTTAATAAATAGAACTTAATCAAAGCTTAGATACTTTAAACAACTCTGACCGAAACAATTTGAAATGTAATACTATACACACATGTTGAGGATTTCCTGAATAGACAAAGTTACCAACGAAGAAGTTTTGCACAGACAGTAAAACGTCGCAAACTGGAATACTTGGACTATCGTATCCTTAATAAACAACTGTTAAGCTGTTATGTCTTTGATTTCTGCTTATTTTTTTGTAATTTATTGGAAAATTTGCGGAATTTCTTAGTATACAATTCGTTATTGATCCTTGTCTATTTGAGCGTGTTCTTCCAAATATTATTCATACATTTATTTCTTTTTCTCGTAGTATCATTTTGCTTTGTTGTTTTTGTTTGTCACTATAGATAAATGCTTATCTTAATTACCACAAATGGAAAATAATATAGCCGTTGTACAGATATCTATGTAGACCATAAAATGGAATTATTATTTAATACAGCCAAAAGCAAAATAATCCATCTTGAAAAATTGCACTAACTTCATCTTAGTAAATTCCTTTGATACTACCTAAGAAATATTAACAATAAAAGAAGACTTTATAATAATACCGATTTTCTTTCTTTATTTCTGGATACGAATTGCCATTATAATTTTTAATCACATCAGAAATTCCCAAAGACACGTAATGGACTCATAAAAATATTACAAGTTTCTTAAGAGAACTTTCAAGCCTAAATTACCTGGAAATTTTAGCAGCGCCTATTCTTTTTATTTTTGGCAAATAAAATTTCTTAACGGTCTGGTAATTTACCTCTAAAAGCTGAAGATTCTTAGCTCCGACCGGTAGTGTCTACGCAACGGTGCATGCATAAAAATAACAATTAATTTTTACAGCATTGTATACAATGGATATAAGTTATATAACCTACGAGAGGCGATTAAAAATGAGTTTCCGGCGCCTGAAATTAACTAGAACAGATCCACTAAGAGATGGTACAGCAAATCAAAAGATGTATACAACTATTACAGAGAGCTGTTCATAAATAAACGGATACAAATAACATTAAATGATAAGATTGAACATTTCACAGATGTCATATTACAAGAAAGAAACAATAAATGTAACATATCACTTTAGAAAAGGCTTTTACAAGAACACATAAAAAAAGTAAAACAGCATTTGCTGCTTAGTACTAACAGTAATATATATTTCTGATAAAATAGACTGCGGTAGTTTTTACATCTAAAAGCACTTATTCTTTCCACAATGCGAATCTTAGGATCTGCTTAGGTGCGTTCAAGTCGTCCAGCCTAAGGCATGCTAGTTAGCTTCACAGTAGCTAACGAACAGCCACTATATTTAAGGAAACAACATCTTATTTTGTCATATTTAGCTAGCTTACCAGCTAATCCATAAAACCCGCTCTACCAACTGTTTATTTAATCAAATAATCTCATCCAACATTCTCAGAACACTTGTGCTGTTCAATCAATTTCTCTCTCTCTCTCTCTCGCTCTCTATCTCTCGCTTATACTATCCTTTCCTTGATTGTTTTGATCTTTCTGATATTTCATTTTTTCATACACATCATTCATGGAATAGTAACTGTGAAACAATGGAACTTCAGAGTAAGGTATTCATATTCAGATGTTGCTTACATCTGAATATGAATACCTTACTCTGCTTTTTTAATAAACATGATACTCCCAAAGCCACACGATTAAACAATCGTTTCTAAACATACTTAATTGAAAACAGGTTCAAAAATTCTTTACACAGATGCCTCTTAAAATGATGTGGGGATGGGTATTGCTGTTAGTATATCTTTTACCACTACAAACCTAAGTAGACTTTCTGTCGTTTCTACTGTATACACTGTAAAAATATATGATATTGTCAAGGCTTTTCGTATTTTGGAAGCAACTGCCCGCAATGTAGCAATTTTTAAAAACTCCTTATCATCAATAAAAGCAACTAAAAATGTTCTCACATCACCCTCTGCCGAATTCAGACAGATTTCTTATAGTATAAAAACGTATAACAAATGAAAAGCTCACTATAACATAACAGTGAGTCACGTAAATGACATCATCATCATTAGCCATTTTGTGTACACTGCTGAACATAGGCCTCCCGTAAATAATTCCATTGGATCCGATCTTGAGCAACTTGAATCCAGTTAGACTGAATGCGCTTTAAATCGTCCGACCACCTTGTTGGAGGACGTCCTCGACTACGATAAGCATCGTGTCTAGGCCTCCACTCTAAAATTTTCTTTGTCCATCTTCCATCTCTGACCTAGCAACATGTCCTGCCCAGTTCCATTTCAGGGTTGTAATTCTTTCAACTGCGTCCGTCACACCAGTTTTTCTCCTTACTATCTGACTCGAAACTCTGTCCCTGAGTGATACGCCCAACATTGACCTCTCCATCGCTCTCTGTGCCACGTGTGTCTTATTAATTACTTTTCTGATAAGTGTCAATGTTTCTGCTCTATATGTCAGAACTGGAAGTACACACTGATCAAAAACTTTTCTCTTCAAGCACATGGGAATAGCTGATTTAAAGACTTCCCTCAGTTTTCCGTAAGCTGCCCATGCCAGTCCTATTCTCCTTTTTAACTCTGTTGTTTGATTGTCTCTTCAAAATTTAATCTCGTGGCCCAGATACTTATAGGAATACACTTGTTCAATTTGCGTGCCATTAGTGGAAATGTTTTTTGCCAGTACCAGGTTGGTCATGTATTGTGTTTTGGAAAAATTAATTTTAAGGCCAACTCGTGCACAAGAGCTCTGAAGGTCTTGAAGAAGTTGGCATGCATGATCTACCTGATCTGCAATAAGGACTATGTCGTCTGCAAACCTCAAGTTGTTCAAAAATTCCCCATTTATATTTAATCCAATATTTTCCCAATTATTTTTTCTCATAGCACTCTGTAATAGGCGGTGAATAGTTTAGGAGAGATAGTGTCTATTTGCCTAATACCTTTCTCCAAGGGAAATGTGTCTGTGTCACCATAGTACATTTTTACAGCAACTGTTGCGCTATCATATATATTTCGAAGAAGAGTTGTGTACCTATGGTCAATACTGCACTCTGTAAGAGCTCTTAACATGGAGCTATGCTGGACTGAGTCAAATGCTTTCTCAAAGTCTACAAATATTAATATCAATGGCTTGTTGTATTCTATAACTTTCTCTATCAAGGATTTTATTACTTGTAGGTGGTCATTTGTTCCAAAGCCACTCCTAAATCCAGCCTACTCTAGAGGTTGATGAAAATCCAGCTTAGGTCCCAGTCTGTTAGTAATTATTCTCATAAAGAGTTTATATAAATGAGATAATAAGTTGATAGGTCTGTAGTTGCCAATTTCTGTTACATCTCCTTTTTTATGCAATATTATCATAATGGCATTATTCCATTTTTCTGGCGTATTTCCTTCAAAGAGGCAGGCATTATAAAGGGTTTTTAAAGCCTTTATGACGCATTTGCCTCCTAGTTTTATCATTTCACTTACAATGCCATCTTCTCCAGGTGTTTTGTTGTTCTTCATACCTTTTAATGCTGACTTAATTTCCTCTTCGGTTATATCTGGAAGTTCCTCTGACCCTTGATTTAGTATTGCTGGAATTTCTACTTCGGGAATGTGATCATCTCGACTATATAATGTTCTATAGTACTCTTCGATGATTTTTAGTATCTCTTGTTGTTTATGTATGACATGTCCTTGATTATTTTTTAACTTATAAATGACATACAGCCAGTTATACCTTTCATAGAGCTATCCCCTATGCCCAGAAGACTAAATACCGATTCATCTGCTTGCTACAATCGCAGCAGCTCCTTCACTATCAAGTATTTTCTTAAAAAATGTTCATAAATTATATTTCTGTTCACAGTTTTGGTTTAATTTTAGCTCTAGGTCAACATCAAGTTCATGCAGGTCATAAAATTTATTTTAGAAACTCCATGGGCTAAGGTCAAAATTGCAAAAAGACCAAATTAACTTAATGACAATGTCTCAATCAAAAATCTTACTGTCAGAAATGTTCACCCCAACACCTGCGCCAATTTTCACGCTAACTCCTACGCCAAACTGCCATTTAAAATAATCTTCTTGGTACATATAACGAAAGGCTTTTCTTTTTTAGAGAATCTTATCGAGAAAAATATTTTTATGGTAAATAATTTTAATAATTATTTAGTTTATTTTAAATTTTTTAATTCGTCATGAAAGCATATCTTTGTAGATTAATAAAAAATGTTACTTTTACTTACTAAATGGACCCATAAAGACACAAAATGGGCAAATCTTACTCAAAAATCGGCTGCTTAATTTTCACTTCAAACCATGTGGACTTCTTAATACCTTGGAAATGCGGTTTTTTTAAGGCCTTTCTCATGGACTACAGCTTCCAACAAAATGATGATTAACTAACTCACTAAACAAAGACTGCCAAATAGCATTTTGAGGTTAAAGTCACGCCTTAGTTCATGAAATTAAGCAAAAAATTGCCGGTTGTGAAAACTACATGCCGAGATCTTATCTATTTCGAACCCAATCTTCGGGAATGTGATCATCTCGACTATATAATGTTCTATAGTACTCTTCGATGATTTTTAGTATCTCTTGTTGTTTATGTATGACATGTCCTTGATTATTTTTTAACTTATAAATGACATACAGCCAGTTATACCTTTCATAGAGCTATCCCCTATGCCCAGAAGACTAAATACCGATTCATCTGCTTGCTACAATCGCAGCAGCTCCTTCACTATCAAGTATTTTCTTAAAAAATGTTCATAAATTATATTTCTGTTCACAGTTTCGGTTTAATTTTAGCTCTAGGTCAACATCAAGTTCATGCAGGTCATAAAATTTATTTTAGAAACTCCATGGGCTAAGGTCAAAATTGCAAAAAGACCAAATTAACTCAATGACAATGTCTCAATCAAAATCTTACTGTCAGAAATGTTCACGCCAACCCCTGCGCCAATTTTCACGCTAACCCCTATGCTAAACCGCCGTTTAAAAGAATCCTCTTGGTACATAGAACGAAAGGCTTTTCTTTTCTAGAAAATCTTATCGAGAAAAATATTTTTATGGTAAATAATTTTAATAATTATTTTATTTATTTTTAATTTTTTAATTTGTCATAAAAGCAGATCTTTATAGATTAATAAAAAATTTTACTTTTACTTACTAAATGGATCCATAAAGACACAAAATGGGCAAATCTTACTCAAAAATCGGCTGCTTAATTTTCAGTTAAAACCATGTGGACTTCTTAATACCTTGGAAACGCGGTTTTTTAAAGCCTTTCTCATGGACTACAGCTTCCAACAAAATGGTGATTAACTAACTCACTAAACAAAGACTGCCAAATATCATTTTGAGGTTAAATTCACGTCTTAGTTCATGGAATTAAGCAAAAAATTGCCAGTTGTGAAAACTACATGCCGAGATCTTATCTGTCCCGAACCCAATCTGCTTTTCCTCTAACTGCTACTACACTACACATTACTGAATTCCCGATGACAAATAACAAATAAGGAATAACCAGAACGAATTTTAACAACACTTCGGACTCAAAACAATGAAACTGACTGATTTGGGCAGTAGTTTCACCGAGAGTGATATTTGCAACGCAATATCCAAGCGGAATCAAGATCAAATGGAATACCAATTTGTGTTAATTATAAACATACTTAAAATGTTTACAATAACAATCTCAGCGACGCAAAAATATTGAGAATATTTTTCGGTATTTAAATATATACTAGGTAAACCGAAATACTACAAAAATACACCCCTTCTGAAGTACACAAATTATGCATTTAAGTTTACTACATTTTTGTCTACATCGCTTCAGAACGAAACGTAATCGATTTGGTGGTATATTTGTGATAGAAAGCGTATCCACTTATTACTAGAAATTTTTCATTTTATTGTAACTTCTCAAAATTGTCTGCTGTATTTGATATAAGAATGGAAAGTGATCGCTATTGTACGGGATATAACAATGTTTAACAATATTTTGGAATCACACAAACCTTGTAAATAACTGTATATTTAAAGTCATGTAGAAGCTACTTACACAAAGTTCGTATTTTTTAGCATATTTAAAAAAAAAAGATCAAATTTTACGTAACTTTGAATTTAATTTTTTCGCCGGCCAAATAGACACTCCCTTTGTTACGTTATTTTCTTTTTGTCTTATATAAGTGGAAATCTCAACGATCTTCTTAATTAGTAAGAATTATCCACCAGAGCGGCTTTTTGCACACCGTTTCTATTCTCATTATGCGTGTTTTTTCGTTCACAAAGATAATCTGCGAGATAAAGAAATATGCAGGATTTCATTTCAAGAGCATATAAAAATTTTATGCACCATTGTTTCATAAAAAATTGCTATTAGGTTTATAAAAATTTAAAAGACATTTATTACAATTAATCACCCACGAGGACGAATTTTAAAATGATATAAATGTTCAAAACTGGATATTAAAAGAGATTATGAAATCACAATTTATTGTAATGAGAATAACTCTAAATTAAGTAATATTTAAAATAGGTAAAATAAATAATAAATAAGACTTACTGACAATCAGTTTAATTTAACTATCTAGATGACCGGTTTCGCTTTCTACAATATGCAAAGCATCTTCAGGTCTCGATACAAAGTTAATTAAATGCTGAAATAATAAAACCCATATTAGGGTATTGTCTTATAAAAATAATTAAAGATAAATGATATAAATGACAGTAATTATGCCAATATTACATGTCTGTGGTTTTTCAAAATGAATAAACTGTTTAAGCAGACAAAATAAGTAAGACCCACAAATTGGTATGAACATAGTCTATTGAATTGTAATAAATTAGTTAATAAACCAAACATTACTTACATGCCGGTACTCTATTAATTAATTGTTGGAAGAACATAGTTCATCTATCCTGTATTGCTGAATTGAGAACTTGTATAGCCTGCATTTCTTGAGGAGATAGATTTTATCCAATGAAGAATAGGTGTAATGTGATTGTTTGGTAAATGAGAGTGATGTTCTATATTCTTTAATTCTTTAAAAGTCATTTATATTTATTCAAGAGGTATATTTATGAAATGTGTGTTATTTATTGAGATGTTTTAAGGTGACAGTCGTATGACAATGAATGAAATTAGAAGTACAATTGTGTGGGTGTACAATTTTCTTTAACTTGTATCTATCAAATGATCTAGTAATTTACTGTCATGGAGAAAACTCTTCTACCACCTCGAAGCTTATTCAAACTGCAGTTGACACACTTTTTAAAAAAAACTATTGACATGGGGTTAGCTTTATCCTATGTATTTCTCCATCTCCACTTAATATATATATATATATATATATATATATATATATATATATATATATATATATATATATATATATATGAAAGTAAAAGATTGCATTTTATTTCAATCGAAACTCCACCATAGCCCGACAAGTGTTTCGGGTTATTTAACCCATCGTCAGGAGCTCTTGTGGAAGTTCAACTGAAATTAAATGCAGTCTGGTATTTGGTCATTATAACCAAAATAACAGCCAGAGTACGCTAGCAGCGACATCTATACGAAATAACAAGAAGTCGAGAGACCTCTCTGATAGCAAATTAGGTAAACCGCAAATTCAAAGCCTCTTGCTAGAGACTTTTAACGACGCTAGAAGTACATTTTTACTTCGACATGCATCTAGGATTCACCTTTAAAAATTACCATCTTTTTTTTCGCTCTTTACGTAGAGAAAGACGTTTTAATGAAAGTAAAAGATTGCATTTCATTTCAATCGGAACTCCACCATAGCCCGACATGTGTTTCGGGTTATTCAACCCATCGTCAGGAGCTCTTGTGGAAGTTCAACTGAAATATATAGTTTGGAGGGGGATATATTTATATATCCGCCTCCAAACCATACATTAACATTCTAAACTCAATTCACAACACAGCCCTTCGTCTTTGTATTAGCGCTTTTCGATCTAGTCCTGTAGATAATATTTATTGCGAAGCTAACGAACCTCCTCTTTGTATAAGACGAAAACAGTTGCTACTCTCTTATATAGCATGAGTATGAGCTAACCCCTCTAATTCAGTGCATGCCTTATTTGTAATGTCTACGTATAATTTACACAATACCAATTCCTTACCACCAATACAACCTATTCCATTAATTTTAGCACAGACACTTAATGATATCTCTCTTACACATACCCTTCCTCTTTATCCCCCTCCATCTCCTCCATCATTTCCACGACAAAAAATTAACACCTCGATCACCAACTTATACTGCACCAACACCAAAGCTATATTTCAAGCTTTTAACCATATATCTCCACCTAATAAGCAGGTTGCTATATGCACAGGCTCTTTAGCATCAATCCGTTCTATTAAAATATATTTACCTATCATCCAATCGTCCAAAAGATCCTAGACTCTTACCAAATTATCTTGTCCCAAAACATAACAGTTACCATAATTTGGCTGCCATCTCATATTGGTATAGTAGGCAATGAAACTGCAGATTACTATGCTAAACTTGCTACAGAATCATCTGAAATCACCGATAAAATTCAAATTTGTAAGGACCTAAAATCATATACTAAAAGAAGAAGCAAATTCCTTTGGCAGCAGAATTAGAACTCTAACCGTTCGATCTTACACAAAATACAACCGTCAATAACCAGTCAGCCTACATTTGACTATTCAGCCCCCTCAAGACGAGATTTCATTGTGATAAGACGACTTCAGATAGGACATTCAAAACTCACACACGGCTACCTAATGTCCTCTAGCATCCGTCCCTCCTGTCAAAGCTGGCAATTATATTTGACAATCAAACATATCCTCACTGAATGCCATCAACATTTGGCTAGAAGATTACAATACAAACTCAAACGTGAAGTCCTTTTAGATATCCTAAACAACCCTGACCAAATAAAAGCTGTGCTACAATTCCTTAGAGGTGAACACTTATATCAAAAAATATAATTAGATTTTAATTTAGATATTGTGTAACATATTATTATCATTCCGTATTATTGTAACATATTCTTAATGTAATACTTAATATTTGTGTAATGAAAACTCATGTTATAGTACCTGTGTAAGTGGCCATAGTAGCCGAGCACGTTAAAGTTGAAAAAAAAAATAATAATAAACTGAAATTATTCCAAGAGAAAATTCATTTATATTTTTTTTTATATTAGCAAATATTCACTTATTGTACATATTATTAAAATTTCAAGTTTTAAAATAATTAATTATTAGTAACTTGAATTTTAATAATTACTGGAATGGTGAGGAAGAAAAAGCTTTTGCCTATAATATGTACATTTTAAGTGTGCTGAAATTTGTAATATCAAATGCCAATGTAAAAAATTACTTAATATTCACATGTCTTTTTGAATAAACGACAATTTTTAATGAACTTTAGATTATAAAATAAAAAAGTTTTGTAAAATAAATTTCGATAATGTTCAGTAAGTTTGACAGAGATCTTTTTGTTTTATTGGACAGCTATTTTTAGTACATTTTCAGTTTGTGTGCTTTATGTTAATTTTAGAATTTGAGCATAACTAAATTTAGTTTAGTTTAATAAAGTGAAAGTAGATTTAATAAGGATAAAAGGCAACCAAATATAAGCAGTAAAAGCAATGATTGAATTGAATCCAATATCGACTGATGCATATTGTATAATGTAATAATATTAAGAGATCTCCTTCCTATCTAATAACGTCTTGAAGTGCGACTTCCAATTCTCATCACACAAAATCTTTGAACCCAATTCTCAAGCGAAACTCCCGAATTCACTCGGGGGAGTATTATGCCGGATAATTCAATTTGGCCCGTTATGAGATATGCCCTAGAAAGCTACATTTTTTTCTCTCTTTTCGGTCTATTAGGGAACGTGCCGTCACCGGAATATCTACACGATAAAAATAAAAACGAGTCACTTTCCAATTTGCAGACTCCCTATCGTCGACACACTGTGACTAAAAGGTATACTCTACGTATATAAAATGGGAGCGTGTCTCTTCTATACCGCTCCCTCTTTTTCGCCTGTAGTAGTGCGAGTAGAATCCCGGAATCAGACAAACTGGGCACGTATGGCTCTTGAAACGTATACGATAGAGATAAAGTTTAAGGTACTGCAGAGAAAAATCAAATTTATGGCAAGTCTAACTACGTGTTTAATATTTTGCAAATCTTCCTGGATACTTCCTAAGCTGATTTTATTTATTTGTGTTATTAGACTTGTTTGACCTAATTTGATTAATTAAAGTATATAGATCCATCAAAACTAATCCTAATTTAAAAAATATTTGAAATTACTTATTTATACTAGACCAAAAACAAATCCTTTGAAAATGATAAGTAAAAAAATATAAGCCTTAATAACTATATATTGGGACAAATTAAAAGACGCATAATTCACGTAGTTGACGGATAATTTTTTTCCCATAATGATTTTTTAATAAAATACTATGTAGTTAATTAATAACTAATAATATAGATTTAATCAGCAACACAAAACAAAACATAATTACTATTTAGAACTATTTAATAACAAAAAATGGTTATTTTTAAATAGAGTAGCCAAGGATACTGGAGGACTGTACACATGGAAATCTCCGAGTGACACCAAAGGTAGAGTAGTCAGAAACCAAATTGACTTTGTCCTTGTTAGTCAAAGATTCCGCAACTCTATACTCTCAGCTAAAACCTACCCAGGAGCAGATATAGGCTCGGATCACAATCCTGTAGTAGTCACATTAAGAATAAAACTAAAGATCATTAAAAAACACATACAGAAACAAATTGACGTGAGAAGACTGAATGAACAACATGTAAAAGAGAAAACAATAGTGAACATCAAAGAAAATTTACAAAATATAGAGAAACTGAATGGAAATACTGATAACATAGACCAAAAATGGGAGAATATTAAACATGCCGTAATGTTGGCAGGGAGAGAAAATTTAACACCGAAAGAAAGGAAACATAAAGAATGGATGAATGAGGAAATACTACAGTTGATGCGTGAAAGAAGGGTACACAAAACAAATAATTCGATAAGATACAAAGAAACAGATAAACTGATAAAAAAGAAAAATGCGAGAAGCTAGAGAAAGATGGCTAAGTGAGCAATGCCAGGAGTTGAAGAGATTTTATATAGAAGCCGGAGACAGAATGATTCTGTCTCCGGCTTCTATATAAAATGTAGCTTCTCCAATTTTTAAATTTTAAAGTGTTTGTTTGTCTTTGTTTAGTGTATTTGTTATGTCCCAATTTACATTTATGGTATTCTGTTACTGCTGGATAGGCCACAACTGACGAAATGCGCCTGAGGATGATCTTGTGATCGAAAATACTTGGGCAAGATTTGATTAATTACTGTGTTCGATATTTGCCTTGTGTACCATCAAAGTAATTATTTTTGTTTTTTTTATATTCATTTTTAGGCCGACGTATTGGGAGCTGGCTGCTAGTTCCCCCAACATAATTTGCAGTTCCTCGAATGTGCTCGCTATAATCACTATGTCGTCAGCGAATCTGAGGCGGTTTAACTTGTTGCCATTAACGTTAATGCCATAGGTTGACCAATTTGTAGTTTTGAAGACGACTTTTAGGGCTAGGTTAAAAAGCTTTGGCGATATTACGTCTCCTTGTCTCACTCCTCTCTTAATGGGGATCGGATTTGTATTTTCGTCTAGTTGTACTATTATAGTTGCATTTTCATATATATTATGTATTAGTTGCCTATATTTTGAGTCTATTCTACAATTAATAATAGCTTGTTCTATGGCCCACATCTCGATACTATCAAACGCCTTTTCATAGTCGACGACGGCAAAAAATATGGGTAGTTGGTATTCATTTGCCTTTTCTATCAATGTTCTCATTGTCAGCAGATGGTCTGATGTACTATATTCTTTGCGGAAGCCAGCCTGTTCAACCGGTTGGTTGAACTACCACAACAACTACCAATAGAATAGTTGCAAAATCTGTATTATCTGGATTGCCAACCTTAGAAATCTTATTTGATAAAAGATCTTTTCTTTCACTTTATTAGTTATATTTCTTCTATTTAATAATTATTGGCAAATTTGTCGCCACTTCAAAATATTTACTCCTTCGCTAACTAAATTATAAACAATAATTTCCCCACCGGCACGCAACACTCGATAAAATATGATTTATTGGGAAACGCATTAGTAATTACCTTATCAGGGCAATGTGTTTTTTTACAGGTAAATGTTAGCGTCTGTCTGCAAACATGCAATATATATTAAACTGTACACCATACGTGGTGAATGTCTGTTAAAATTACTCTCAAAATAAACAAAATTAAATTTAACTTATAACTGTTTGAAAACCTTCTAAAAAATTAACAAAAAAAACTGTATGTATTCTTGTATCTATTTTGTTGCTTTTCTCTCTTATATAAAAGCTGCCTTCTACTGTTTTCCTAAATTGTGTGGCTTTATTTTTATGGTAAGCACATTAGTTGCCTTCAATTCTGCATCTCTTATTCATCATTATAGTTCTCAATAATATACTTGACCTATTTATAAATCAACTAAATTTACAAAACATGTTTTATACATGCCCGAAGAAATGTAGCAATCACTATCTTCTTTGCATTTATCCCTATGTGGAGTCGGTTTCCGTAATGACATTTTTCTATAAGTTTCTATCTTGGGTCGTACCAATATTAATCCTCTTTACCGATATGTTATGCCTAAAAATCTCTGCCCAAGTCTTCTTTGGTCTTACTCTCCTATCCCTTCCTGAACCATAACTAACGAAGTTAGTTTTGGAACCAGAAAAAGACCAAATAAAGAAGAAAAATTGGATGGTCCATAAAATACTAGACCATATGAAGTTAAAACAGCAAAAGAGGCCTGGGGAACCAATTTGCTAGTGATTTCTGCTTAGTTAAAAAGATAACGTCTGTTTTGCTTTGCAATTTTTACGGATTTATTATCAGATGTCGCTACTGCGTCCATATCGAAGTCATTTTCGTGTTGCTTCTTAAAAGACAGAAAATATTGATCTTTCACGTTGAGAACACCTATGAATAACTGTTCTGATGAGACCTATTAGGTCGAAATACGTATCAACAGATACATAGGCGCTGTTTGCGTGAAATCAAATATTTGCTGTCTTTTTCATTTTAAACGCAAAATGTTACCTGGGGTTTCACATTAAATTTTCCACTGTAACTTACTGAGGATTAAACGAGAATTTACTGGAACCTTTGCTATACAGGACTGCTTCAGACTGCACTGCAAAAACGACTAGAAACAAATAAAATTGAGACCGGAACCAAATCAACTGCACATAGTGGGCACACCCTATATACTGCTTTAAATACCCTTCATATTCTGGTATTCTGCACAAATCTTTTAAATATTTAGTGGTTACTCTTTCCTAATCTGGCTTATTACAGAGAGTAGATTTCCACTAGTTTGCCGGTGACCACTTAAACAATTATATTATTTATCTATGACTTAAATTCCCACACGTCCATCTAACTCGAATACCTTTCCAAACTGAAACTGACTTTCGCGTCGTCGATCACAAAAAACTGGCCAGATACCTCTCTTTGTTCTCCTCAAGCCCCTCTATATAGCGAAATCAACAAATTCTTTAACTTAAGCTCGTAAAAACTTGGATCTGCTTCCGGCGTAAGTGCGTCTTAGAAAAATGAAAACAAAAATTAAACGCAATATATTGAACATTTTAAAATTACTTTGCAAAAGATTCCATCTCGACAGGTGTGAACTACAAAATTTTATTATCAAATATAAAAAATATACATAAATATTTCATAGTTAAAAGAAACTTAAAACGCTACAAATTCAACTCGTGTATTTTTTAGAAGTAGTAAGTTAAAGTCAAATGAATATTTTGCTAGTTTATTACTTTTATTTATAAAATACAGTCCATTTATAGAATGTATAATATCAAATTATAAGGCGCATCGCTTAGTTTAAGGTCGAAGGGTATAAATCATTAGCGGGGCTCTAGACTTTAGAAGGGCATGTATTTCCAAATCTTTTTTTAACCTGAACTACTATCGAGGGGTCAAATTTGACCCCAGGACTTGAAATTTTGTACGCCACTGGTAGACATTTTGGCGAACGACCTTGTTATTCTATGTATTCTCCCAATTAAGTACGTAGTTTAGCATGTGGTTTAGTAGCAAACGATCAGTGGGATAGTGCACACGTGCTGCTGAGTTCCGGTCGGATTTGACCCCACCATAGTAGTTACGTTATTATTATTTAAGATAATACATTAAAATGGCTTTAAGAATTTGCGGAAGTACGGTGACAAGTGAAAATGTTTTTGACTTTCTCGAATCTCTGGAGGAACCAACCGAAAATATTGACACTTATAGTGACTCTAATAACAGTGATACTGACACTGAAAGTGAACATTCGGTTCACGACACAGATTCAGAAATTGACGTAAGTGACTTATTAAGCGACGAATGTGAAACAGCATCTAATAATGAAACAAATTTTTACTATGGACGGAACAGATATAAGTGGGCTAAAAATGCTCCGGCCCCATCAAAAATTCGCGCACAGAACATTATTACACACCTTCCTGGTCTTCGTGGACCTGCCTTAGAAACAAAACCATCCACTCCACTTGAATCCTGGTCACTTCTTATAACTCATGACATGTTAGCCTCTATTCTAGAGTACACAAATGAAAAAATTACCGAGCTCAGTATAAATTATGGAGATACGTCATGTACATTTGTCGATCATCTAAACGAAGGTGAACTTAAAGCTTTTTTGGGTCTTTTATACCTTTCAGGTGTACTAAAGTCTAATCATGAGAATGTCGATTCATTATTTTCGACAAGTGTTTTAGGTAGGCCAATTTTTCGTGCTACAATGTCAAAAGAACGCTTCTTATTTATTCTCACAGTAATAGGATTTGACAATCATGAAATAAGAGAGCAAAAGAAGGCCAATGGAGATCGACTTGCAGCAGTGTCCTATTTATTTAAATTTTTCGTATCTAACAGTACAGCAAACTACACCTGTTCCGAATATGTTACAGTGGACGAGATGTTGGTTGGGTTTAGAGGTAGATGCCCTTTCAGAATGTACATGAAAGCCAAACGGGTCAAGTACGGCATCAAGATCATGTGTTTATGTGACGCAAAAATACATTATTTGGTAAATGCTTTTGTGTATACGGGTAAAACAAATGATCCTAATGCCCAAAAGCTATCCATACCAACAAGATCAGTACTTGCTTAAGTGGAACCAATTGCCAATAGTAACCGAAATGTCACTGGTGATAATGGTTCACCTCAATAGAGCTAGTTGATGAACTAAAAAAACTTCGACTTACCTATGTAGGTACAATGCGTAAAAAATAAGAGAGAAATTCCTCCACAATTTCAACCAAATAAAAATTACGAAGTTGATAAGTGTTTATTGGGTTTTACACGAGACAATACAATCGTATCATATGTCCCTAAAAAAAATAAAAGTGTAATTATGTTGTGGTCTATGCATCACGACAAATCTGTTGACCAGGAAAGCAAAAAACCTGATATAATAGCTTTCTACAATTCGTCGAAAGGGGGCGTTGATGCACTTGATCAAAAATGTGCACTTTATCGTTCAAGTCGAAGATGCCAGCGATGGCCTTTAGTAATTTGGTATTCTATAATGGATATTGCTATAGTGAACAGTCACATTATTTTTCTTGCAGCTAATCCTGGGGTTAGAAAAAATCGATCGGATTTTACTCAAGAGCTGGGAATCAGTCTTATAAATGAACATTTAGAAGTAAGATTTGCAATGCCAAATTTGTCAAGAGAATTAGAGATGTCGATAATTTCCAAAGCATTAGAAAATAAAATTGCTCATCAAGATGAGACCAAACCAGAAAGGCCAGTTGTAAGACGTAGATGCTACTTGTGTCCCAGAGGTAAGGATAACAAACATTCCACATTTTGCGCAGAATGTCATAGGACCATCTGCAAAATACATTCACTTCAGAGAGTTACCTGTACTATGTGCAAAGAATAGATAAACACTTACAATTTGTTCAAATATTTTGTCGTAAGATTCTAACATTACGAAAAAAAACATGACTGTTATTTTTTTATATGGTTACTCTATTATGATTTTCTTTTGTATTGGGTTAAGACGTTACTATTATAAACTACTTTTCAGAAAATGAACCGTTAATTTCAATTTAAGATATATTTTTTTTTGTTATAATAATGAGTTATGTTTTTGATCAAAATTTATTTTAAAAGTTCTATAATTTTTATTATAGCATCTTAATTTTTTTGAAATAAAATTTAAGTTTACAAAAAATCTCTTTTTTATATACACATTCATTTGTCAAAAATATAAAAACAATAAAAAATATATAGCTTGTATAGGTATATTTATACCTTGTTTAGAGGTTTTTAAAATTCGGGTCATCTATGACCCCACGATAGTAGTTATGTGGGTGTAAATACGCGATAGTAGCTCAGGGTTAATTTTCTTTTATTCAGTATAGTAAATACCATCGCATGTGCAGAATGCAACACTCCAAAATAATTTATGTCTGATATCACATAGATATAGTTTCAGAAAAATCTTGTGAATTTTTATCCTTTCCTTTCAGTAAAACCACTATATCTAAGGCGTATAATAAACAGAAACTACTCAGAGAAGAAAACGTTTGTCATAAACGATTGTTTGAAACCCTGAACTGTCCTAAAACAACGTTAATGTAGTTTCGTCTCTAGATGTTCGTGCTTAGATTTTCCCCGTCGCTAGTCCGACGTTATTTTGTTTCTGACGCTTTTATTGTTTATATATGGCGTCGGCGTTGGCTCGTACACTAATGTTATTATTTTAAAAGCGATCGTGGCGAAATCAATCCGATAGGCACGTACCAACGCCGCCTTCTTCACGAAATGGAAATTTTCGATCGTTCGAAACGTCGTTTTCTCGATTCTGATATGATTACGGTTTGGGATTTGAGGTCGTTCTCGTCCCTGAGAAGTGCACGTAAAACGATACAGGGGCGTCTTGCAGCTGGCTTATAGTAACAAACGAAACAACAATAAAAGTGTATTGAAGCTTTGATTTCTCGGACGTGTCTATCGCTGTGTAATATTGTAAATTACGCATTATTATTGGTAGAAGTGTAAACGTTTATAGTTTTTATATATTTTCTCCTACAATTCGATAATACTGCTGCTATACCAATATTAACAATAAGATTCTTTTCAATGAAAATTAGTTAAGTATGAGAAATATAAATATATGTTTCTCTTGATGAAGTTTAGCTTTGTTCGCATTTAACTATCTACTGCATTAATTATTATAAACATGAAATAAAAAATATTTTTATGTATTGTGATTTTGTGATTGTGATTATTTAGACATATAAAAATCATTAGTACATTTGAAATAACTGATTAGTCCTATATATAGAAGTTTTTTTGTAAACTACAAACTGAAAGATGGTGTAAAAATCAATATGTAGTTTTGCATGCATTATACCAACATATTTTAATAAAATGTTGACATACAAAAATAAATTAGTTATGAAATTTTGATAGACAATTCCTTTTTTCATTATAATATTAAAAATACTTTATACATTTGGTTTAAGTGGTTTTTGTACATATTTGACACTGTTGGTGATATTTGTGCCATTCTAACATGTGTGCAATGTTGTCCATACGAACAGAGTTTAACGGTATCTCCTAATGCAGTGGTTCCCAACCCATGGTCCGCGGACCACTTGTGGTCCGCGCCGAGTTTACGTGTGGTCTGCGGGCTGTTTCAGAGTACGTCTTATAATTCACGGTTTTCTTCATCAATACGAGTATAACAATGTTTTTATTGGCTATATAATGAGACATTGATCCTCGGAGATACGTTTGTTATGAAAGTATGCCACATGAGTAATGCTGTTTTTATTTCTAATGTTAGGCGTGGAGTGACAGTGGCACAACGCGAGCGCAAAGAGGATAGGCTATTAATAGTCACTGCGGGGCGGGCGGACACATGCTTCCACCACTCTCAAGCTTGGTCATTCCCCTCTGCCGCTGTGTAGCCGCACCCCCGCCCAGCATTGTCTACCTTCTCCTGAGTTCCATGGCCATTTGTCTGTCGTAGTGTCTAGTATCACGTACCGTATGTACAGAGTGAGAGACTGCACTGAGTAAGCAAGTGAATTTGTTTAGGTTTTTAAAAGGAGCACATGATGAAAGACAGGTTTGTTTCAAGTGAACCTAAAAGTAGAAAACCAGTCAATCGTAAGTACAGCCCAGAATACTTAAAATATGGATTTACTTTTAAAGAAGATGGAGATGTTCATTTGCCTCAGTGTTTTGTATGTTCAGAGGTTTTATGCAATAAAGCTATGAAACTGGCCAAACTCATGCGTCATTTTGAGACAAAACACAAAAAACTTGTTCAAAAACCATTGGATTTTTTCAAGCGCAAGGAAACTCAGCTTAAAAATGCAAAACAAGTAATGAAACAGTATTCTTCTCAGGATAAGGCTGCTTTAAAAGCATCTTTTTAAATTTATTGAAAATAGCAAAAGCAAAAAAAAACATTTACAATAGGAGAAGATTTAATTTTACCCTGTATTTTTGAAGCCACTAAAGAAGTACTTGGTGAAGAGTCAGCTAAAAAAATGAAAAACATAGCTCTATCAAATAACACAGTTACTAGAAGAGTTGAATCGATGGCAGCAGATGTTGAAAACCAACTCATAATAAAGCTTCACCAATCTAAGTGGTTTTCTTTGCAATTAGATGAGTCTACCGATGTTACAAATAAAGCAATTTTACTGGTGTATGTAAAATACATTGATCATGAAGAAAAGAAATTAAATGAAGAATACATGACATCTATTGAACTGCCGGTCATACAAAAGGTCGGGTCATTTTTAATGCTGTTGATGGGTATTTAAAGTTGCATAAACTATCTTGGAAAGACTGTGTTGGATTGTGTACTGACGGCGCGGCTGCTATGACAGGCTCCAAACAAGGCCTTAAAAGTTTTGTACTGAAAGAAGTGGGAACCGAAGTACAAATAACACACTGCATTATTCACAGAGAAATGCTAGCAACCAAACAGTTGAGTCCTGAACTCAATGAAGTCCTCCTTACAGTTGTAAAGGCTGTGAATTTAATCCGGAGCAAAGCTCTTAATTCAAGATTGTTTGCTACGCTTTGTGATGATATGGGCTCGCTTCATTTCAAACTTCTCCTCCACACTGAAGTACGATGGTTATCCCGAGAGCGTGTATTGGCCAGATTTTATGAACTTAGAGAGGAGGTTTGTATGTTCCATGACAAAAACAATCCAGAATTAGCGGCTGCGGATGGACAATGGGTAGCTAAACTTACTTTTTTGACTGATATATTTGAAATTATAAATGTGCTGAATCTTGGTCTTCAAGGGCCCTCACACACAGTATTCGATCTGTGGAAAAAAATTGCTGCATTCAAAAAAGTTAAAGTTATGGCAAACTGAAGTAGAGAAAGGATCTTGTGCTATGTTTAATCTGTTTTCTGAATTTATAATAGAAACGAAAGGTATAAATATAAATAAAGAACAGCTGTTATCTTTCTTCTTCTTCTAGTTCCATGACCGTTATCGATCGTTGGATATCATGTTGGCTACCATATTCGCTATCATGACTTTATTGACAGCAGCTCTAAATAACGATGTAGTTGATATAGCATCGTTTCAAGGGTATTTTGACAACTATTTCCCTGCCAGTTCTGATGTCAGTTTTAAAAACTTGTGGGTGGCAAATCCTTTTTTACCACTCAAGGATATTGATCTTACACTTAATAAACAGGAAGAACTTATTGAGATATCTTCTAATCCTCAGCTCGAAGTTGCCAAAATATAATGCGACAATATTACAAGCTTTTGGATCAAGTTATTTGATAAGTACCAAACCCTCAGCCAAAAAGCCTTTAAAATTCTACTTCCTTTCAATTCTACATATCTTTGTGAAACAGCAGTTTCAACACTAAATGTTATTAAGAATAAGCATCGTAACAGTTTGTTGAAATTGGATGCTCCATTTAGGTTGAGTTTGACCTCTTTGAAGCCAAATATCGAAGATCTTGCCAGTAAAATGTAAAACCAAGGAAGTCACTGAGAGACTTAGTGTCATATTTGTAAGCGTTTTATAATAGCTGATTTTCAATGAGATTCACGTTCATATCTTCGTGATAATCCCCATTTTTTTGATAAAAAAATTAGTGCCCTACCTAAAAATCCAGTAATGAGTACCTATATGGGTAATGAGAGTGAAGAGCACTATATGGGCGACAATCAGTCGTTGCCCAGAGACCGGTGGTTCTCGTAACCTTATTGATAAACCGTCCACAAGCACTTGACGATAAGTCGTTAAAGTAGTATCTTTTTAGCCAAATTTTCGATACTGTGTGACCAGCAGTCACACACGTTTCGTCCAGATAAAGAATCTTTTTGTAACGTCTTTAATAGAACGAAGATATCGTCGCCATGATACTAAATCTTCTCATTTTATTATGACAGATTTACGAGATCGTTTGGCATATATAAATTTTAAATATTTTTTTATTATTATCCTTATTATTATCCTTATCTTTGCCTTATCTTATAAAACAAAGCCACATTCACAAGAAATAGAACTCACCACGCCTATACAGATATGGACGCTTGAATAGCACTCGTGAATTCTCTTCGTAAAATGCACTAGTATACAGAAGGTATATTGTTACAAAAGCAAATTTTATAAAACCATCTTACTTTACACTTATCCACATTGGCGAAGTGGCATTTGGTAAGTGACAGTAAGAATTTTCTTCTGAGATTTAACATTGTTGCCGTTAGCTCTTAGTTCAATTTGTAGATCAGTCACCTTCAATTAAAAATTGTTATGGTACAAATAATAACCATAAGGATCATAATCATCATCATCATCATCATTGACTGTAAAACTCGGGAATAGGTACAATAAAAAATATATTTACTTACACCCAAATCAAATATATAAAATATGACATTAGAGCACAAGGGAGACATTTAGTTTGTATACCATTATATAGCAACAATATGCATATCATCTGAGATCATACAAGGTGGATAGCAAAGATTTTGGATTGGAGCCCAATAGGAAGTAGGAAAAGAGGTAGACCCCGAAGATCATGGAGGGAAGAAGTAGACGAGAGGCCATGGAAAGTCGAGACCTTAGAGATGGGGAATGGCAGAACAGAAAGGACTGGAGACGTTGGCTAAAAGAAGGAAGGCGGCGACAGCTGTAAAAAGCCTTATGTAGATAGATAGAATATGCATATCTTCCACTTAACCTCCAATAATATAATAGAATAGACAGATTATATTGAAATATTTTAAAATTTACTTAAAGTGGAGCTGTTTTTCCATTCATATCATGCATGATTGTTTTATCCAGGCATTTTAGAATCTCATCTTCGTAGGACATAATGTTTTCGATTGGATTTGAATGGAGGCGTTTATAACGTCACATAAAAGAAGATACAAGTAGGATAGACTAAATAAACTTGAATCTTCTAAAATATGGGGGTTGAATCCTGAACGCAACATTCTTCGTTCTTCGAAACCCCAATTCCAAAAAAATTAGAATAATATCGAATAATAAGCCTTATGGGCTATTATTAATTTTTTTTAACAATTATGCATAAAAGAATACATAAAAAGTGTGAAGAACACATGAAAAACACACAATTCGGCTTCAGGGATGCATTGGGTACTCGAGAAGCACATTTTGCAATACAAGTTCTCTTTCAAAGGTGTAGAGACGTGATTTGTAATATATATGTGTGTTTGTTGATTATCAGAAAGCGTTCGATAGAATAAAACATGACGAACGGATAAAAATATTAAATTCAATTGGTCTAGACAGCAGAGATCGCCGTATAATAAAAAATATCTATTACGAACAAACTGCAGTTGTTAGAGTTGGGGATCAGTTAACAGACGATATAAAGATAAAAGGAGTTGTACGACAGGGATGTATGTTGTCCCCATTATTGTTCAATACATATTCAGAGCACATTAAAAATCTAGCGCTAACAACAGTGGGACCAATCGACGGAAATTAAGATAAGGATCGAGAAGGCAAGATCAGCTTTCGTCAAAATAAAAAGAATCTTTAAAAGCCACGACATAATATTGGAACTAAAAGTTAGTTTACTAAAATGGTACGTATTCTCCGTTCTTTTATATGGCCTGGAGTTATGGACCTTAACTAAAGCATAACTGAAGAGACTCAAAGTATTTGAGATTTCGCAAAGAACGCGAACTAGTCGTTACCATAAAATGTCGCAAACTGGAATAATGCGCAGTGAACAACGATATGACCTACTTCGGACCATACTTTAAGGTAAAATGTATGGGAAAAGAGGTACAGGACGAAGAAAAAATATCCAGGCTACATAACCTCTGAAAATGGTTTAACTTAACCACTACCGGACTTTTCAGGGCAGCAGTCAACAAAGTCAGAATAGCCATGTTAGTGTCCAACATCCGTAACGGATAGGCACCATAAGAAGAAGATCCTGAACGCTACATTATATCAAGTCAATGTGGGTTTGGAACGTAACAAGCAGTACAAATAATATTACTGTCTAAAAAAGACTAACGTAATAATAAATTAAAAAGTCACTTTAGGTTTATACTCAACAAAGCCAAACAAACATTTTTGGCTACAAAATTATAATCTATAAAAGTTATAAACAAAAGATCACAAAGCGATACTTAAAAACACGTTGTTAAAACAAGACAAAAATAAAATATTAAATTTTTATAAGTCCCAGCAACTATGTGTAACAACTGAAGTCGATTCTTATATAAATCTGTATAGAAAATCAAATAATTACTAAAATAATTTTACGTAGCTAAGTAAAACAAATATATACGTACTTATAGAATTATTTCGGAAACTTTCTAAAAACAATCCTGGAAAGTGCAGTTTAACTTCTTGCATGTTCGAAACTACAAAGATTACTTCTCACTCGAATTTTCATTTTATTTTATTTTACTCGTTATGTGTAGTAGGCAATTGCGATACCGTATTTTGAATGTATTTATATATCCAAGTGTTCCAATTATAGTTAAAAACTTCAACAGAAACGCAATGATAATTCTAGTGTATAATTTGTTAAAAGTAGAGCTTAAGTCAACATTATCTAATATATATATATATATATATATATATATATTATATATATATATATATATATATATTATATATATATATATATTATTATGAATGGCAAATTACGACCCTTATGATGTTTTTTAAACTTTAATTTGCCTTAGGCTTAATTTTGTAAAACAAATAAATTTCTCTTAATTAATTTTTACTGTCAAAGCTATTTTTAATCGTTAATTTTCTACGTGGTTTCACGGGAAAATAAATTTGTGATTACAAATTTTAAAAAATTACTTTTAATTTATTAAATGCAATAAATTTATAATTAAACCAAACATATAACCCATGCTTTAATACGTATAATTAAACTTAAAAATGCTCTAATATTCATACACAAATTATCAATACTTATAATGACCTATACTCTGTGTAAAAGGGCTCTTAATTAAATTTTATATTTATTATGAAAATTGAAAAAATAATAAGAGACAACAATTAATACCCAAGGAACAATAATTAATAAAAACATGCAAGTACTATCATTTGCAGATGATGTTGACATAATCGCAAGATCAAGAAGAGAAATGATAGAGGCATTCACTCAAATAGAACGAGCTGCAAAAAATAGTGGTCTTAAAATCAATCAGACAAAAACAAAATATATGTCTGCAAATAAAAACCCACAAATAAGGCAGCTGCCAAATTTAACAATAGGAGAATACAACATTGAGGCGGTAAAAAACTTTACATACTTAGGATCCCTAGTTACGTCTGATAACAACGTTGCAGAGGAAGTGAAGAGGATAATATTTATTGCCAATAAATGTTACCATGGCTTAATTAGGCAACTAATATCAGATAACGT
This sequence comes from Diabrotica balteata, assembly GCA_918026665.1. Lineage (NCBI taxonomy): Eukaryota > Metazoa > Arthropoda > Insecta > Coleoptera > Chrysomelidae > Diabrotica > Diabrotica balteata. The sequence goes on along the minus strand of OU898277.1, from coordinate 182,946,272 downwards.
CTCCAGAAAAACAAAATGCCAAATATACAAAACCTTAATAAGACCGGTACTCACATACGGTTCAGAAACCTGGACACTCTCTAACAGGGAGGAAACGTTATTAGCCACCTTTGAAAGAAAAATCTTGCGACACATATATAAGGGCACAAAAGAAAACGGGATTTGGCGGAGAAGGTATAACTTTGAACTATACAACATATACCAGGATCCGGATATCATAACATTCATTAAAATAGGAAGGCTACGTTGGATTGGACATGTGGAAAGAATGGAAGAAGGCGAAATACCAAACAAGTGCCAGTAGGAAAAAGAACAAGAGGAAAACCGAAGCTGAGATACGTAGAACAAATAGAAAATGATGTAACATTAAAAATTAAAAACTGGAAAAAAAAAGCACGAAACAGGTCAGAATGGAGAAGAATCCTTGAACAGGCCAAGACCCAAAAAGGGTTGTCGAGCCATTGATGATGATGATGATATTTATTATGAAAGGAGACAGCTGAATAAAATGTTGAAAGTATCAAATTAGTTATAATATCATTACGAATGTGGTTGAAAGTCCTTTTTTTATTATTTATTATATCAGACTGACCTTTTATTTACATAATTTTTTTATTGGCACCCTCTCTCTTTCGACTGTGCTCTGACCATCTGCTGCTTGTATTCTTTTATGCTTCGCACACCCCTGTTCTCCTCCGCTAGTGAAAGTCTCTCTCGCAAATTAACGCCGCTACAGGTTTTCCTAAATACCTCCTGGATGAACACCTATTTCATAGGAAGACACTTTCTTACTAATCCAAAAGGATTTTCTCTTCACCGATTAGCACTACATATCTGTTTTCCTTACTTCTCCTTTAAGTTCCATCTTCTGTCGAAGGTTGGAAATCTTCATGGCTATGCGGACTCCCGCTGACTGCCGCTCGAAAAAGTTCTGCACTACTGCATTCAAACCATTCAAAGGCATTTGCCTTGCCTAATAAGTTGTAATAATGCGTATTTTTGCCCTCTCATCACATGTCCTAAGTAGTCAAGTTTTCGTCTTTTGATAGTTAATATTATTTCCGCCTTATTTCCTATCCTTCTAGTTCCTTCCACGTTTGACATTCTTTGAATCCATGATATACGTAGGATACTTCTGTAATACCAAAATTCAAAGGCGGCCAACTTATTCAGATGGACTTGTTTTAGTGTCCACGCTTCCAAGCCATAAAGAAGAGTAGAGAACACGTAACATCGAAGCATTCTCAGGCGTAGTTCTAACCTTATATCCCGACAACAAAGAAACTTTTTAAGTTCAGTGAATGATACTATTTTCTATATATGATACTATGATAATATATTTCTTTGGTTTGGTCTACATCTGATGTTATCCATGTTCCTAAGTATTTATAGTTATTAACACTCTCAATTGCAGTATCTTCAATAAATTTATCTTCAGTCCGTACTCATGACAGCGTTCATTAAGGCGTTGCATTACGTTCTGTAAATAATTGTTGTTATCCGATATTATAACTGTATCGTCTGCAAAATATAAGTTATTCGAAACTTCTCCATTGATAGATATACCTTCTATTGAGTCTGAGAGCGCTTTACTTACTACAGGATGTAAATTTTGTGTTGAACTGCTACCACTCCTTTGGCTTGTTCCACAGACACATCAAACACTATTTTTATTTCCAAGCAACTCTGTTCAATTTTACTGCAGGTTAAGGAGCAACAGAACAACTTCAGAACACAGTCATATCTCCTCCGGCATCGCAAAATTGGCTTGGCTTCGTTTTCCTTTACCGTCCTCTTTTACCAATCAAATTCCAGCATCATACACTCCACACCCTAAATTTCACGACCATCGTCTAACTTGTTAAATTGTCTGTTCGGCCTGTTAGGCTGAGATTAGTTCTCGACGTTGCTGCTTCGCTTATAAGCTAAAACTGACATTCAATACTTCCTCAGTCAACAAACTCGCTGTCGTCATGACCTTATATCATTTGGTATTTCCTAAATTTCATGAATAATTCCTATTTTTTTGTTTACAAGGCTCGATATAACAGTATAACTAAACATGAAGATTATTATCTACCCTTATCCTGTACTAAAAGCTTTCTCCTTACTTTCAAAATTCTGTGTACAAAAAATTTCTATTTTGTATTTAAAGGATTCCTATACCTGTGCCTTTAAAATAATTGTTTGTTAAAAATTGACTATTGCAATCATATCGATATCTAGCTGTTGTACCATAGCTTAGAAAAACCCATTACTTATTCTTATCTATATGTATATATTACTATTACAGGAATTAATGTTAAACAATCTTTCAGGTTGAACAGCATCGATTATCATTAGGCCAAGCTCTTGGCATCCTCTTCGATGTCTTTCTCAATGCTTCCGAGGACATTGTAGAATGCTTGAAAAATATTTAGGAATACAGCATTGTAGTATGTATTTGATTCAATACATATTAATATTTCATTTCTCATTCGATGGATTTGTATGATGGTACGGATGGGGTGGTAAGGATGTTAAAAATTCATAACCTGTGTATATCCTTTATATCAATAATCTATCAAAACCTTTGGACACTCATTTGTGTTATGGTTGGGAAACTGGCTCTAAAGGCAGATGATCAAAGACATTAGTTATTGGCATAAGAATACAGAAGGCAACGAGAAACCACTGTATTAAAGATGATAAGATATCACTAGTCGAATCATCATGAAATAAAAAGACAGAATAAGTTGACGTGTACTGATCATGGTTATCGAAGACCAAGATCTGGCAGAAAAGGAATCAGGGTTTTTCAGGTCGTCAACCAGCGTAATCCCTACCAGAAAAAGAAAACATATACAAAAACTAGGAAAAAACGAAGGCTGACTTAATAGAACCTTTAAAAAGTATCTACGCAAAACCAAAGAAACGAAAAAAGATTTGATGACAGACGAAATATTAAACTTGATGAACAAAAGAATACTCTTCTTAATGACAAAAATAAATCATTGTACCAGCAAACACAAAACGAAATACGGCGACAAATTTGAATAGCAAAAAAAAATTGGTTAAACGAATGTGATGAAATACTACAAAATAAACATGACAGCTTTAATTTACACAGGAAAATAAAAGGAATTAACTAAAAGACCAGAATACAAAATATAGTAGTTGATGGTATGGGCAAACTATATAGAACAACTGTTTAACAACAAACGAGACAAAATAGAGAAAATATTACAGCTCTACAAAGAATTTTAATTATAAGACGATAAAACGATTTCAGAATTATAACTATTTAGAGGCAAACATTAATGAAACAAACGATTATATCAAAGAAAGTATAGTTAGAAATGAAAATGCTAGAAGTGCATTCAATAATATGAAACAAATATTATGTTGTAGCGACCTCAGCTTAAATCTCAGAAAAAGGAGTACTAAAGTGTTATATATTTTCTGTTCTTTTGTATGCTGTAGAGTCGTGGAGTTTAAATATACAATGTCTTAATAAATTGGAAGCATTTGAAATGTGGACTTATCGATGAATGGTGAGAATCTCTTGGACAGACAGAATAACCAATAAAGAAGTACTAAGAAGAATAGAGAATAGCAGGGAGATATTGGATTCCATGAAAATAAGAAAACTACAATATCTGGATCATATAATACGTGGTGACAGATATGAATTCCTAAAACTAATAATACCGTGAAAGATTTGAGGAAAGCGCGAATGGTTTGGATGTAGCTTAACTGAGTTCTTTTGGGCTGTAGTGTAAAAGTTAGAATAGCAGTGATTATTGCCAACCTTCGTTATGGAGATGACACGTAAAGAAGAAGAAGACATGAGGTTGAATGTAACAGTTAGCAGATTGATAGTTTTGGGTGGAAGTTGTTTTAGTACTGGTCGAGATGAAGTCATAATCTGGGACTTTGTAGGTTTAGTTGGCTATTTTTTTCATAATTAAAAGGGTTAATTTCTTTGATTGAGGGAAATTTGATATGCTAAGTTAATAAGTTCTTTTTCTTTGTTTCTATCGATAATGTCTAGTTAATTTATTATAAGGTTTGTAATAAAATGGTTGAAGGTTTCGTTATTTTTGTCTATTTTCTTTGGTTTCGGGTGAGACTTTTTTCTCCATTCTTCTTTTTCTTCATGTACCATGTCCTTTCAGAACGTTGGTTACCATCATAGCTATTTTAATTTTATCCACTGCCACCCTAAATAGCATGCTTGTATCTACACCACACCAGTCTCGCAAGTTCTTCAACCATGAGGTTCTTCTTCGTCCTGGACTGCGTTTGCCTGCTATTTTTCCTTGCATGATATTTTGTAGCAATCTATATTTGGGACCTCTCATTACATGTCCGAAATATTCCAGCTTTCTCTGCTTGATGCTTTTTATGATCTCAGTAGTCTTGCTGAGACGTTCTAGTAATGTGGAGTTACGAATCTTCTCCACCCAGGAAACTTTTAAAATTCTTCTATAGCACCACATTTCGAAAGCCTCAAGGCGATTTAGATCGATTTTATTCACAGTTCAGGACTCAACAGCATAAAGTAAGACCGAGAACACGTAGCAGCGAAGTAGGCGGATCCTTAATGCCAATTTTAGGTCTCTGTTACCTAACACCTTGGACATCCTTCTAAAAGCAGCTCTAGCCTGCTCTATTCTGGATCTAATTTCGCTGTGATTTTCTGAATTACAATTTAATTGCTGTCCAAGGTAGACGATTTTATCAACTTGCTCAAGTTTGGTATTATTTACATATATAGACGGTTTTATATTCTGTTGTTTACTTATTACGAGTATTTTGGTTTTCCTTATGTTAAGATCCAGACATGCCTCCCTACAACTCTCAACGACACTATCCAGTAGTGTTTGCCGATCTTCTTGACTAGAGCTAGGAGTACTGTATCGTCCGCATATCGCAAATTATTGATGACTTCGCCGTTCACAAGTATTCCTTCTTGTTTTTCAGAAAGTGCTTTTCTGAAAATTCTTTCGAATGAGTAACGTTAAACGTTTCGAACGAAAATGAGTAAACGTTAAAAAGCAGGGATGACAAGAGGCATCCCTGCCGTACTTCTCTTTTAATATTGAGAGCTTGTGATTCCACATTATCTACTAAAACTGATGTTGTTTGATTCCAATATAAATTTGCAATTATTTAAACATCTCTGTAGTCCAAGCCAATGTCTTTTAGAGCTTCGATCAATATAGAGTGCTAACACGATCAAATGCCTTTTGAAAGTCAATAAAACAACAGTATATGTCTACAGATATATCACGACATCTTTGAGCAAGTACGTTCATTCCAAACAGTGCCTCTCTCGTTCCAAATCCGTTACGGAAACCAAACTGAGTGTCATCCAGGTATTTCTCACATTTATTGTAGATACGATGTATTACCTTCAGAAAAATTTTCAATAAGTGGTTTAACAAACTGATGGTTCTATAATCAGCACAGGTTTTTGCTGTTGTCTTCTTAGGTAGAGCTATAAACAGTGAGTTAGACCAACCATTAGGTAGTTGTCCGCTGGTATAAATGGTATTAAAAAACGAAGTTATAGCCTCTAAAACATTGCTATCCTTTATAAGCTTATATATTTCAGTTTGAATTTCATCAGGACCAGTCGCTCTGCCATCTTTTGATGATTGTATGGCCTTTATAACCTCACAGCATGTTATTAGGGGTCCGTCGCAGTTAGTAATATCGGGAGGTGAACTACTCCTATCGTCTTCGAATAGGTTCGTGACGTAATTTTCCCATTCTTTAAGTTTGTCCTTTACTTCGAATATTACTTTACCATTTTCATCCTTTAGCAATGCATTTTGTTTCTTATTGAAGTTACCAGCCGCTTCTTTTACTTTTTTATACATGTTAAACGTGTCGTATCTTTTTTCGAGTTCTTCAATGTCATGACACTGTTTGGCTAGATGTTGACTCTTTGCTTCTCGTATTTTACGTCGAATTTCTTTTTGTATGCTATTGTAAAGTGTTTCGTTGGTTTTTGCTAGTCGCCGTTGTTCCATCAAATCCAGAATATCATCTGTCATCCAAGCCTGCTTTTTTGACTTTGACCTGCCTTGTAAATTTCTCACACAGACTTCTTTTACTGTCGTTACGATTTTATTTAAGCCGTCATCGACGTTTTCACCAATATTTTCCCAAATTAAATTTTTGTTCAGTTGTCTTTGAACTGATTCCTTAACTTTCTCGTCTTGTAGTTGGGCTGTATCAATCTTTTTGCGAGACTTCTTTTTGATCACCTTTTTTAATTTTAATTGGGTTACAGCTACTATGGGATTGTGATCGGACCCAATGTCAGCACCTGGATAAGTTTTAACTGATTTGATGCAGTTTCTAAATCAATTTTTTATTAGAATGAAGTCGATTTGATTCCTAATAATTTTGTCCTCTGATTCTGCATTTGACTTCCAGGCGTAGAGTCTTCTCAGTGGTAGTTTAAAATGGGTATTCGATATAATGAAATCGTGTTCTTGACAGAACTGGACAAGTCGATCTCCACTTTCGTTTCTGTTTCCCAAGCCATATTCCCCGACAATGTTCAAACAGCATCCTTTGCCGATTTTAGCGTTAAAATCTCCGAGGACTATGGTATTTTCTACTGCTTTGACAAGATCTAGAGCATCAGTAAGATCTTTGTAGAATGCTTCTAATTTATCTTCATCACTAGATGATGTTGGGGCATAGACCTGAATTACGTTGGTAATGAACGGCTTTGAACTAAATTTTACTAGCATTACTCTATCAGATATGGGAATATAAACTAAAACTGATTGAGCTAAGTGTTTTGCTACTACGATTGCAACTCCATTATAGTGATTGGCATCTGTATTTCCGGCATGGTACACTTGATATCCATCTAGGTCACATACTCCTGATCCCGGCCATCGCATTTCGCTTATTCCGAGGATGCTGATTTGCATTCTTTTTATTTCTTTTATGGCATTATATATTTTACCTGACTCAAACATGCTTCTGACGTTCCATGTGTTTTGACTTAAATTATTTACAGCCTTGATAGTTAAAACTAGGAGTGCCAAAAGGCCTTTAATGCAGTAGTTCTCCTTTGCTTTCTGCATCCTTATGCCGTTGACTAATTTGTAGTTTTATAGTTCTTCCGCCTTCGGAATTAATTTCTCAATTCCAGGACAAAAGAGTGCCCTGCCACTTACCAACTCGTCCGCCCGAAGCCGTTGGTCAGTAAGTGGGGGATTGCTTATACCGACAATCGCTCGGACGCCAGAGCCTCGTTTGTTGTAAAGCAGGATGCACCGGATGATCAGAATCAAGATCATCACACGGGCAGGTGAGGTTGACATTTTGACAGGAGAGGCTATATATTGCGCATCACAGTCCCTTACATCCACATACATTCTCCATAATGTTCATAATTGTTTTTGTTGGTGATATTGTTATTATTTCATTTGCATCTCGTCTAATGCCTTTTAAAGATTCATAAATAACTAATTTCTAGAAAATATGATATATACTGCACAAAAACCCAAGCGAGATAATAGCAATTTGGCAATGAAAATAGGCCAATAACATAAAAAAACTATTCAAGTTTATTAATTAAGACAATTTTAGTTGATGCAAAGTTTGTTAACATTGTTAGTGCCTCAGAAGAAAGTTTTGTATAATACTTAGCAATTTTGTTATTTCAAAGACATACAAAGTTGACTTTTAAAGTTCGTACATGGAGTAAATCTCCGTAGGAAATAAAACTTCTTGCCTCTCTTCGCTCAAACTGGAGTGTGTCGTAACAAAAGCTTTTATCCACCGATAACGAGCCATTTTCGCTAAAAATGGATAACGAAGTTTCACCTAAAACCCCCGAAACATACCATTTAAATAAATTCCTTCAGCCTAGGACCGTTTATTGCCCCCGTGACCCAGTTATCGGCACCTCTGACCCTCTTTCCGATCACCCTCTCTACCCAAACTGCCGCGGCGACGGCATCCGTAGACAAATCTAGCATGCGGCGCACGGTTCTTCGCACTGCCGCCTCCTCGGAAGGCCTTACTACTCTTCTCGCGCATTTGTTTTGTTATACACCTACCTATGTGTGGGGTTTTACACAGTCAACACTTTTGTATGGTAGGATTAAACCGTAGAAAACGGTAATTCTCAATAAGCTGATATATTCACGGAGAATTCTGTAAATAATAATTCATTTAATTCTGGGAAGGGTATTATGGTTTCATTATTAATATTTTATTAAGGAAAAAATATAAAGTAAGAAGCTTAGTCAGGCTAACTTTAAACACAGCTTATGCAAATATTATAATGACAATGTAACCCTTTAATAGAATACATAGGCAAATAATTTATTTATTTATTTGTTACATGTATGTATGTATGTACAGTGTTAACAGGTCTTTTAGGCCCATTGTTCCATCCATCCAATGGCACTACAGCCCAAGCCGGGCCTTGGCCTCCTTCATTAAACCTCTCCAAACATCTCTATTTACTGCTGTTCTTTTCCATGAACGCGTTTTTAGGAGATTTTTGGCATCCTCATCTACCTCGTCTTTCCATCTCTTTTTTGGTCTTCCAACAGGTCTTTTTCCTTGCATTCTTGCGTTTAGTAATTTTCTGGGGATTCTGTTCTCATGCATGCGGGCCACATGCCCTGCCCATCGTAATCTCTGCAGTCTAGTGTATTGTGCTAGTGTTGGTTCAGTGTATTGTTCGTATATTTCGTTATTATATCTAATTCGCCAGTTTTTATCGTCTATAAATTGTTGTTGTTGCGCCTGTCTATTTGATCTTGTTTGTATGAGTAGTTTTGTTTTATTTGTATTTATTGTTAGCCCTACAACTTCTGAACTCTGTTTCAACTTAGGCCCATTGTTGGATGGATAATTTCCATTGTTTTCTATTCTTAGCTAACAGCTTCCAATCTCTGATTCCCATCTCTCGGACATCTTCCATCACTACATCTTTCCATTCCTTTCTTGGTCCTCCTTTTTTTTGCCCTCAGGTACTCCCCAAGCAATATTCTTGACTACTTTATTACCTTGCATTCTTTCTAGATGACCAAGCCATTCTAGTCTAGGTTTTTTCACCACTTTTGTTATTGTAGGGTTAGCATACAAATGATACACTTCTACATTAGTTCGTCTTCTGCATTCTCCCTCTACTACTTTTTTCACCAAATATTCTGCGAAGTATCTTTTTTTCCCATACTTCCAATGTGTTCTGTATGGTTTTGTTCATAGTCCATGTCTCGGCACCGTATAGCATTGTGGGTCTAATTATAGTTTTGTATACTCTTATTTTTGTATTACGAGATATATCTTTGGCCTTAATTATTTTGCTCATAGCTCCAGCACACCTGTGGCTCTTGGTCAGTCTCAATTTGTTTTAAGTTTCTTCTTTACATGTCTGATCAATAAGAGTACCTAAGTACATATATTCATCCACCTTCTCGAAATCTACAACTGATCCATCTTCCACCTCCAATTTAAAGGACACCTGGTGTTTATTTCTTTTTTGCTCGAGATCTCCATGTACTTCGATTTAATAATATTAACTTTCAGTCCCATTTTAGAGCTTTTCCGAATCAGTCTCTTTGTTATATTTGAGGGGCTGAGAGGAAAAGTGGTACAAGTGACATTTTGTATAAAAGTGAGATATGTGCATGAGTGGCTAGAGGATGTTGAGATTTATTAACATAAAAATGGTACAAGTACAAAACACACTACAGTACGGACATCTGTATGTGAGAAGTAAAAGCTCTCACCAATTTCTGGTAATGGTTTTCTGTATAAGTGGTCCAAGCGTACATGTCCCACTTTTGTTCTAAACCTTATGTAGTTGTTTGTGACAGCCACGTTTTAGAAGTGTGCAGGAATATTAATACAATTTGTGAAATAGCCTTAAAATAATGCAAGGTAAGTCTTCAATGCGTTTTATATTTTTTCAATTGTTATTTTATAGGGTTATTTTATTTATCTATGTCTTCAAAAAGTAGTAGTTGAAAGAAACTTATAGCATAACCTTAAAATGTTTCTTTTTTGTTTCAGAATCTGACAGTTATTCGGAATATGACGATTCAGAAGAGGACAGAAACTATAATCCAATAGAAGAAAGTAGTAGCGATAGTAATCATGATCTACAAAACATTGCAGATGTTCATTTAAACAAGTCATTAAAGAGAAAGGGCAAAAAACGTTTGAGATATAGCGATTTAGATAAGAGGCAAGTAAGAAAACGAAAAAGAAATGCAGGTGAGGAATACGTAGGCTATAAAAACAAGTTAGTAAAAGCAAGAAGTTTGCAAAATTATATACATACTTGCAGATTTCAGTGTCAAAAATTCACCGATGAACAAAGACAGGAAATATTTAACCAATTCTGGGGTCTAGGAAATTGGAATCTGCAGAATGCATTCATTACGTCTTGTACAGAGATCGCTTTGCCCAAACGACGACGTACAGAAGCTGTTACTAATAAAGAAAAGAGCGTTACTATCAAACTAAAAAATATGAGAGTTTGCAAAATGTTTTTCTTAAAAACCTTGGATATCAGCAATGGACGTTATTCGAGAATTTTAAATGGGATATCTGACGTTGGAATCACCGCTGTTGATAAAAGAGGAAGAGCTCCATGTCCTAATAAACTATCACAGGATGTAATTGATAAGGTAAAACGACATATTGATATGTTTCCAAAATATACCAGCCATTACACCAGACATTACAATCCCCGTAGACGGTACCTTCATTCATTTTTGACCATAAGAAAAATGTATAAGTGTTACCTAGAGCATTGTCAAGAAAACAACGAAGCTCCTGTCAAGGAATGGTGCTACAGGAGAGTGTTTAATACCGAATTTAATCTAAGTTTTCATCATCCCTTGTCCGATACTTGTAATAAGTGCGATAAGTTCGAAACATCAATAAAATCGTGCATAAGTGAGTCAGATAGAAAGAAAATAATGTGCGAGAGAGAGCTTCATCACCGAAAAGCCGAATCGGGAATACAAGCCAAAAAAGAGGCAAAAATAGTGGCTGAAACTTCAAGGAATGAAGAAGTGGTATCAGTTTGTTTCGATCTACAAAAAACTTTACTTACACCAGCACTTAACACCAACAAAGTGTTTTATATGCGAGTATTATGGACATATAATTTTGGAATCCATAATTTGGGCAAGAAATGTGCTTCAATGTATATGTGGGATGAATCGGTAGCATCCAGAGGCTCTATGGAAGTTTCTTCATGTCTTTGGAAATTTATTGCTGCTCTTAATCAAAATACACGACATCTTATTGCATTTAGTGATTCTTGTTCAGGACAAAATAAGAATAAAAATATTGTGAAATTTTTTATGTATGTGGTTAAAGAAACTCAGCTAGAAATAATAGACCACAAATTCCTTGAACCGGGACATACCTTCATGGAATGCGATGAAGATTTCGGAGTCATTGAAAAGTACAAAAAGCAAGTACCTTATATTTTTGTACCCAGTGAGTGGATGCATGCTGTGAGAAACAGTTCTAAGAAGTTAAAATGTGAAGAAATGAAGATGGAGCACTTCATTTCACTCGAAAACTTCAACGAGTACGTGCAGGAAAATATTAAAAAGAATGATGAGAATAAGCAGATAAAATGGAGAGAAATAAAATGGATTCGGTTTCAGAAGAAAGACCCATTTACTATGAAATTCAAGTACACTCTCAATGAAGAGACTGAATTTATAACTGTTAACTGTATGAAGAAGATGCGTGGAAGAACACCTCAGAATATTAGTCTTAGCAAACTGTATAGTTCACCCATGAGTCTGAAGTATGAAAAATGGAAGAATTTACAAGACCTACTATGCTTTGTGCCACCAATTTACCATCAATTTTACAATCAGCTCAATCACACTGCGAAGAAGGGAAAACAAGGTCAAAAAAAGAAGCCAATGCAACCTGAAGAAAGAAAAGAGAAGGACAATGAAGATGACGATGAGGTAGACGACAATGATAAAATACTTTTGAGCGACTATGATGATGAGGAAGATATTTAGCTCAGTTGGTAGCACGTCTATATAATATTATTTCGTTATTATTTTTATGCATTTTTTGTTCGTGTATTTTTGTGCAATATACATTTTGTTTTCGTATCTAATGTAGCTTCTTAAATAAATGTTCAAAAAATTACGTGTATTTCTTTTCTAAAAGATATTATTTATTTATTTACTCATGGTAATATTTACTTGTACCATTTTTACTCTAAACAACAAAAATGGTACATGTACATTTTGCAAAAAATGTTTCAAAAAAACTAAATGTATATGATTGTAAAAACTGCACATGAAAACATTAAGAACTTACTAATAATAATAGCTTAATTAGATTTTAAAATTTTGTTTTGGTCTTTTTGTGCCACTACTTAAACTTTAACTCTCATTTTCTCAAAACTATCTAAATGTCACTTGTACCACTTTTCCTCTCAGCCCCTCATTTGATAGTTCTTTTCCATTTCTTGCAATGAAAACCACATCATCAGCGTATGCTAAGCATTGGTGCTCCTTGTATAAAACACCTGTTTTCACTTCGAATTCTTCTGAGACTGTACCGTTGCATCTGACAGCACAAATGGTTCGTCTAATTGTCATTTTTACCAATCTTATTATTTTTTCTGACACTTGTGCTTGACACATCACGACACATCATCTGACACATTACGTCGCATGTCGTCTCATGCTCTATGTTAAATACTAATCCAACAGCATAATTTGGCTCCATTTCTTCCTCCTTACCATGGTACAGCTGCAATAAAATGCCATTGTTATAGAATAATTCAGTATGGTACACAATGATACATGTGTCATTGTGTACCACCACTATATGTTTCAATGTGTACTACCACAGGTTTAAAGTTTCAGTTGGATGTAAACAGAAAACCCGGCAATTATTGGCAACGATATTAAAAGGCATTCATCACAAGTATTGTAACGATATATATATACGAAAATGAAAACTATTTATTTATAGGCAACATACCTTTTTATAAACGCTTCAGTTTTTAAATCTCAGGCACACAAAACAATAGACCACGTCGGACCGGCCCTGGCAAGGTACGGTTAAGTTGTATTGATATCGTACTCCTAGTTTTTAATAAAACAAGTGGTTTTATTAAACAGTTTTTTAAAATTAAAGTGTTTATCTACTAGATACTACTACGTAAGTCATCCATACGTAATTATTATTTTATTATTGTGAGAAGAAAAAGTCAAATAATAAATATAAACTACCATACAATCATTTTGTGAGGTTAGCTGCTATAAGTAGCTTATAGTAGGATGCGACTGGTTTTTCACTTACCAGAGTCGGAGTAAGGCCTTCGCCACCGCACCTCAAAATGACTTCAAACAATGTAAACACACCTTCCGATCTAACCAGTCCAGTAAATCAACGTTCGAATATCACAAACAGTTATGCTTCAGCCGCTTCACATTCTTTTCCGAGTAAGAAAAAAGCAATTGTATTTAGTTGTATCGATAATGCTAAATTGCAGGATTATCTCATTCCTTTGGGCACAATCATCAACCCAAAAAATATTATTTTTTCATCTAGATTATCTCATAATAGAATCTGCATGTATTTGGCAAACAAGACCGTAGTAGATAACTTCATGACACAATACGGCTCTATAGAAGTACTCGGCGACGTATTAACAGCAAGAAGACTTGTCTCTCCAGCAGAAAGACTAGTCTTGTCTGGAGTCTGCCCGTCAATTCCTCATCAAGTATTAGTTGAAGAATTAGAGAATATCGGTTTAAAGCTTATTTCTCCAATAACATTTCTGAAAATTAGCTCGACTCTTCCCGAATATAGTCACATATTGAGCTTTCGGAGGCAAGTTTATATAAGCCCTATAACATCACCAATTCCAGATTATATTCTAATAAATTTCGACCATACACCTTACCGCATATTTTTGTCACAAGGTACACTCACCTGCTTTATTTGCAAAAATACAGGGCACATATCATCCCAATGCAAAAACAGTTTAGTAACGGAATCAACTCATATTGAGTCAAACAATGAAGTACCAAATCAAACAGCTTCAACAAGTATACTACACAAGGTACCAAACACCCAGCAGTCATCAAGTTATCCATCATCAAATTCAAGCATATCACCTACACCTACAAATCTCCATGACAAAGAAATTACTAACGCTCCTACTCATAACAACACTTTCAATCAACCTCATTCAGTAGCAATACCGTTTTCACAAACTTCGGAAGCAATATCCTCCAATCTATCAGCTCAATTTTCATTAGATACAACTGCAGAAAATTCTAATAAAACTGATATAACAAGACAATTTTCTGAAACAACCATTTCAACCAATCTTACAAATAAAATTTCAAGCTCGAGTTCTGTCACTACCAAGGAGTTTGCTCCAGTACTTCCAAATGTAATAAAGCCACAGCATCTAAATGAAAACGCTAATAACAATTCCGAAAACACAAGTTCTTCCATAAAACGCAGTATTGGTGAGATCGTCACGCCTCCTTCAGACTCAGTAATTTCATCAGAAAATCTGTTTGCAAAACCCAAACCCTCTAAACCAAAAAAACCGCGCTCATATAAAGTCCCATCTACACGGGAAACTCTTGAAAATTTCATTGATAATCATACCCCACCATTCGTTTTAAATTACCACCAATTGTCCTTACTGATTGATAATGTCCAAGGCTCCTCCGACACTATTAGCGTCGTCAAAGAATTTACAACTGATATCTGTGGTTTACTCCATCTTTTACAAAGCAGCTATCAATATGCAAGTGATAGATCTACAAAAAGCAAGTTTACAAAACTTCAAAAGAAACTATACAATCATTAAGAGAAAGAGATTTCTGACTTAAATAGTGACTCTTCTGTAGACAATTGTTCAGTATCATCTAACTCCGAATCTGTTAACAACATTTAACTCGATACTTCAATGGAACATTGATGGATTTTTTCATCGTCTCCCTATGCTACAGCTTCTTTTATCTAAATATTCTCCAGATATTATTATTTCTTATGAACATGGAAGAAGCGTCCAATTTTTATGGGTTCCCTCAAACGTCGGAATAACAAGAAATGAAGAAGCTGACAGGACTGCACGAGAGGCAATTTTAAGTGATTTGTGACAGCCGATAGACAAGTGTGTTTTTAGTGACTTAGAAGCTTATTTTAAAAATAAAGTGTGGTGTTTGTGGCAAAATGAGTGGTCTCAAACTAATTCCAATCTAAATAAAATCAAAAATAATGTGTCTCAGTGGTTTCCATCCATTTTTTAACAATTTGTAGTAAATATGACCAAGAAAGACAGCGCTACAGGATTCCAAACGTTCTACTAAAGGCTCTAGGTCAAAACTGTTCCTGTAAAAATATAGTGAATAATCTTAGATCCATAAACATTTTGTACAATCTGTAGGTGTTTAACTTTGTTTTTTATATTTTGTTCCGTCGCTAATAACCTTTTGGTGGATGCGACATGTTTTTCTAATAAAAAAAAAAAAAATAGACCACGTCGTATAATGTTTACTACTCCGAATATCAAAGCGAACTATTGTCGGCAGACGCAATGCATTATGTTATGGAGTATCCGTTGAAGCGCTAGTGGCAATGTGGCGGCCAATTTGATTTAGTTAATAACAGTGTTTCTTTGTGTACTATGTGTCAATGTGTACTACTCTCCCCTACTTGTCTAGTCTTATCGTAATAAATGCACAAATGCTCTTTACAATAATACTTTCTCTAGTTTTTTTTCCTAAAGTTAATCCTCTTGTTATTTTGTTATTTCTCTCGTTTATCATGATACGCCAATACTATCTGCTAGATAACTTAACTTTCTAGCTAAAAGAAAACCTCATTTGGTTTGTAAGTTACTGTATAATTCTCTGTGCATATATTTATATGTAAATTTGTCGCGAAGTTTGGGCATAACCCATATCCCTGATATACATACATCCAGTCACAAGTTGGACTTTATGCAACTGTTTCTCGGTAACATAGCGGCTCATAAACGAAATAGTAGTCAAATGTTACCAGATGCAATAACCAGCATGACGGACTGTGCTGTTTGTTCGCCGTTCTGTCTCTTGGAGACAAGTGAACGTTTCTTTGAATGTCTTGTTGGTTACTTTTTATTCATTTGTATATTTTAAAAGATGAGTGAAATAAAGAAGAGAAAAAATACCAAACTACTAATAAAATATTTATTTTAAGTATAATAAAATGGTCTGACGACCTTAAGAGAACGGCAGGAAAGGACTGGATGCAGATCGCCCAAAATAGAGACCAATGGAGATTAACAGGGGAGGCCTATGCCCAAGAGTGGGCGTTTAAGGCTGATTAGATAGATAGATAGATAGATAATAAAATGGAAAAAAACATTTTTTTAAATTTTTTGAATAATTGAGAATAATATTAATAAATAAATAATTAACTTTTACCAAGATATATTTAACGCAAGTTTTGCTTTCTCTACAAATTCACTTATATTAAAATAAAACAATTGTTGATCAATCATTGAGAATACAAATATAAAATACCTAAACTATCTGATTGTATCAGAACGTTCGGCTGATGTTCTCGTTTTACAAATTGAATAGAACTAAAAGAACTCTTGTCTAGTAGTTTGACGTGGTGTAGAATCAGTAATACCCAACAGTGTACATCCTTTCAATTGCGAACGAGAAAAAAACGGAAAAATCGAGGACTCTGCTTGATAAACCAGGAAGAGACTTTGCAGAGACAGGTTAAAGATGTTCCGACAAGTACACTGCAAAAACATTTAACTGTGTTATTGTTAATGTTTTTTTCTCGTTGAAAGTTTTTAATGATTTTTATATTAAATAAGATGATCTAGTGAAATCTCATCTATTAAAAGCGATGTAGCTATTTTAAAAGATAGTCCAGAAATAATCATTATATTACTAAGAAAAAAGAATTATTTTTTTTTATTTAGAAATTACAGCCTCATCCACCGTAATGGTCATTAGAGACGGCTACAGAATAACAAAATTAGAGTTTATAAGATATTTCTATAGAGTTTAAGAAATTTACAATATTACTAGCTAAAAAATTAGTGCCTAATAAATAACTTAAGAGTGTAGGCGCAAAATTTCTGGTCAATGATTTTTAAATGCATTCATTTTTTTCGAATCCTGAGAAAACTAACAAATATTGAGATTGAGAATGAGATATTTGAAATTTAAAAATGACACTAAATTTTCTCTTGTTTTTTTCACCCCTGTAACTTATTAAAATAAACATTATAGAAGTTTTCAGTGACTTTCGGCCATCGGTAATAATGTATTCTTTCATTCTACGTTTAAATTTTTCAAAAATATTTATTAGTTTTCTCAGGATTCGAAAAAAATGAATACGTTTAAAAAGCATTGACTCGAAATTTTGCGCCTACGCTCTTAGACTGTTAGGTATGTTAAATATAACACGAAAATTGGCAAATCTATGTCATTCAATTAATAAATGGTTAACGGTAACTTGTACATTACATGTTTCACAAATGGGTGGATCACTTTTGGACAGTAAATATGAGTGAGTAAGTCTCGTGTGTCCAATTTGTAATCTCGCTATCACCAATTGTTCTCTTATGTTCCTGGTTGAGGGTTCCCAAACTGTAACATCATTTTTAATTTGCTTTAGTGTGTTTGAGAAGATTGCCATTCGTTTTTCCAATGGCACAAAACTCGATTCTTTATAAAAGCTTTTATATCACTCGCGGTATTTCGATATTCGGATTTTTCTATATCGACACATTTAGCAATTGCACTCGCGCACTGGTCCGCACTTTAGTTGTCAGTGATGCCGATGTGGGATGGAATTCATATAAATCTGATACTGCTAGAATTTTCTGAGCCTAAATTAGTTCCACTTTTATCAGTTTCTCAAGGGGACCTTTAGGATAGATCTGTTTAAGAGTTTGAAGGGCGCTTAGTGACTCACTTTAGATAACAGAGTTAGGAATGTTATTAGAATTTATATGCAAGATAGCTTTAAACATTGCATAGAGCTCAGCGAAGAAAATCGAAAAGAAGATTAGAAGACGAAATGGATATGTATTGCTTGAAGTAACAACTGCAGCACCTACTCCTTTATCACACTTAAGGTTAAATTCCGAAAGTGGCTGCAGACTGCAGACTGCAAACCGCAGACTGCAGCGAGAGTGTCGTCTGCGGTCAGACCAATTCCGAGCAGAACTGCACTGCATCTACAAATCAGCGACAACAGCATTGCACGATGGGAATTT
Source organism: Diabrotica balteata (assembly GCA_918026665.1). Classification (NCBI taxonomy): domain Eukaryota; kingdom Metazoa; phylum Arthropoda; class Insecta; order Coleoptera; family Chrysomelidae; genus Diabrotica; species Diabrotica balteata. The sequence continues at coordinate 182,927,989 of OU898277.1, read as the reverse complement.
AGAATAGTATAATATTAAAAGTCGTGTAAGTAGGATGTCAGACGCAATGAACAACGATGAATTAATGTTATATCTTTTAATGGAAGAAGAAGATGACGACGATCTTTTGCTTTTGCAATATAAAAGAAAAAGGAAACCAACTACATAGGTCTCTATTTAAAAATAGAGAATTTAAAGGAAGTTATTCAATACTCATTAAAAATCATCTAATGGCTAACGAAGATATATTCAGAAACAGCAAAAATACGTGTTGTCACTCTGCGGTCGGCGACACTACTGGTTCTGGTGCAGTCCTGCGGTCCGCGGCAGCGACGTTCTGCTTGCGGTGGCGACAGTGCCGCTCTACTCAACATACAGCTCATAAGAAACCATATGAACCAGTAGGTCTGTCGCTGCGGTCTACGGTCTGCGGTTTGCAGTTTGCGGTTTGCGGTCGTGTTCGGAATCGTACCTTTAGATGTATCTGTAAATATTTTAGAGGAATGTTCGTAATGCTGACGGAGAATTAGATCGAGGTTATTCTTAATCTCTGCGTGACAGTTAATATGTTTGTCCTATTGGATTAGACAAGTATTTATATTTAAAGTATTAACTATCGAAGGAAGGGGGCTTTTAATATTAATTGGAAAGACAATTGGGAATTCGATATAACGACATCTCAGTAAACACCGTACTCGCTCGTAGTAAGGCTTATGTTTGGTTCTATTGGTAAAGAATTTTATATATTTATTAGTGAAAGTATTATTAAATAGAGGTTTTTTTTACATTTAAGACTATTGACATTGTTCTGAAGCTATTTTCTTGTGGCATTGTAAATTAATTACTATTTATAACTGGGAATAAGCCACAATTAAAGATAAAAATACGTTTATTGACGTTTCAATTTCCAATTCGGAAATCGTTCTCAAAATACAAAACTGTTTCAGTTGTAACGGCCACGCTTTTATACATGATCCATGTATAAAAAGAGTATTGAATTGGATGCGTCGAAGTAAAAGACCTTCTTGGCAAGATATTAGTGCATGTAGTCCAGAAGTCAAGTGTTACTGGAGCCAATGGAATTGCCTAGTGTTGAAAGATGATTCTTCTGTATAGAACCGTTGAGAACGATGATGGTACAGAAAATAAGCTTTAGTTGATTATACCTAAAAGTAAAGTGTCAGAAGTGTTGCGTCAGTAACATGACGGGGCATCAGGTGAACACTTAGGTATTACGAAGACTCTGCATAAGTTTCGAGAACGGTTCTATTGGGTGAACTGTAAATATGATGTAAGAAGATGGTGCCGGAAATGTGAACTGTGCGCAACCAGTTATGGTTTATTCGGTAAAAAGAGGGCACCCATGAAACAGTACAATGTTGGTAGTCATATGTAAAGAGTAGCAATCGAAATTGCAGGTCCACTTCCAAAGACGAATGATGGAAATAAATATATCCTGGTAGCCATGGATTATTTTACGAAATGGAATGGGGCCTATGCGATATCAAATCAAGAAGCTGCTGCCATTGCCGAGGTACTTGTTAAAGAAGTCTTTAGCAGATTTGGTGTTCCTTTGGAGATCCACTTCGACCAAGGGCGAAACTTCGAGTCAAACCTTTTCCAAAACATTTGTAAATTGATTGGTGTCAATAAGACCAGAACGACACCCCTTCATCCTCAATCAGATGGAATGGTCGAGAGAATGAACTGAACAATGCGTAAACATCTGTCCAAAGTTTTATTAGAACATCAAAGAGATTAGGACCAGCACATGCATTTATTCCTAATGGCGTACCGCTCGGTCGTGAATAAAACTACACTTCAGACTCTAACCTGCCTAATGTTAGGTCGTGAAGATCGTTTGCCTTGCGACCTAGAGTTTGGCTGCAGACCTTCCGAAGAACATGTTGTAAGCGAAGATTATGTCGACCGAAATTTAAAAATGAACAACATTCATAAACTTGCCCGACAACACATCCAGTTAGCCAGTGACAGAATGAAAGATCAACACGATTCTCGAAGCAAGAATGAAAACTATACAGTGGGTATATTGTTTTGCCTCTTGTTTGGCTTTATAATCCACAACGTCGTCGTGGTTTGACTTCTAAACTGCAAAGACAATGGGAGGGTCCGCATGAAATTAAAAAGAGAATAACTGACGTAATATACCGAATTAAGAAGTTGCCGAAAGGTAAACCAAAAGTAGTTCACGTAAATTGTCTTGCACCTTATGCTAACTCAAATGAAACAGAAGAAGCCCGAATTCTTCAACATAAGATTATCGGCGACCAAGCTTTAATGAATTAATGTCAAATTACGCAGAGAGAAAGAGTGCTAGATTTGGCGTGACCACAGAGGTTCAGCAGCATCTTTTTAGTCTTTCGCATAACGTCTCTCTAGCCCACTGTGTTGCCCAAGATCTTGAGATGACTAAAGGTATCTCATCCGTATTTTATAAAAAATTCGGTCGTTTGTACAAGTTAAAAAACCAGCAGCCTAAGGTTGGAAGAGTACTGAGATTAGAAGATGGTTCTTGATCTTTGCTGTGTATGGTGACCAGAAAGTCGTATACAGACAGGGCAACCTACGAGGATATATGGCTCTTTCTAATTATTTTGAAGAAAATCGTCTGCAGTTACGACATTGGGAATTTTGCCTTACCCAAGATAGACCACGCACTAGATAATCTGGATTGGAAGATTGTTAGAAGCATGCTTGAATTGATCTTTCGACAAACCGGTGTAAGAATTACTGTGTGTTGCACTAATCCGAAGAGATCGTGTCCTTTAAAGACAGTAGACTGTTATTTCTTTCTGAGGGGTTCATGCAGAGCTGGAGACTCCTAGATTCCGTCATCCTGGGCCTACATACAGAGTTGCTGATCGGAACACTCAGATCTAAGAGGGGAGCAGTGTTACGAACATGCATTCAGCATATCCCGTGTAAGTTAGTTTAGTTGTTAAGAGATTACCGAGCTGTAAACTTATAAATAAATATATTTATATAAATTCGAACCGCTCGTTTTATTTTCAAAAGCCACAATACATATTATTCTATAGTTCGTAAAAAGATGCCGAATATGTATTAATTAGTTCACTCCTAATTTTCTGTATGTGTGACACCAAATTATTTAATTTTCTCTGCTTTCTCCAATTAAAATTTTTATCTATAACTCAATATTGTAATTAAATACCGCAGTGGAATATTAATCATCGTATTCAATAGTTTATAATTATGCATTTGAACCATATAAGCGTAAATTCGTATGGACGGCTTTACATCCAAACCCTGATTACACGTCAAATTAATGTCATAACAGCCTCAAAACTTTTACTAATTTATTAAGGATTTAGTGATGCACTATTATATTATTTAGTGATGCATTAACATATTATGGATGTGAATAATAACGTAGATAAAAATTCGAATTATTAAATAAGCCCTTAAAAATTATTAACATCACAGATCTGTTATGTAATGACTAGCTATACAAAATATATTGATTTCTAAAATTATTATATTGTTTATAAGGTTTATACTTTCTATCATATTTATTATTTCTTCAAAGTATGTGTTTCACACAAGTGGCGACAATACACATCCTTGTCGCATCTCCTTTTTAATTCCGTCCCATTTTTTGTCTTATTGAGTACAAATCCGAAATATTCGATATCCATCTTGTACAATCTGCTCTTCTTACTTGTCCATTTCAAATTTAACTTTATTTCCTTCAATGTATCTTGGTATATCTTCTTCTACTGCCATTCTTCTTTTTATGTCCTTATTTCTAATACGGTCACCACCTCTATTGTAGTGTCTATTGTACTATCATTTTAATGTTTTCCTTTTTTTCTATTTAGACCTAAGTTCTTCGATTTCATTTTGAAGATGTCTATGAACTATCTTACTGTAATCAGTAGGACCGTATGTTTTAGATATCATTATTTTCATGTCATATATTTTCATTAGGCATTGTTTCTCGATTTTAATTCCTACATCTTTGTTTTTTGTTCCTTTGTTTTTTGCTTCAAGAATAGAAGGTGTCATTTATAAATTGTGTATCATTTTGTTCCTAGATCTCTCTTTGATAGCTTTTGTTAATTCATTGCTTATATGTTTCTTCTCAAATGCTTCATAGTTTAGTTATCGTTAAATCATCATATATCGTTAGATCATAAATAATAGATAGACACTGTAAACTAAAACAAAAACATAGGGTATAATTAAGTTAATTAATTGACTATTAATTTCTCATTTTGTTTCAGGTTGCATGGGTTAGAGTAGATACTCAAACAATTCTTTCTATACATCACAACGTTATCACACAAAACCCTCGCATATCTTTATCGTACAACGACCACAAGTCATGGTATTTGCATATCAAAAATGTACAAGAAGTAGATAGAGGATGGTACATGTGTCAAGTCAACACTGATCCGATGAGGTCCAGACAAGGATACCTTCAGGTTGTTGGTAAGTTAAACATATTGCAGTTTTGTATTTTTTACCAAATCCACATAGATAAATTTATTTGTATAAATGTAGAATTATGAAATAAATTTCAATGTTCACAGCGAGCTTTTTGTAAAAGCTAATCCCAAATTTATAAAAAATATATAAAAATTTCAAAGCTTTTTAGTGTAATAAACACATAATAAAGTCTTTCTAAAGAGCACTTCAACTTGTCAAGGTATGTGAGAATACTGCGATAGCTACTAAATACAGTTGTTACTGGAATAACTTTTAATGTCGAAGTAAATATTGGCATTTTTAATTGTTTATTCTTAAGCATATTACGAAAAGATCATAACAATAACTTTCATCTTAAAATAACACAAATTATCAAAAACAGCAAAAAGTGGTTCTTTTTTTTTATTATTGAGTTAATGTCTCGACAACTAACATCATTGGCATGGTACAGTCAGGTACCTAGTGTAGTGTTTGTGTACAGTAATTGTTTTGATACTTAGCAAAGTCGACGTCATTGTCTTTGCTAAGAGACGCTAATTGTATCCGAACGTCTGCGCTCCCTACGGTGAGTACCGATCGCACAAGGATAGAAATTATTTTCATCCATTAATTTTTAAAAAACGAAAATTTCTCCACCCAGGTGAGATTCGAACTCACGACCTTTAGGTTTAAAGGTAGGCGCTCTTACCACTGAGCCACAGAGGGGAATAAAACTTGGTTCTAAAGCAACCAAAATACTTTATAATTTGTTTAAAAATTGTTATAAATAAATGAGCCCTCGTGAAAAATGGTGAACTGTTAAACATACCATATTGGTGTCGTAATCTATCGATTAAAACAAATTTCAGTTTGTGGATATAAAATCGACCTTTTTGACAAAAGCCACCCGCCTATTAAATCAAACTGCCACTTTTCAACTTTAGGCTTTTATTTTTAAACCAAATTATCGACCGTCCATATTTTACTAGTCTAAGTTTCTCATTATCATCATTCTTGCTTTACAACCCTGCATGGGTTCTAGCCTCCTTAGGAACTTCTCTCCAGTCGTCTCTAATACATCGAAATTTTAATATCAGGTGTCTCATCTAATCGACAAGACGAATCACCAAGCAAAGGGCTGAGTCTCAATAGATCGCACCGTGGAAACTGATGTACCAGGTACCACACTCTGTCAGGTACGTAAGTCGTCTACACACAATTCGGAGTTTCAACATCAAAAAAATTATAAAGCCCATGTTCGTACGTCTAAAGATCTGGTCTGCTGGCAAGGATCGATCCTGCTGGCAAGGATCGATCCTGCTGTAAACCGATAATCTCAACGGAAATAAGGGCTCGTGCTATAATTGTAGCGAACTACGATTTCGTAGTAAAGTTTGTTTTGAGCATTTTAAAACTCCAAGAGATATCGTTGTTACCTTTGACTAGAAACGATACGGTCTTAGAGGCGTTTGGGTATAATCCTATGGATGGTAGCTTCGCACCATTACCCGCTCGAGTAAGAACCAGGATTACTATCGCAACTACCAGTCATCAGTAGGGTAAAACTAACCTGTCTCACCATGGTCTAAACCCAGCTTACGTTCCCTGTCTATGGATGAATAATTGAACGCTTGGGTAATTCTACTTCGCAATGACAGGAAGAGCCAACATCGAAGAATCAAAAAGCCTTCCACCGCCAAGCTCGTATTCCCATATTTCTCATGTCTTCATCGATTTTATTAGGCAACCTTGTGCTGAGTCTTCCTCTTCTTCTGTGACCAATGGATCTATCAAGGAGCATTTTTCTAGCTGGATCATTCTGTTCTATCCAATTTACATGCCTTATCTGCCTCAGACGTCCTTTCTTAATATGTTTTTATCTGTTCTTGGTATGCTTTTATCTTCTCGACACTCCATTGTTATTCACAGCTTTATCTATTCGCCTTAGTAGTTTTCTTTCGAAACATCCCAACATGTTTTCATTACTTTTCTCAAAACCACATTAGGACTAGGCATATTACTGTTTTTTGTGGAATTCAAGTTTCTGCCTTCGGTAAAGAAAACTTATATTTTCCGGGTTACTTTGTCAACGTAGTGTCCAAGATGATAGGATTTAGTATTCATATAAAGAATATATTCAAATAAAATACTGCTTATCGGAGCGAAGTAGAATAGTAATAAATGATAAGTTAGCCAAGGCCAGAATAAATATATATAACTCGATAGAACTAGGTTAAATCGAGCTTGACGAGGTTTTGACAAGTATCCTTAAATGCTACTGATCCTCTATTTATAATATTGCTAAAATTGCCTGCTGTTGTAGGTATGATGCAATAGGAAAATGGTATTGTGAAACTTTTAAGTCACAAACCATTGGCTGGTTGAAGGTTACTATTTTCACATATAACAACTCCCCTCATTACTGAAAAGTAGATGCCTTGCTTCGACTTTTAAAGTTCAATTGACGTTTCTGATTTTTCTTCAATTTCTGGTTGTACGTCTGGTTTTCTTTTAAAATTTACCCTTTAAGTTTGTTTAATGGAATTTTGTCGAGGTAATGCAGATGAAGATGAGTTTTGTGGATGGTTGACTGCAATTCTCTGGAATATTTTGCATCGACATTTATAGAAAATGTAAATCAAAGCTAAAATGAAAATTAGTAATAAAGACAAGACGGTGTATAAATTCAAATGTTTGTCAATCAATGGTTGGTTCATAATTTGGTCGAGCTCTTTTGAATATTGGTCCAGCTTGTGTTGTGCGATAAATAAATCGTCTGTATTGATTTTATTGCGTTTTAATGGTTTTAGTTTTGGTATATACCGTACTTTTGGGTAATAATCTTAAAATTGTGCTTAATTTAACGATCTGAGTAGTGACGTGATTTCTTCCACACTTAATAGTAATTGGTAATGGATCAAAAATTGTTATTAACCATAAATTTCAATAAATTTATTGGACATTGTAACCTTAATATTGTTCTGAAGCTATTTTCTTGTGGCATTGTAAATTAATTACTATTAAACTGGGAATAAACCACAATTAAAGATAAAAATACGTTTATTGACGTTTCAATTTCCACTTCGGAAATCGTTCTCAAACTACAAACAATAAATTACTGTTTGTATTTTGAGAACGATTTCCGAAGTGGAAATTGAAACGTCAATAAACGTATTTTTATCTTTAATTGTGGCTTATTCTTAGTTTAATAGTAAATAATTGTAACCTTGTGCTAAAAATGTTGACATCTGACAATTTTTTAGTAAAATTCTAACTTGTTTAAACAGCTGGGCTTCACACATGGCGTCACTGTCTATTGGATACGGAAGAATGTCTGAACATATTCTTTGGCATTGGCTAATTGGTTTGCATTCTCATTAATAGAAGCATCGAGGTCGTCTTGTTTTCAATCAGGGTCTGCTACCAGGGGCTTTACTGTATTTCTTCCGTAGAATCCTGTTGAATGAGGGTTCGTCGATTCTTTTTCCATTAAGGGATAGGAATTCGCCGTTGCTAGTTAGTTTCCTTGTTTTGTCCACGTTAACCGGATCCTACTGACTGCGCCAATTGTTATATAACTTATCTCTTATTTGACTTTTCATAAAACACTTTATTAAAAATTTTTATTGCAATTTTAAACTGACAAGGTACAAAAACCAAATAAAAATAACTACGTTGTATCGAGCTTGACGAGGTTTTGACAAGTGTCCTAAAATGCTACTGATCCACAAATTGATGATTTAAATAGCCTTATTCGGAAATTTCACTACTTTCAGTAACACAGGCCAACGATGAAAAAACTTTTTCACTAAAAATACCCTATTCTAATGTCTTTCAGGTCGCTGAATCCAAATATGATGCTTACAAAGCTGTATCACCCACAATTTCTTCACATTTTGTAGTAACATTTTTTTAATTAAGCGATTTCTACAGAATTTAACATATACTATAATAGTTTAAATATAATCAAAAAAGTAGAGGTAATGGACTTAAATTGTGTTGGTAGCACTGCTGAAACATACTAAAAGATCAAAAAAGGTAGATTCCATTTGAACGTTAACAGCTGATGTTTGTTTACTGTCAATCTAACCTCACTTTCACGGTTTTTGTACACGTGCTCAACACAATGTCTAACCGCGGTTGTAAAAACTCTGTTGACAGTTTTTGTTATATTTGTGGTGAGTTTGTGATTAAAAAACACCAAAGAAACATTACGGACTTTGTGAAAAAGGTTTATCGATCATACTTTGGAACTTTACTTGGCGATCAGGATAAATCTTGGGCGCCGCATAAGGTATGTTATGTATGTGTTGAAGATCTAAGAAAATGGTCAAAAAAGGAGAAAAAATCCTTCAAATTTGCAGTTCCTATGATATGGAGAGAGCAAAGAAATCATTCTGATGATTGTTACTTTTGTAGTGTTGATGTAACTGGTCACAACTCAAAAAATAAGAAGGTAATAAGCTACCCTAACCTTATGTCTGCCATCCGACCAGTGAAACACGGTCAAGATATGCCGGTCCCTGAACCTCCAGATGATTTGGATTCCATTCAAACTGAACCATCTTATGATGTAGAATCTGAGTTAGGTGAACAAGATGATGAAGAATTTCGATGTATTACAGAAAATGTAGAGCCTAAATTGTTTACTCAGATTGAACTTAATGACTTGGTTAGGGATCTAGGCTTAACTAAAGAAAAAGCTGAATTGCTTGGCTCTAGACTAAAAGAAAAGAACTTGTTGGGTGCTGGAACCAGCATTTATGTGTATAGAAAGAGAGAGCAACAATTTTCAAAATTTTTTGAACAAGATGGTGATTTGGTGTACTGTACAGACATTCCAGGTCTGATGAATGAATTTGGTGTTGAGTACAAAAAGGAAGACTGGAGGCTGTTCATTGACTCATCCAAAAGAAGTTTAAAGGCTGTTTTATTACACAATGGAAACCAGTACGCATCTATACCTGTTGGTCATTCTGTACACATGAAAGAAAGCTATGAAAACCTAGAAATAGTGCTGAATAAAATAGGCTATTGTGATCATGGTTGGATGATATGTGGTGATTTAAAAGTAACATGTATGCTACTTGGTCAACAAGGTGGTTTTACCAAGTTTCCATGTTTCTTGTGTGAATGGGACAGTAGGGCTAGAGATCAACATTGGTGCAAAAAGAACTGGCCTGCTAGGGAATCTTTAAAACCAGGTGAAAAGAACATTCTTCGCAAAAACCTCGTAGATCCAAAAAAAGTGCTCCTACCACCTCTTCACATAAAGTTAGGCCTCATGAAACAGTTTGTGAAGGCTTTGCCTAAAGATGGGCCATGTTTTATGTATCTCTGCCTAAAGTTTCCACACCTCTCAGAAGCTAAACTGAAAGAAGGCGTCTTTGTCGGACCAGACATTAGAAAAATGATGTTAGACCTTAACTTTGAATCGACAATGACCTCAAATGAGAAAGAAGCATGGGTGTCATTCAAGCAAGTGGTTACCAAGTTCTTGGGGAATAAAAAAGATCCAGAACATGTTGCTATTGTTGCTAACATGTTAAAGAACTTTAAAAAGTTAGGATGTTTGATGAGCCTGAAAGTTCACTTCCTGAACAGTCATCTTGATTACTTCCCGGAAAACTTGGGCGATGTAAGTGAGGAGCAAGGAGAGCGTTTTCACCAGGACATTCAACTGATGGAAAAACGCTATCAGGGCCGCTGGAACACTAACATGATGGGGGACTACTGTTGGTCACTTCACAGAGAAGTTCAGCAGGCGACTCATCGTAGAAAAAGCTACACAAGAAGTTTTAAAGAAAAGAGGGAAAGAAAATACAAACCAATCCCAGATGACTAATGAAACCTGTATTATATCATATGTATAACTGTTTCAAGTAACCTATTGTAATAATATATTCATGATTATGATGTAACATAGTGTTTCATTAATTTCACCATATACCGTATTTATACTACATAAGAAACTACATAAAAATGTATACTACATAAAAACCCAAATTGCAGAAAAACTATGGGTGATACAAAAAAACTAAGGCCAGATTTGGATTCAGCACATAAAAATCGATAAAAAACAGCTATTAAAGTAAAAAAAGTTTTCACAAAAAAATTTTTCGTCGGCCTGTGTAATTTTTCAATTTTTTTGCAGAAGTGGCAAAAACATAGGTTACCGTAATTGTAAGGTAATATATACATACATTTACATATACATTTATTATCAAAATAAAATGACGTTTAACAAACGTCAAAGTTTCACCAAAATAAAATAAAATTAAATTAAATTAAATTAATATTAAATAAAATTAAATAACAACTAAATAAAATTAAGTAAAATTAAATAAAATTGAATTCAATAAAGGTGAATAGAAATAAATAAAATTAATTTACACATTCATTTGATTTTTTAATTAAAAATATATCTTCATTTTAATTTACTCGTTTAAACATATAAATCAGTGATTCGCTAGCACATTTTCCACAATATTTTAGGTGTTGAAAATGTTAATGTTCCGTAATGAACTTTCCGAGCACCTTTTGATTTTTCTAAATTCAATTATTAACTTCTCTCTTATTATCTGAACTTTCCTGTTCCCATTCATAAATGTTTAAGCGAAATAATTTTGCCTCCTGACAGACAACTCATTGTATCGCTTAAATACAATCCAGCGATTCTGGGAAATGGGTAAATAATTCAAAGGTTCGAGTAATTATTGCGTTGCTTCGTGTAGGGTGGGAGAGAAAATTGGGATTTTACAGGTTTTTTACATTATTTTTCATACAAAATGTAAGCCTTAGTCGATGTTTACGTAGGTGTTTCGTTTAATTCATTTCGTATTCATTTTGAACCTTCTAAAGGGGTCCATACTAATATGTTTTATACATACGAGGATAAAATTCTTTGAAAAAATTAATGAAGTTAATTTTATAATTTTTTTATAAGGTTTGTTTCCACTAAAAATTTTTGAGATGATTGTTATCTCAAAAACTGTAGACACAGAAGTTTTAAGTGTACCTAATGATTGGTGGAAAGCAATTATCCTTTAAGAGCATTATCGAAAGCATAGACAAACATAATAGCAAAAATAAAGAAGTAAACAAATTAACTTACAACAAGAAACAAAAGAGTTGGAGAAGAAGTTCTTATACCTAAAATCTTTTTTGTATATTTTGTTTTATTTATCTATTTAATTTCGTCCAAACCACTGAGGTTATAGACGACAACAATGGAAAATACATAATAAAACAAAGAAAGGTTATAATATTAATTATATACTAACATGAAAGAAGATTTATATAAATATGTAATTTGTGAAACAAACTAGATTTTAATTTAAATATCTTTTATGGCTGTAGCAGCAAAAATCTTTATAATGTTGAAGAAAGGCAGCAAATATTTGATTTCACGCAAACAAATCCTATGTATCTCTTGATACATATCAAGAGATACATAGGATTTGTTTGCGTGAAATCAAATATTTGCTGCCTTTCTTCATTTTATTCGGATTTACTCTGTGTGAGTACTAGAAGCACAATTCGCTAAGGATTTCTGCTTAGTTGTAAAAGACATGTCGTGGAATGCAAATTTTAGATTCCCCATGTCTCTTTTAACATCTTTTATCAACGTCTGTTTGCCTTGCAATTTTTAGAAGGCTCAGATTATAAAGCAGAAATCTGAATTGTGTTTCGAAACTATTTTACGATCTTTATAATGTTGTTTAGATGATTATTGTCTCTAAGAAACTTGTCTATGTCATTGGGAAGGTTGAGTTTAGTTCTCGTTTCCTGGAAAATTTGACATTCGGTTACAATATGTTTTACTGTAGTATTGGTTTGTCTCTGGTTGCAGTATAGGAGTTGTCTCTTGGGATTCGGTACAAAGATTTGTATGATGGGTGTGACCAAGTCGGAGTCGAGAAAAGATGACTTTTTTTTCTATGTAACAAAAAGGCTTGTTTTTGTAAAGCATTGTCTTTAATTTGACTTAGTTTTTCAGAACACCACAACTATTTGTTTTGTCACTCATAAGTAACTTTGTTTTTTAAGCATAATTTAAGATCACTTGGCACTATTTTATTTAGTTGAACTTGACTATCACTTGTCACTATTTTGTGAGCTATACAGTCCACAGCCTCATTACCGTGTACTCCAATATGAGATGGAACCCAGATTAATCCCATGTGTTTGTTTTTCTTGGCAGCATTTTAAATTTTTTTGTATATGTCTTTATGAATAGGTTTACTGGGATATATGTTTTGGATGTCACAAAGGGCATTTATTAAGTCAGTTATGGTTGTGTAATTTCTCTGGTCAGTTTTGGTAATGAATTTTAGAGCTTCAAGGATTGCATATAGTTCTGCATTGGAGATAGTCCAATTGTTATACAACTTAAATTTAGCATTATGAGTATTAAAGAAAATGGCTGCCCCCACTCCGTCTGTTGTTTTTGATGCATCTGTATGGATCTGCGGTAGTCGCTTAATTTATCCATAATATCTTTGAAGTGGTTTAATAATATCCCTATGGCTTTATTAAATTTTGATAGATCTGTGATCACCGGTGGTTTATTTACAATCCATCGAGGAGGAGGGTTTTCAGAAAAGTGATATATTGTCGGCTATATTTATGAAGTAATCGGTTAATCCGTTTATAGAAAGGCGTATTGGATTGATGGTGAGATGAGAAGTGGCTGAAATGATTGTTATGGACTGTATGGTAGATTGAGTTATCTGGAGAGGATAGAACTTTACAAGCAAACGACAAACCTAAAAAATCTCTTCTAAATTCTAGAGGGGTTTTTCTTGACTCATTGCATATACTTAGTACGGGGCTTGTTCGAAAGGCACCCAACGCGAGTCGCAGTCCCATGTTTTAAATTACATCTAGTTTTTTGAGAATATACTACCACTGAGCCATAGTCAATTTTTGATCGAACTGGGGATGAAAACATTTGTAGAAAAGGTGCCGTATCGCTGCCTCAGGTGATATTCGTCAGTGTCTTCAAAATATTAATGCTTTGCTGTCAAGGACCTTTTAGATTTTTACACTGTTTTGACTGGTGACTAGTGACTTTTTCAAACCAATGTTTTGTCAAATAATAGACCGAGGAATTTTATTTCTATTACAAAGATCAGATTTTTGTCACTTAATGTTAAAATTGGATTATCTTCTTTTCGTTTTTTTGAAAAGATAAGTATTTTGTTTTTTAGTTAGAGAAGCTGAGTCCTGTTTTCTCAGACCATTTCTGGAGATTATTTAATTCGCTTTGAAGGATACTTCTAGATTTATTCCTCTTGGTAGGAGAACCAAAACGTCTGCGTAGAGTCGTTCTTTAGCTGGTTGTTGACATTGTTTTAAGATATCGTTAATTGCGACAAGAAATAAAGTTACTAACATTCGAGTTGATGATAGTGTTCTATTTGTTTGTACCTTAAATGTTCTTAGTTAAAGAAAATAAATTGTAGAAAGTATCCAGTAATACCGCAAGAATGAAGCTTTTTTATAATACATATCTCCATATGCAATCGTAGGCTTTTGTTATATCGCAGAAAATAGCTAGAAAGTGTTGTTTGTTAATGAGTGCTTCGTGAACTTCAGATTCAAGATCAACTAGGTTATCCGTCGTTGATATATTTTGAGAAAAGCCAGTTTGCTCTGATAAAAAAGTAATTTTTTATCTTGAAGAAACCATGTAAGGCGACGGATTATAATCTTTTCGAATAACTTACAGGTTGATGAGGTTAGGTCTATAGGACTGGGATCTGTTTTCGGTTTTTGAGGTTTGGGGATTGGAATAATATATGATTATATCCAAGACTTTTAAAAGTAGTGCTGTATCTACATTTGGTTCAAAATATTAAGGAGGTATGTTCTAGCGGTTTTGTTTAAATTTTGGAGAAAAATTATTGGTATATCACCTTTACCCGGAGAAGAGTTTTTTATGCCAAACAATGCATCGTCCAGTTCTTCTAGTGAAATTGGAGAGGTCATGTTGTCATCCGTGTTTTCTGTGGTCATTATCTCCTTCTTTTCATTTTTAAATTTAAATTGAAGAAAATTTAAAGTAGTTTTTTGTACTGAAATTTTGTTTGTAAAGATCTGCAAAAATTTCTGTGATTTTTTCTGTTGAGGAAATTAATCGATCATTATGTTTTTAGAAACTAATTTAATAGTGAACATGAAGAGGAGTATGTCAATTTCAGCAATTATTACCATGGAAAGAATAGCTATAAGTGGAGTAAAAAGGATCTAACTAGAAACGTCCGTACTCCTGCTCACAATATTGTTGTACTTCCATCAATCCGTTCAAAAGTAGAAAAGTCAATAACTCCCGTTTATTATTTTAGTAAATTGTCTTCATCAGATATGTATAGTATTGTTGTCAAGAGAACTAAAAAAAATGCCCAACTTCTCGGTCAAAATATCAACAATATAAAAAAGACAAAGCCGATTGGCTGATACTGATGAAATATAATTGAGACCTTTCTTGGGACTGCTTCTTTATAGTTAGAGAATACTATATTTAGAGCAGTAATGTAGCAGAGACGTTTCCTGACCCTGATGGCCGCCTTGATGTTTGACAATGCCTCGGACCAAGAATAAGGAGCAAAGAATTATTCAGCTGCTGCTATGCAAGACCTCTTTGGCTTACTTGCAAGCAATTCAAAAAATGCATATACGGTTGGGAAAAATGTGTATGTAGGCAAAATGCTGGTAGGCTTCACAGGCAGATGTCGCTTTAAAACGTATATTTCCAGCAAATTCCAGCAAATTCTGTAAATATAGGATAAAAATCTTATGTATAAAATAAGCACGAATTGGGTATTTACATAATGCTTACATTTATGCTGGAAAGGTTCATATGGATTTGACCTCACAAATAAAAAAAGAAGAATGAGCATATCTATTTAAGCAGTTATAAGATTAGTCAAACATCTTTACAATACTAATAGAAGTGTAACTCGCGACAACTGGTTTAGTTTAGTTGATTTAGTACATCATCTACAACAACATAAACTCACGTTGGCATACTGCGAAGAAATAAAAAATAAATTCTTTTACAGTTTGGTCCCCGGCCAAATCATAATGAATGCGATACTTTGTATGGCATTACCAAAGACACTTTTATGCCGTACAACTAAGAAAAATAAAACTGTGATATTAATTTCTACCGTACATCATTCCATAGAAGTAGATGCAGACAATAAACTACCAGAAATAAATTATTTTTACAACTTGACCAAAGAGGGTGTAGACGCGCAATGGATGAAAAGTGTGTAAAATATTCCAGTAGCCGCAGAACACCTAGATGGCCCATGGCTATTTTTTGTAAAATATTAGACGTATGTGGAGTAAATTCATACATTATGTTTACTTTGGTTCCCGAAAATAATTGAACTAGATTCAAATTTATAGAAACCCTGGCTTACATTTGCATAGAAGATATAAAATGCCAATATTACAAAGGCAGCTGAAAGAACTGATCAGAAGTATCCTTGATATTCCTGAAAATAAGGCTAACGAAGAAGAAAAACTTGAAATAAGAAAATATTGCTACATCTGCACATCTGCCTATATGTTTGCATTGTTCTCAAAAAATTTGTATGAATTGTACCAGGGTAGAATAGATTTTTAACGCTTTTTGTGATTTGCAGAATAATTGCAATTATGTTGTTTTTAACAATTTTTTATATAAAATGTACCTATTTTTAAAGATACATGTATTATACTTATTTGTATATGTTTCATTTTTTTGGAATATGACTCTAAAAAATATTGTGTTATAAAACATTTTTTCTGTTTTTGTTATGTCATAGAGTTTGATTTTTTTCCTAAATGACATTAAAATATTGTTTTACTATTAAAAACTGTATTGCATTTTTAGGTGACAGCTTGACAAAAACAGCTTTTGTTAGTCAGGAGTCTCTCAGACTCATGGTCACCATTAATGTAATTTAAAATAGAATTAACAGTTAAGGGCTAGTTTTGTTTTTTCGTTAGATTAATCTGATATCGATATTTAGCTTTTAGTTTTTTATATTCTATTTGATTTTATGTAGTAGGAAATCTCTGAATTTGTTAAAAGCTCGTTTGTATTTTTGATGGCTTTGTCACATTTTGTTATTCCTTATTCCACCACGGTACTGGCGTGTGAGTTTTTAAAGTTTTGGTTTTTCGACTACTTTGTGTCCTGCTTGTAATAGTATCTCAGAGAATTGTAGAAAAGTTGAAGATATATTTGTGGTACTAGGGTCAGGGAAATATGGGAATTTTTGATCTACTTGATCTGAGAATAGTGTCCAATTTGAATGGTCTAATTCATATTTTGAGAGAGTAGTGATTAAGGCGGTTTTAAATAAGTATATCTATTACCTACAATGTACTTGTTATATTAAAAGTATTTACTCATGTGATTTTGGGTCCTCTCTTACTAACCTTTTCCATTTGTTTGAATCGTTTATCATCAGTTTCATCTCATCCAGCTATTTCCCTACTTCTATTTCCGGTATTTCTTGTACAAAGTTTTAAAAAGAAGTTACTGTCTCTGAAATACACCATTTTTAAACTTTCTTATTAAATATGCAAATATTATGAATAAACTTCATCAAATGATTCGTTTACCCACATTCGCCTCTTTTAAAGATATAAGAAAATGTAGAAGATAGTACGAGGCATCCCGTTCTTTTACGAAATGGAATCTTGGCACATAGCCAGATATTAAATTCGTTACTTTATTTCATTTCGTTTTATGTGTCGATTCTTTAGTAACGTAGACGAGTGCACTTTACACCGACATATATAACAGCAACCATCAGCATTATGTAGCAGCTTTGTAAATTTTTCAAAGGCATTCTACGAGAAGCTCAGACACTGATTATATTAGGCTTGAATGTTGCTTATGAAACTACATAAAATAATAAATATGGGATGAAATAATAAAGTACGCTGAAGTTAGATTTTAGCTTCTCAAATTTGATTATATTGCTGGTATAAGGAAATTCCTGGAAAAATAAACCAATGACTAACAATTTTTAATAATCATTTATAGACCAGGGCGATTCTGGGAAAAAACGACTTTATTTAGATGTGAGAAGTGGTGTTCTGATTTTTGTAGAAATAGTTGTATGATAACTTAAATCATAATAATTAGAAAGCACGGTGGTCAAAATTTGAATTCGATTTCTCCAGGTAATAATCGTTCGATTTTTTTTTTGTTACTAGATGGCGTAGTTACTGCCATATATAGTTATTTTATAACTATTATTTAAGACGGGAAGAGATTTTGTTTTAATACAGAGAGGTGGCTATACCCCTCTGACGAGATCTAAAGAGGTCGAAAGTTGCCGCCGCTCTGTATTAAAATAAAAATCTAGTACCGTGTTTATATTTGATTTCTTTACTCCGCTTGGAGTACTAGAAATTAAATTCACTACGAATTTGAACCATGATAAATGACATGTGGAATGCAATCTTAGATTTCCTTGTGGAGTTCTTTATCCAACTGTTTGCTTTGCGTTTTAGAAAGCACGGTGGTCTAAATTTAAATTCGATTTCGCCAGGTAGAAATCGTTTGATTTTTTTTTTTAATAATAATTGGCTTATTCCGCCTCTCATATAGATCGGGAATAGTAATAAAAAAATTCAAATATTTAATAATTTTTTTTTAACTTTAAAACGATTCATTTTGGAGCAAGTCGTAATAAAATAAAACAGCGACAATTAAATCTTGTATAAGATACGGCTGGTTAAACATGTTTAAATTAACTGCCTTTGCTGCAAAATAGCAATAAATGCAAAAAAAGGAAAGAAGGGTAGTAAGCCTTTTCTTATTCAATGTTTTTTAACCACTTAGATTGCAACTGGTGGTTAAATTTCTATGTATTAATTACAACATACGAAATAATTTAACCACCAACATCAGAGGTGACGAAAAACGATGAAATAAATATTAAGGAGGAAGAGGTAAAGGAAGCATTAAGGAAAAATAAAAAATAGAAAATTACCAGAAGAGCACAGAATACCGAACGGATTCCTAAAGATCGGAGGACCAGATCTGACCAAAGAACTATTAAAATTAATCCAAAAAATAATAGATTATCCTCAAGAATGAAGATCAATCATGCTAACACCTTTCTTTAAAAAAGGAGACAAGTCGGCCCAAATAATTACAAAGGAATTAATTTATTAAACGCAACACTAAAATTAACAACCAAAGTTATAAAAAATAAACTGAATGATTAGAACACTAGCAGAACAACAAGGATTTAGGTCGGAAATATCATGCACTGACGCTAATATATAATGAGGCAAGTGCAAGAGAAATCATTAGAATACAACAAACCGGTGCATCTATGTTTCGTGGAGCTTAAGAAAGCATTTGACTGGGTCAAATTCAAAGACGTTATCCACTTACTTGTACGTATGAGAGATACCTCTAGGAATAATCAAAACGATTAGGAATAAGATCAGGACCTCTAGGAATAAGACAGGGAGATTCCCTGAGTCCTTTATTGTTTAACGTGATTCTTCTTCTTTTTGCGGTGCCTATGTTGGCAATTCGGATGTTGGCGATCAACATGGCTATCCTAACTTTGCTTGCTGCTATTCTAAATAGTCCGGTTGTCGATGTATTAAACCACATTCTCAGGTTTTGAAGCGAAGATATTCTTCTTATCCCTGGTCCTCTCTTTCCAAATATCTTGCCCTGAATAATGAGTTGCAACAAGCCCTATCTCTGTTCATTCCTCATAACATGGCCAAGATATTCTAGTTTGCCCTCTTTGATGGTATTAATAATCTCGCATTTCTTGCCTATTCTATGTAGGACTTCAACATTAGTCGCACGATCCACCCATGAAATTCTTAAAATACGTCTGTAACACCACATCTCGAATGCCTTAAATTTTGAGTTCGCAAGTGAGCAAGTGGTAAATCGTGAGTTCTGAAAAGAGACTTCATCATTATGAGCGCTGATCTCGCTTTTCCTATGCGTTGTTTTATTTCACTGGAGTGATCCCATTGGCTGTTAATGTTAGTACTAAGATATGTGTAGCTGTGCACTCTGTCAATTGGATGTTGGTTAACCAAAAGCTGTGTATTTAATATTTCGCGCTTACTGACTACCATATACTTTGTTTTCTTCGTATTAAGATCGAGTCCGTGTTCTATACTTATATCTGATATACGCGACATTATTCTTTGCAAACCGTCCAGACTACATATCTGCAAAAACTACTGCGTCGTCGGCATATCTAATGTTGTTTAGATACATTCAGTTGACTAATATGCCTTCTAGTAGTTCTCCTAGCGCTTGCTTGAAGATATATTCAGAGTATATATTAAATAACACCGGGGACAGAATGCATCCTTGCCTCACTCCTCTATCTATGGAGGCTACCTCTGTCAATTGGTCATTCACTTTAATATTGGCTGTTTGGTTGTAATATAAATTATAGATGATTCTCAAGTCCCTATCATCTAACATCACTTCTTTCAAGATATTTATAAGTTTATCATGCTTTACTCTATCAAGTGCCTTTTGTAGTCGATAAAACCAGTATACACATCACAGTTAACATCCCTGCATCTTTGCATAAGCACTTGGACAGCGAATAGAGCTTCTCGGGTGCCCAAGGAATCGCGGAATCCAAACTGCGTCCATGATACTTGTTCTTCGCATTTTTTATATATTCTGCCGTGTATCACTTTCAAAAACGTTTTAAGTAAGTGGGTCATTAGGCTAATTGTTCTGTAGTCTTCGCATGTCTTGGTATTTACTTTTTTTGGTATGGTCATGAAGGTCCAGCTTTGGGGCATTTTTCTAGTTACGTATATGTTGTTGAATACAGTTGTTATCCATTTTATTCCCTGTTTATTCATAAGTTTTAGTAATTCTGCACAAAACTCATCAGGCCCTACCGCTTTACTATATTTAGTTCTCATAATAGCTGACTTGACTTGGGTCCTGTTTGGCATTCAATGTCTTCAATGGTATTCTGCCTTTCATCTGCAAAAGTTACTTCCACTTTAACAGTGGTTTGCCTTGGTTACCTAATTATGGATGTAATAATAAAAAAAGTAAGAACTAAAAAAGGATACCAAATGGAAGAAAAACAACTTAAAATAATCTGCTATGTAGACGATGCAGTACTACCCTCTCAAAGTGAAGATAATTTACAACGCATGTTGCACCAATTTAATATAACCGCCAGAAAATTTAACAAAGTAATTTCTCAAAAAAAGACAAAATACATGGTTACAACAGCAAATGTACTAAGATGTTAATTGGAGCTGGAAGGTGAGCAACACAAAAATCAAACACCTCTAGCAATTTAAAAAGGACGCCGCTTAGAGGTGCATAATTATAACCATTACAATAGGTTCTTGTAACTAGTAAAATTATTAAACATAAAAAAATATATATTTTTAAATGAAACTCAAAAAAGGAGTTAGAGAGTTAGTCAAGATATACTATGAGTTATTTTAATTAGTTGTCATATAGAACCCATTCAGGCAAGGTCTGAGGGACAGCAACAACTCCTATTGTGAATATTACGGTACCATGCAGGGTATCTGTTAAATACTTTAACATCACAACATCTTTTCAACAAGAATATAACTCATAACAAAATGGTTTTTACCCAGATATTTTGTGGCTTGTCTTATGTATATCAGGTAAGTATTCAACAACATTGCTTTTTCAACGTTAATCAAAATTTAACCTTTACGTTTGCTTTCAGTAAAGTTATAATACTTATTTCAGGTAATAATACACTTATGATGGACTTTTTAGTCCGAAAACGTTTGAATACTTAAGGTGTGGAACAATACATTTCAAAAACGGTATTTTCTCTATCAAAATATTTTACTTAAGTATCGTTCACGTTACATTACAAAATAATTTTAAGCTTCCATCAATTTTTCAATGTCCCAGTGTAAATGTAAATTGTCCAAATAAGCAAACAAACCACAATCGTTGCCAAACAGTATTTCCGAAACAAATGAGAAAAGGAAAGTTTTCATCGAATGTAGGTGAAATAACTTCGGAAAACAGAAAACACAAACAAGAAGTTTTCGCATCAATGGTTGTGTTCTCATCTGTTGATTTTGTTCGGGAACTTCATCTTTGCCACATAAAGGACCTATTAATACTCATTGTTTTGTTGTCGATTCCGATCCGTGTTTTCAAATGTTGGGCATTTCACTTTCTGATATTCAACTGATGAATTTAATTAAAGATGTAATAGATAAAGTTATAGAGTGTAAATTTAGTGTAACGTAACCATTTATTTTACGTGTTTGTTATTTAATGTATTTTTTTAAATATTCCTTTTGTAAAGATTAACTAGTAACAACATTTATACAATATCACAGCTTAGTAGCCATTGTGGTAGCGGAAAATATAGAACTAAATGAAAATATTTTTGATGCTCTGATTTAAAGATGCAATTTTTTTTGTAACAACTACAATTTTAAGATAGCTTTTGGAGACAAACCCATATTGACCTTTATTGAATAAAAAAACGGTGTGTGGCAGTCCATGAGAGTCCCTATAAGTTTTTCTTTGTATTTTTGTATTTTGCAACTATTGATATAATTTTTTTTTCTTCAAACGTCAAATAATGATGACATTACTTATCTAACTTGATCCTGTCAAAGTTTGATGTCTCCGTCGGCAGCAGTTTTTTTCCCATTTCTTTTCGGCGCGGCGCAGGGAAAAATGTTGTCACGGCAACAATATGAAACATGTCACAAAGCAACAATACAAATGTCATTACCATGGACGTATAAACATAGATGGACACAGCAATAAGATACCTTTAACACACAATATTTTGAAGCTTCGATAGAATGTGATGCTTCCGCAATGAGTATAAGCGTGCTTGAATTATTACTCGCGGGTAATTATTCAGATTTTAAAAATTGGAAGTACCTAGTAATAATGTATAAAAACACGTTCAAAGAATTAAAAAAAAACGAGAATTTAACTATTAACAAATCACGTCTTTATAGAAAAATTAAAATACAATTTTATTATATCTTATTGAATACATTAATGAACATGAATAAACCCAATGGTACGCCTATTAAAATGTAAACAAACACGCTTTTTCATTTCCTCATCCTAAATAATGTAAATTTTATGTACTTACAAATGAAATGAAATACCGGGATGTAAATATTTCGTTTATTTTATTTCACTTTTCACAAATATCACTCAAAATACAGCCAAAATTATCTAAAAACAATTTTTCCTTATTTCCTCAATCGTTGTAAACAAACATGGAATAGCATTTGAAGTTTGACGTAGAACCGTAAAACAGAGAAATGTAAACAACCGTTGCCATTTATAAATAGTTTTCAGTGCTTCTAAATATAAAATAATTTATTGATATCTATTATACGCTATTATTAAATGATAATGCACACTATGTGCACACTTGATATTTTGATTACAATTAGATATATTAATATAACCAATAAATTATTATTTTGGTTTGATAGCACCTGTAAAGTATAAAATACGGAGTAATATTTTCAGCGACTCGCGAATAAGAATTTTTAATAAAAAAAACGTGACAACAGTTGGAGGTGCTGAGAATGTGACATATTCAAATAATTTTGACTTCACAATTTTATGTAAATAACTGAGTCCATCTGTGTTTATACGTCCATGGTCATTACCAACAATTAATAGTATATTACTTTATGAAGCGGAGAAGCATGACTTTTCTTGACGCG
The DNA here is from genome assembly GCA_918026665.1 of Diabrotica balteata. Taxonomy (NCBI): domain Eukaryota; kingdom Metazoa; phylum Arthropoda; class Insecta; order Coleoptera; family Chrysomelidae; genus Diabrotica; species Diabrotica balteata. Next base: position 182,904,817 of record OU898277.1, on the reverse strand, counting down.
CCTGATATTACGCGCCGAACGAAGCGAGGCGCGTAATATAGGGCAAGTCAAGAAATGTCGCTTCTTTGCCGAATAAAGTATACTATTTTTTTTTCAAACGTAGCAATTTTCAACCATAAATAGTACAATTCATATGCTATTTTTACTCGAAATTAACTGTGACAACTATCAAAGTCGTCTAGATGTTAGAAATTAAAATAATTAAGTCGTCGGTGGGATTTGCGTCTCCCAAGTTACAGTTGTTTGACAGTTGTTTGCAATTATTAAAGACAGCTTATTGTTGTTGCAACCGCAAGCGCAAATTTAGTGCGAAAATGGAAAACCTAAACGAAATTGAGTCCGCGGCTAATGATGCAGTAGCACGTTTGGAGCCCTCCAAGTCCGGAATAAAGTATCGGCTAGCGTACAAGCACTTCCAAGAGTGGTGCGATACAAGAGGAGTAGGGCAAGTTACCGAAGACGTTTTACTGGCATATTTTAATATAATGGAAAATGAAAATAAATGGAAATCTTCTACAATGTGCTCACAATACTCTATGGTAAAATCCGAATTAGTTATTAGAAAAAAATGTGGATATAAGCAAATTTTTAAAGTTACGTGCCTTTCTGAAAAAAACAAGCGATGGATATACTGCAAAGAAGTCTAAAGTTTTCACTAAAGACGAGTTTGATAAATGTTTGTTTAAAGCGCCAAATAAGTTGTATTTAGGATTAAAGGTAAAAAAAAATTATATTTTAAAGCATGTAGTATACTCTACTAAATTATAAAAATATTTCAGATTGTTTTGTTAATTGGGGTTACCGGCGCCTGTCGATGCGACGAAATGGTAAAAATGAAGACTGTGGACATTGAGGATGACTCCATTCCATAGTCCAACAGCACAGAAAGTACGTAACATATCATCAGGCAAAGTTTCATTTCTGCGCTCAAATCTCTTCTGCAGAACACTCTCTTCAGTTAAGTGAAGATGGATCTGGCTTTTTCTATTCTTATTTTGATTTCTGCTGAGGTATCGTTGTCTTCATTCATAAAAATGCCTAATTGTATTTGCTAACTCGATCGATAAGAGTTGGTGTAGAAACCTACAACATAAAATTCTTCTATACTTTTATTTTGTGCTTCCTTCACCCAACTATTTCACTTTTTGTACGTAATATTACACGTATCCTTTACCATGGATGAACTTGTGGTGGCATTGGGTTCTCTCAAGACGCGTAGATCCCCCGGACTGGATCAGATACTACCTGAGGCATTAAAGAGTCTAGAAAGGGCAAAGCCTGCGTGGCTTCTGAAACACACGAATGCCCTGCTGAAAGCACAAACATTTCCTGAGCCTTGGAGGACATCGAGCAACATCGCTGGGTGGCTCTGTTGTTGTTTGATGTAAGAAATGCATTTAATACGCTACAGTGGTACGAGGTAATAAAGTCAATGGAGAAGAAGGAATGTCCTGGTTACCTGATGAATGTGGTGATGGAGTATCGGTCCGACAGAAGGATTGTGGTGAAAAAGTGCACTATCGTGGACGTGACGGCCGGGGTCCCTCAGAGAACTGTCTTGGACCCGACGCTATGAAACATAACATATGCCGGGATTATGAACTGTGAATACGAAGAGGGTACAATGGATGAGCCAGATCTCACGTAAAGAAATGGATGACGCAGCACTGACTGAAACTTGCGGCAAAGAAAAACCGAAGACGTCATTCTAAAGTGAAAAAGGAACAGGCAAAGTGTTGAATTACAATATGCGTTACCATGTCAAACACCCAAGAAACAAGTAAAGTAGCTAGGATTGACATTGCACTAGATTGGAAATTGGGGAAGCACATGCGGGAGGTGGTCCGGAAGGCTGCGAATAGTGCGTCTGCGTTGGGCGATAGTAAACATTGAGGGACCTAATTTCAAAAGAAACAGGCTCTTACACTGTGTTGTACATTCGATCGTCCTCTGCGCGGCACCAGTCTGGAGCGGAGTTGTAGAGATAACGGCCTATAGGAGGCTCATTTGGGGAAGAAGCTGTAGATCACGTAGTTGGAAAATATGGTCTTGGTCAGAGAAACGACAGAGGGGACAGATTGATACAGTACTGTCAAGACAAAGATCTAGTCATAACGAATACTTGGTATAAGTTACCACCCAGGAATCTTTACACATGAAAGTCGCCTTTAGACGGACATCAGGGCATTATAAGGAACCAAATAGATTATGTGACAATTAATAGAAGGTACAGAAATGCTATTACTAAGGTATCTGCATTACCTGGAGCAGACATAGGATCCGACCACAATCCCTTAGTAGCAAATATCAAACTGAGGCTCGCTACAGCTAAAAGAAAACACCAGAAGGCATCAGTAAACATTAGAAAAACTCAAAAACAATAGAAACAAATGAAGCGTACACAGAGGAAATAAACAATAGGTTCTCTAATATGGCAACTGAGAATGATGTTGAAAAGTCATGGACCACCATAAAAGAATCATTTGATGAGTTGAATGAGTGAAGAGTTTCTACTCGAGAGTAAAACAACTACCAAGAATGAGTGGATGACAGAAGAAATATTAGAGATGATGGAACAACGCAGGCAGTGTAAAATCAGGCAGGGACGAAGTAGGGTACCGAAATATACACAGTCAAATTCGTAAAGAAATTATAGCGGCGAAGGAGATCTGGATGACTACACTTTGCGCCGAGGCTGAAAGCCTATATAAACTCGGCGACAGCTTCAATCTTCACAAGAAAATTAAGGAAATTGCTGGTGTCTTCAAGAAAAAACAAGTCACTGGTATACATAATGACCAAAATGAATTAATAACGGACCCTAGCGATATACTTAATACTTGGAAAATGTACACAGCCAATTTGTTCAATGATGACAGAACACAAAAACCACCACAACTGGGAGACCATTTGTATGGCCCAAGTATTTTGAAAGCTGAAATTGTACACGCTATCTAAACTATTAAAAAGTAACAAAACCCCAGGACCAGATGATATGTACCGCAGAAACAATCAAGTTACTTAATGAAGAAAACCTAGACATTATTGTCAAGCTCTTTAACGACATCTACGATACGGGCCAGATTCCAAAAGATTGGCTTCGATCTACATTTATCGCCCTACCAAAAACACCACGTGCGAACTTCTGCAAGGACCACCGACTAATAAGCCTAATGAGTCACTTTTTAAAACTTTTCCTGAGAATACTTCACACTAGATTGTTTAAGAAATGTGAAGAGGTCAGTGGATGGAGTCAGTTTGGTTTCAAAAATGGACTTGGCACGAGAGAAGCGATCTTTAGTATGCAAACATTGATACAGAATTGTTTAGATCAAAGAAAGGATGTTTTTATCTGTTTCATCGATTACGAGAAAGCATTCGATAATGTAAAACACGAATTGATGATAAAATACCTACAAGAGTTGGGATTGGATGCAAAGGATATAAGAATCATCGCCAATCTGTATTGGAATCAGACAGCAACAGTACGTCTTCAAAATTCCAACGAAACAGAAGATTTCTCCATTAAAAAAGGAGTAAGGCAAGGTTGTATACTGTCCCCAATGCTGTTCAATTTATACGTAGAAAAAGCCTTCGCAGAAGCAGTGGAAGACTCTAATAAGGGTATTAAAGTTAACGGCATATTTATTAATAACATCAGGTATGCCGATGATACAGCCATAGTGGCAGATAACATCGAAGATCTTCAATGCCTTTTAAATGATCTAACTCTTGCAAGTGAAGCTCGGGGTTTGAAAATAAATATCAAGAAGACAAAATCAATGATTATAAGTAGAAATGATTACCCCAACGCAAAGATATATGTCTCTGGAGAAGAAATCGAACAAGTCAGGCAATTCAAATACTTGGGATGTTTGCTGAATGAGGGTTGGGAGCCCGAGAATGAAATAAAGAGCAGAGTTGAACAAGCCAGAAATGCTTTTTTGAGGCTTCGTAAGTTTCTGACTGATCGCAAATTGGACTTCAACCTCCGATACAAGATGCTTAAGTGTTACGTGTGGCCTGTTCTCCTGTACGGAATGGAAGCATGGACGTTAAAGGCCAGTTCCATTAACAAACTTGAAGTGTTTGAAATGTGGTGCCTGCGTCGAATGCTCAGAATATCATGGACGGACAGGGTCAGAAATGAGGAAGTACTCAGAAGAGCGGGCTTACAGGATAGGGAACTTTTAATTATGTAAAAAGTAAGAAGACTGCATACTTGGGGCACATTATACGAGGAGAACGATACACTTTTCAGCAACTGATACTCGAAGGGAAGATAGAGGGTAGGAGAGGTCTCGGACGTAAAAAAATGTCATGGCTGCGCAATATTCGACAATGGACAGGAATCCACAGCCATGAAATGCTTCGCAATGCTGCTAAACACAGAATTATTTAATCCAGAATATTTAACATCTCACCTGACAAGACGATGTACGGTGGACGCCTACGCAGAAATGCACGGCACCTTAAGAAGAAGAAGGAGGCTTATGACCACGAATGGACAGAACATTTTCTGTTGCGAGAGGCATGTGCCTACAGAACTGTGTCTGCGGCAGCCTTGTGAACTATCACTAGATGTGTTCTGTTGCATTTTTTGGCGGTGGAAACAAAAGAGCTTCATGAGAGCAGAGGCTTAAACCTTACTATGGCCGAGAAAAGACGGGAAAGGGAAAGGTCAAATAAAAGATGGCAAGTAATATGTTACAACATGGAGGATGTAGCACAGTGAACGAAAATGCTAATTGTGAACGCCAATACTCGTAACGGATAGCTACATCAAGAAGAACAATAACATAAGAGATTGGGTGGATTGTGGCCACAGGCGACTAGATTATTTCCTGACATAGGTGCTCAGAGCACACGGGTGTTTTAGAGCGATCGGAAAGGTTGACACAAATGAATGCCTGTACTGTGAACACTCCGACACTGTGACACATACGATGTGAGATAGCATCAGATGGATAGTAGAAAGGAACAGAATGGAAAGAGAGACAGGTCCTGAATTTTGTTACAGTGAAAAAAATGATTGAGAGAAAAAAATGATTGAAAATATAGCAGGTTGGGCTAGCATACAAAATTATATCCATGCAGTGATCAAGAAAAAGGAAGAGGACTAGGAGCGATGAGGGTCTTCTACGCTCTACTGGAACGAGACAGGGAGCATCCTTGGTGATGAATGGAGGGTGGATGTGGATGAATGGAGAATGAATGAATGAATGAAGGTAGTACTTCGAAACTGATGCCGGCCTTACAGCGGCCATTGCTCTTCAGAATCACTGGATGACAAAAAAGGGTCTGGTTTAGCAAGTAAAAAACGATTCCTGTACTAAGATCAGTCAGGCAGCATCCTGCACTGAGATATCTTTTGAAGAGATTCCAGAGCCCCCTCTATAACGACGAAAAAAAATAATAGACTGATAATGGACTTTTTAGTCCGAAAACGTTCTTTGATATATCCCGAGAGGGTATTTTTAATTATTTACTTTTAATAAGAGATTTTTATAAAAAACTTTAATCCATAAAATGTTTTATATCTTCACGATTAGTCGGGTTACCAATATTTCTATTTTAAAAAAAATATTATGTGAGAAGCACTCGCTATGTATCTTCGTCCTAAAGGACAAAATGTCAAATCAAACAGTTCCACTATTTAATTTATTTTATATTTTTGCTTTATAATAATTACTCCAGGTACACAAAGATATTTTAATTTATTTTAATAAATACCGCAGTATATCCGTATGTTTCTGGTTAACATACAACCTCCCGTTGTTATCAAAATTAAAACTCACTGTGCCTTCTCGTCCAAAATGCATCCATTTTATTTTTCTTTCCCCATAGAATTCTAGATCACTCGTAGCCGCCTATTGTTCTCTCAAAATGCGAATTTATCCAGAAATAATTCATTTCCATTTACATGTATGTATTCCTGCGAGCCTTCCTGGCATTTCCTTTAGGAATTTTCGAACAAGAGATATGCAAGTTAGTGGCCGGTTGAGAAATTAATGCTAGAGAAACAAAGCACTCAAATGTATTTTAGTTCTCTACATTTTTGCTTCATTTCATCTATGTCCGTTGAATATTGAAGGAAATATTGTAATTCCTAATCTACTATCCTTTGTTTTATGTACATACGCTAAACATGAGGTTCTGACTGTAGTGTATTACATCGGTCTTGATATATTACATACAATATCAGCATGCAGCTAGAAAAGGAAAGAGTATCCAAGATTTAATGTTTATACAGAGGTAGACAAGAGAAAAGATTTTAAGAATAACAAAATTAATTACAAAGCTGCTTTGGAAAAGGTGATCAATTTTTCACATGCGAAAAACAACTCTTAGTAATAATTTTTACTTCATCTCTAACTCTACCCTAAAGAAATACAGATATACCTTAGAAAAAGAAAAATAAACTTTTGACTGTTGACCCAGATAGCAATGTGACATTTTTCCGGTTGACTCCCGGTAGCAACAGACCTCTCTTTCATTAAGCTGTATTCATTGGGCACGGAAACTGTTGCTCAAAAGGCTTTAAACCCATTATCGAAGAAAGAGCACTCATCCCTTATCACCGATTGGATCCCGAAATCAGCACTCTCCAATTGATCAAGTCAACTGGATCACATACGTGATCGAAAGATCACTTGAAGAAAAAAGATTTGCTCAGCATTATTTACGGATGTAGCACAGGCCTTTGACAAGGTCTGGCACGAAATTAAAAAATGGTTCTGATTGTCCAATACACAAACAGCTTAATTTCATATTTGTCACAGAGATACTTTAGGAATAAGCAGGAAGATGATTATTGTGAACTAAGGAAAATTAGTGCAGGGGTACCACAGGAAAGTGTACTGTGACCCGTTCTATATCTTATGTACATAAAATGTTGTAGCTACGTTTGCTCATGATCCGACAATTATTGTTGTTGGTTCGTACAACGTAATTGAATTAACCGATAAGTTACAGAATGCAATTGCCGAAGTGGACAAACAAATTGTCCAGTTTTATAAATTTAACTACCGCAAATGTGTGTAATAGTAATATTGATAAAACCTTTTTTATAAACCTGATTTGACTATGATCTGTATACTATGATCTATGATCTCTATTACATCTTTAAATTATTTTAAACCAACCTTATTTATTACAGTTTTTATGCTCTTAAATTATATTAATAATTTCACATATGTACACCCTTTCTTTACAAAAGGTGTAGATAATATTCGACGTTTTAGAAACATTAGAAAATAGACAGATGGGGATTAGTTGTTGTGTCCGTAATTCGTAAAATTCTCCGTTTGGCGAATTTCTTAATAACTACTTCTGAATTTTTCGTTATAGATGTACCTTCCATCCTTTTAGAGTTTTTATACCTTAATAAATCTGACGATGTCTTCTCCTTTCAAAATTTTTCTTACTTCTTAGTTTAGCAGATTTCTAAATGCAGTATCTATGAAGTTGGTAATTAAAAAAAAAAAACAATTAGCATTAGTGATGTTATCAAATTGCCGGCATCCTTAGTTGTGTATGGCGTAAATAGCGTTAGAGAGCGTCAGTTGTTTATAGCATCGAGATGTATTTTATTTTATGAGTATTTATCGCTCCAAAATGTCATCAAGAAAGTGTAAGATCAGTTCTAATATATTTTGTTTCATGTATGATGATTTAACAATAGGAAAGCATCAACGAAACATAACAGATTTTATAAAGAAAGCTTATTACGCTTACTTCGGTGTAAAGCTTGGTGATCAAGACAAACCTTGTGTTCCACACAAAGTGTGCTTTCAGTGTGGTGATCTACTCAGAGAATGGACAAAAGGTATAGGTAACTTTTTAAACTTCGGCATTCCTATGGTATGGAAGGAACCAAATACCATGACAACTGCTAGTTTCGCTCTTTGCGATGTCAAGAGTTTCAATTCAAAATAAACACAAAATTCAATATCCTGATTTACCTTCTACTAAACGATATATATCTCATAGATCAGGAATCCCTATTCCTCCACCTTTTTGTCACATCATTCAAAAGCAATCACCAGATGAAAGTTCAAACAAAAAACTGATGAAGACAAATTTAATCCCAAGATAGACCAACCTCAAAGCTTATCCAAGCTGATAAAGCTGATAAAGAAAGATAAAAATCTATTGGTCCATGTACCACATTTGCGTGGTCTCTCTCTCTTCAATCCTGACCCCCCAGGTGGAGTGTAGTGGTCGACGTGATGTCGTGTATTGTCCGTCTCCAGAGATCTCTGTCTCTGGTCATTTCTTTTAATTCATGCATAGGTCTTTGGCATATTCCTGTAATTTGATCTATCCATCTCGTTGGGCATCTTCCTTGTGATCTTCGGCCTTCTACCTTTCCTTGTATTATGAGTCTTTCCATGTTTTCTGTGTTTGCTCTCATAACATGCCCAAAATATTTTAATTGTTGGAGATGGACTTTACTAGAGAGTCGTTGGCTAACTTTTAGCTCTCTTAAAATTGAATTATTTGTTCTACGGTCGGTCCAAGGAATTCGTAACATTCGTCTCCAACAGAACATTTCAGTGGCGTCTATCTCTCTTCTCTCCGATTGTCTCAGAGTCCAAGATTCACATCTGTAGGTCAGTATTGGGAATATTAAGCAGTTAATCAACCTCATCTTTATCGCTCTTGAAATTTGACAGTCCTTCCATATTTTGGTCATTTTTGTTGTTGGCAACTTTTGCTAGATCACATCTACGTTTAATCTCTTCTTGTAATGACCCTGTGTTTGTGATTAATGATCCCAGATATAAGTATGAGCTCACAACCTCGAACCGGTCAATTGTGGTTATGTGTGGATGATTGTTGTGTAGTACTATCCACTATCATGATCTTTGTCTTTGATATGTTTAATTGCAGACCAAATATTTGACTTTCGTTTTCGATCAGTCGTATAAGTTCCATCAGCTCTGCTTGACTATTTGCAAGAAGGGCTGCTGTGTCATCTGCAAAACGTAGGTTGTTTAGTTTATGACCATTTATTGAGATGCCCTTTTCCCATCCTTCAAGTGCTCTTTGCATAATTATATATATATTATATATATATATATATATATATATATATATATATATATATATATATATCTGTTTTTTTTAGGCGTTACGCCCGTCCGGTAGGGATCTATGGAGGAGTATCACCGAGCCGCAAGCCCTTATCTCTTGCCGTACTGCTCCACCATAGGCCGATCAGATCCCAGCATATCCTAGTCTAAGCCGTAGATTCATCTAGAATTTTAAACTGCTGCGTTAGACTTTTTGTTTTCTGTACACCGAGCTGGGGCTCGATCCCACATCCACTGAACCATTCGACAGTGAAGCGAATGAGAGGCAGCCGCACAGCCCGCTGAGCTATCTGACCGACTCTTTGCATAATATACTCCCCATATATATTGAATAATTTTGGAGATAGTATACATCCTTGTCTGACACTAAACAAGTACTTTAACTGATCCAGTAGTGTGTTCATATAGTTCGGTTATAAGCGTAATTAGATGTTGTGGTACGCCTACTTCTTTTAGTATTCGCCATAAGTGTCTCCACTTGAGCCTGTTGAACGCTTTACGGTAATCTATAAAACAGATGTATAGTGGGATGTTGAATTCCCTAGATTTTTCGATTATCTGTCTTATATTCAGCAGGTGTTCTCGAGTGCTTCTACCTTTGGTAAATCCAGTTTGCTCTTGTAGAATTTCTCTTTGAAGGAATGTTTTCAGTCTCTCATTGATTATATGTAGCATTATCTTGCTGGCATGGGATATAAGAGAGAGTTCTATAATTGTCGCATTTATGGAAGCTGCCTTTTTTATGTATGGTCGTTATTGTAGATTTTGTCCAGTCTTCAGGCCATTGTTTCGAATGCTATATTTGGTTACAGAGTAGATGAAGTAACTTTACGCCTATACCACATTTGCGTGGTATAGGCATCGTCAAAAAGAGTTTGCGGAATATTTCTGTCAAAAGGGCTCACTGGTGTATTGTTATAATATTATTAAAGTAATCATGAAACTGGCAGTTAACAATTACGATTCCACATCATGGCGATTATTTAATAATTTTTCAAAGAGCTGTTGCTAAATAAAATAAAGTATGGGGAATATTGTTCGCAACTCTGTGGAGATCTCAAAATAATATCCATGCTTTTAGGTCAGCAGTCTAGATTCACAAAGTATCCATATTTTTTATGCAAGTGGGACAATCGAGCATAAAATTTACATTATATTAAGAAAAGTGGCCATTCAGAAAAAGACTTGGGACTACCAGGACAAAAAAATGAGCAACTGTGATAGACTTGTTGACCTAAATTAGTTTTTTTGCTTTCTTTTCACATAAAGTTAGGCATGATGAAGCAGTTTGTCAAAGCTTTATATAAACAAGGTGACTGCTTTAAATATCGGTGCTACAAAGTCCCTGCACTTTCTAAAGTTAAACTTAAATAAGAAATTTTTGTAGGCCCTCAAATTCGAACCTCAAAATTGTAAAGATTGTTTTAAAATACAATGGCCCAGGATAAATCTAAAGCATTAAGTTCTTTCATAAAAGTCATTGACGGTTTCCTTAAAAATAACAAGTCTTTAAACTATAAAGAAATTGTAGCTAACATGCTAGAAAATTATAAAAAACTGAATTGCAACATGAGCGTCAAACTTTATTTTCTGGTTTCCTACGTTGACTGTTTTCCCGAAAATCTTAGAGCTGTTAATGAGGAGCAGCGAGAGAGGTTACATCAAGACATAAAGAAGATGGAGAGGACGTTACCAAGAAAGATAGGATATAAGAATGATGGCTGATTACTTCTGGACCTCAAAGATAGACTTGATTACAAAAATCCATAAAAGGAAGATTACAAATCGCTGTTTGGAAAAAAGAACGGTTTTATTTAAAAAAAAACTAATATTGCCTCACATGAAAAAGAGGGTGATATTGTCTAGCTTAGGTTATACTGAATTGTTTTTTTTTAAGAACAACTTGATTTTGCAGTATAATGTTGTAATAAAGTTTTAAGCTGAAAAAAACCTAAGTACAGATTCTTAATCAGCACATCCCATTTATTATTCTACACCTATTAAACTTAAAACACTTTTTCATGAAAAAAAATGTAGGCATGAATTATTTATAATATTTTCTTTGCTCATTCTTTTGTATGCTAAGCTCAATATGTATTGATTTATTTTTACTTAATTTTATCTTCCAACTTATCTATACCAGTTTACTGTGTTCCCAACTTGATCAAATTTTATTGAAGTTTATCTTATGTTTGGAATTTCTTTGTCATCAGCGACAGTTGTCATCTTGACATATTTTTCTTAAGATACATTACAAGCCCAAATAAATAAGGTATTTGTCCCAGAATGCTGCTTTTTGGTACACATGATATAATCTCCTTAATGTATAAAAATACTTCTTCTTGTTTGACATATGTTAGTCTGATATAAAAAGATATAATTGGGGAATATCAACAAATGATTTCGAAAATACTTTAGCTGTTTTTTATATTATTCTGATACGCCAGGTTTTGTCAAATGCTTGTGAAATATCAATAAAAATGCATGTACATCTGAATTTATCTTTATAACACGTTTCTATAAAATTGGTGATCGAATAGACTTAATTGATTGTGCAGCGATGGTTCCTAAAACCCAACCGATGTCGCTGCATTAGAGTTTACATTTCAATATGTTTTCAATCTTATTAACAACTTCTTAAACGGCCTTAATATTATCGTTAATAGTGACATCAACCAAGAACGAAGATTTTATTTTGTGGTACTTCTAGCTTTGGTATCGTTAAAAATTCAAATATTTTCCAAGAATTTAGAACGTATGAAGGATGATTTGGAAAGTTTTTTAATTTCTTTTTTATAATGAGATCATTTCGATTTTTGCTTTTTGGATTAATCATCCACCAGTTTCCTTATCTTCGCAGGATAGTTGTTTTCAATTGTTAATCTTTTTGTTGACGTGTTTCTCAGTACTGCTGTCTGAATGTTTACTATAATTTTGTTTAATAGTGGTATTCTATTACTTTATATTGATATACTGTTTCTACTGGTGTTATGCCATTGTTATACAGTGAGTTACAAAATATTTAATATTAGATATTTATACCTCACGTGTTATACAAAATATTTTTGCATACTTTTTGACAAAATCAATTACAATATGAATTCTTTTCTAGTTCCTCCAAGTATAATCGACAAAGAAACCAGTTCCGATATGGTTGTGCTTGAATCTACAAACGTCAGCCTAACTTGTAAAGCGACGGGATATCCTGAACCATACGTAATGTGGAGAAGAGAGGATGGTGAAGATATACGTTACAATGGGGAAAACGGTATGTCTATATTTATAAATGACCATATATCTGTTTTAATATGAATTACATGAAACGCCGATGTGCTTAATATTTTAACGCCACGCATACTTTGGGAACCACTGCTTTAGAACAATTGTTTTGTGACAAGTTCATTTTTTTGTGTTTTTCATCGATTTAAATTAAAATACATCCTAATAAATCGTATTATATTGAAACAACATCCATTCACGAATTTCCAATATGTCAACTCTTATTTTGTTTGATCACCAATCGTTTTGCGTTTTTGTAAACGCGACCAATAAATTATTCACTGTCATTATCAATGTAAACATTTAATTGTATTTTCAAGCATGGGCTTGTTTTTCAAAAGACTCTTTTCGATAATTAATATCAGCGTGTGGAACAATTATAAATAGAATTAATTGGTTTTAAATTAAAAATTCATTTAAAATATAAAATCGTTATGAAATGGTACTTTATGTATTTTATTTTATTTGATTACAAATTAGAGGCGTTCCAAACGAATTAAATCATATATTAGTTGTAAAAGGATAAAATTAAAAAATCTACCATAAAAGGGTTGGTTTATAAATTTCATAAAATTGTTGATTTGTATTAATAACGTCCTTTACTGAACTGAACCCTGAGTTCTCAAGAAATCAAATAGACTATATACTTGTAAATGAGCGTTTCCTAAATACCGTCAAATAAGTCACTACATTTCCTGGGGCAGATAATGGATATGATCATCAACCACTTGTAGCAGATATTAAACTAACGTTCAAACGAATTCAGCGACAAAAACCAAAAACCAATGTACTTAACTTTGACGATATAACATGAAACATAACACTAAAAAAGAATTTAACAATAAAATAAAAAACATCGGAGAACAGCTAGAAGATGCAAAAGAACTATGGAGTGAATTTAAAAACCAAGTTAACGAAATCTCCACAAATAATGATTATAGAAAAAAACTAGACTATAAAAAAAATAAATGGATGACAGACGACATCTTGAAATTAATGGAACAACGTCGACTGAAAGAATATAATGAAACAAAATATATACATTAATTACTATTAAACTGGGAATAAGCCACAATTAAAGATAAAAATACGTTTATTGACGTTTCAATTTCCACTTCGGAAATCGTTCTCAAAATACAAACAGTAAATTAAACAAATTTTGTTTTTTGTTACATAGTGAAAAATTCTTCTAATAATTTAATTTTATCTGACTCATTCATATTGACAATTCAGACATACATTATGCATTTTAAAGTAGACTTAAAAGGATAAAAAAACTTAAAAGGATAGGAAATAAATTCAACATTTCAACAACATTCAAAACAACAAACACGTTGAGATCTATTTTGTCCAAAACCAAACCTAACAATGAACAAGAAAGGACAAAGAATTGCATTTATAAAATACCTTGTGAATGCGATCAGTTTTATTTAGGTGAATCATCAAGGCCATTAAATGTAAGAATAAGTGAACATCAATCTTATATTAAAAATAAAGAATTTGATAGATCTCAAATCTGTAAACACGCATGGGATAATGAACATAAGGTTCAATGGAATAATTCAAATGTAGTCCTAAAAGAAACGGATGGTAAAAAAAGAAAAATCAAAGAAACGGCTCTAATTATGCTAAATGAGGCCAATTGTGTCTCAAATTCCTCGGCAGAATGTAGTAGGATCTGGTTACCAATATTGAAAGAGGAAGTTATTAATAAGAAAATACCAGTATTAGTAAGTCAGTAACATATAGAGGATACATCATTTATGTTTTTTAAATAACGTAACATATAAAATCACAATTTTGATGTTTGTTGAAGGTAAACTAAATTCACGAACAAATACTTACAATGTCGGGATAGTATTATGAGGTTTTTTTCCTGGTTTTCCCTCATAATTTACTATGGAACCACTAACAGGAGAATTTAACTGTCATCATGTCATGTGTTTGTCTTTTTAAAGACGAATTACATGCTATGATTTTTTTCTGACGAATATTCTCAAGTTAAAGTTGATTTCATGTAATCGAATGAACTATCTTATAAGTAAAGTCGTCCCAGGAGCGCAACTCAACAATATTGGCAATATCATTTTAAAGTCGTCTACTTTAAAATGCATAATGTATGTCTGAATTGTCAATACAAATGAGTCAGATAAAATTAACTTATTAGAAGAATTTTTCACTATGTAACAAAAAACAAAATTTGTTTAATTTACTGTTTGTATTTTGAGAACGATTTTCGAAGTGGAAATTGAAACGTCAATAAACGTATTTTTATCTTTAATTGTGGCTTATTCCCAGTTTAATAATAATTAATTTATAATGCCACAAGAAAATAGCTTCAGAACAATATTAAAAAATATATACACCTGCAAAGAAGAATAAAAAGGGAGATCAAATCAGCCAAAGAAAAATGGATGAGAGAAAGGAGCGACGAAATGGAGGATGTGATATCTAAACATGACTTATTTAATGTGCACAAAAAACTAAAAAAAATGAGTAACATATTTTAAAAACGAGTTCCCTTTGTACTCGTTGGCAATAATAACAAACTTATTGTAAATCAGAAACAAAATCACGCGAAACAACAAGAGACCAACATACAATCTAGATAAACTAAAAACGGTACCAGGAAGACATATGTTTACAGAGGAACTTCAACTCAAAACAAGAGAACGTGAAATAAGCAGCTGGGAAGATTTCGCAGATGTTTTGACAGAAATGGCTGAAGACAAACTGGGTAAAAAAGAGAAAGAAAGGAATGGATATCAGATGAAACATGGAATCTTATCGAAGAAAGAAAACAACGAAAAAAACGAGAAACTCTTGAGGAACATTTGTGAATGTACTTGGATATCAAATGAGGGACAATGATTCCATATTGCAAATGATCTAGAAGCTTTCGCAATGGGGATCGCTAACATCGTGCCAAAATTTAGTGCCAAAATGCATTGATACGAATTTAATTTTTTTTTCTTTCCGTCATTCGTCTTTATTCCAAAGTTTAGAAATTTTTTGTCTACCTCAGCATCAAATTTCATTTGGCAATCCAATTATATTTGGTGCTGGTTTGCATATAGTTCTTCATAAAATCGTTCAAATATACACAGTATATCATTTCTTATGATATGTATTATCTCATTATAATGTGTAATTTTTTACCTTAACCTACCAATTATTTGCAGTTAGATATATCTCAATAAAATTTCGATTGATAAGAGCGTCAAGAAATTTTGTGGACTAAAGTGATGATGTGGAAATGAAAATTGCATTATTGGAGAGGGAAAATGCAATTATTCAAAGTGCTTTTCGCAGTGATAGAAATGATAAAGTAACTCGAAAATAATTGACGGAAATGAGTTCAATATTACTACTTTCGGAAGATATTTGAGATTAGCAAAACACTAATATTATGACGGCGATTGTCTCCGAGGCTTCTATTGTTTAGGATAGACCTTATCTTCTAGAGTTTTATGTAAATTCGATACATCAGTGCAAACTCCGTCCTCAGGGTTTTTTGACATTGGTGTACGTTCTTGTGTTGGCATAACTTGTGTCTAAAAATTGAGTCATACGCCTTCTTTAGGTCTATAAATATTGTAGGTTTGACCGAAAATAGTTTATTCCACTAAAATGAAAAACTTATTTTACAAAACCATTTCAAAACCTTTAAAACTTGTGATTTGACACAATATTACATAGATGCCGCTAAGAGCTAATATGGGTTTAACAATGTTTTACAAGAAAAACTCTTAAGTTTCAAAAGTAGTATACTAAGTTGTTTTTAAAAAAAATCATCAATATAAGTAAGTTTTATTTATCATTCACATCTGTAATATTGCGATATATAATAATTAATTTTCTTGTTATCTAATATTGGGAAAGTTACAACAAGCTTTGCAAAAACCGTCCGTTTCCTGATCTGGAACAAAATTCCCAAAGGCCCATATTTCTTTATACTTTTGATTTTTTAGCAAATCAACTTTATCTTTCCCATACTGGCATTAAACGTTCCACAAAAACCAAATCATATCAAATAAAACTCCCTTCAAATACATCTCAAAACGATTTTTTCGAGACATACCTACTTCTTTGAAACTTTTCAACTTTTTATTGTATTTTTTCCTTTGAATTTCTGGATTTCTGCATCAAATTGAAAATCGGGAAAACGGAAAGCATTCAGTTTACAAATCGATGGGTATTTCAAAAGGAGACTAATGATCTTCAGATTGTTGAATGTTTGTGTTGGCAAAAGAAGTGTATATAAGGTATTCTTTTTTATGCGTTTTTTATGAAAAAATGTTTTTAAATATGTACTACGCTAAGTAATAGTAGTTTTATATGAATTTTTATAGGAGGTTTTTAAAACTTAAAATCGCAAAATACATTATTAAACTTACCAATTAGCATACTTATTGTTTACTCTCCGAATCGGACGAACACCTTAATTGGTTAGAGGCTGACAGGGAGCGAGTGCTATTTACTGATGAATACCGATTTTGTTTGTACAATAACGACAGACGTGTTCTTCAGTCTACTTTTCACACACCACATTTTTTCTGGAGGATCCCGTTATGGTGTGGGGTGGTATTTATTTGACCGCACGTACGGACCTAGTGGTCATACAAAATGGAACTGTTACAGCTAAAAGGTACATATTGCAGATCCTGCAGCAACATGTAGTACCATTCGCTCCTTATATCGGTGAAAATTTTTTACTAATGCAAGATAATGCCAGACCTCACGCTGCATAGATCGTCAGAAATTATATAGAAGAGATAGAAATTAACACTATGGAAATGGCAAGCACATAGTCCGGATTTAAATCCAATTGAAAATCTCTGGGATATCCTTGGTAGGCGATTAAGAGCGACACCGATCCAACCAAATAACTTACAGGAAGGTGGAGAGAGGCTGATCCAGATTTGGAGAGAACTAGACCAAATAGACAAGGGTCGATAATTCTTTTAAAACCAAAAAAAAATTATAGTAGAATGCAACCTATTGGAAGAGGAAGGGAATATGCTAAAAAATGGAAGAAAAAATAAATTCCACTCCATCCGAGGTCGGGAAGTGGGAGGGGGTGGATTTTTAAGGGTAAAAATCTGTTTATCGCAATTTTCGGCGAAACTATAAGTGCTATGAAAAAATGTTAAATAGTAAAATTGTAGATAACAAAAATATTTTGGAAGTTTTTGGATATTTGGATACAAAAAAATTTTTTTTTTACGAAATTTGTAAAAACTTGCCTTAGTATGTACCAAACACACTGTAATTTTTTGGAATTGAAAATTTTTTTTTTACTTGATATTGATTTAATATCGAAAAAGCACCCTAATTTTCAATCGAAAATTCACGCGTCAAAATATCAGCTTTTTTAAAACAGTCGGTGGGCTTTTTGTTTGTTGAAATTTCTACTTTTCGATAGTTTAAAAGAAATATACATTACTATGGCAAATGTTTTCTCAAACTCAAATCCAGAAATTTTTTTTTATCAATATTTACAATTTTGAGATATTTCTTATAATTAATACTTTAATAAGTCATGTAGCTTAAGATTTCATGATACATTAATAAACAAAAAAATTATAAATTCACACAGCATTAAGGTTGCAAAAAGACATGTGAAAATAGCTGTTAAAAATATTCAAGATTGGATTTAAAGGGAATTTCATAAAAAAAATGTGACTTCTATACAATTTTTTTCGCAATTAAAAAACTGGTTTATTAATATTTAATTATATTTTTGTTATGAGTAATTTTAAAATATATATATTTATGATGTGTATAATTATCAAAATATTTTTAAGGGCAATAATTTTTGCCTCTTTGATGATTCCTTCGTCGCCTTCTGGTTCTCTAGAAGATCTTCAAAATCTTCAAGACCATCACTGCCTTCATCTCCAATATTGTTTCATGTCTACGTTACTTCCTTATCCACAATCTCATCAGAATCATTATCATTAATTTCTTCGTAGGCTTTTTCCTCCACATTAGAGCATTTTTCCAACGCGTGACAACTTGAACATAAATTTGTGCATTTCAAACCATGTTTTCTGCAACCACATTTTAAATTGTTACATCCAGTTCATAGCTGCAGCAAAGTTTTGAGCAGTATTTCCGGGATCAATTAATTTTCTGCAAATTTGGGCATAATGCCTCGTAAATGTTGTTTCCAGCCCCAATCTACTGCTGTCAGTTCGTTGCCCAGCCATGTTTGAAGCTGATAATATGACCAGTAACAATATTGTTCTGCTGCACTTTCTGTTGGTGGGAGATTTGCCAATACCAAAGATGATTTAATTTTTGTCAATTGATATTTTTGAAATCGTTATTGATTCAGCATTTATATATATATATATATATATATATATATATATATATATATATATATATATATATATATATATATATATATAACTTTCTTATAATATTCTAGATGTCTTATCAAATATAAACATTATTAACTTAATTGTTTGTTAATTAGAGTCGAATATTTCAATTTATAATTTTTTTATTTATCAATGTACGATGAAATCTTATGCAACATACGTAATTTCAGTGTTAATTTTAGTAAATATCTCAAAATTGTAAATAATGATAAGAAAAAAAATTTCTATTCGAGTTTTCTTCATTTTTTGCATTTTTTGAGAAGATTTCCCATAGTAATGTATATTATTTCACACTATCGGAAAGTAGAGACTTCAACGAACAAAAAGCCCACTGACTTTTTTAAAAAAGCTGATATTTTGATGCGTGAATTTTCGATTGAAAATTAGGGTGATATTAAATCAATATCAGATAAAAAATTAATTTTTCAATTTCAAAAAATTACAGTGTGTTTGGTACATACTAAGGCAAGTTTACACCAAATTTTTTTGTAAAAAAATTTTTGAACAAAATAAAAATCCAAAAAACTCAGATTTTTGAATTTTACCCAAAAATTTTGAGGGGTTGTGAAACAAGTGTAAATACAAAAGTTATAGCTCTTTTGTTACCTATAACTTTGACATTTAACTTTTTTCCATAGCACTTGTAGTTTTGCCGAAAATCGCGATAAACCGGTTTTTACCCTTAAAAACTCACCCCATCCCACTTCCCAACCTCGGATGGAGTGGAATTTATTTTTTCTTCAATTTTTAGCATATTTTCTTCCTTTTTCAATAGGTTTCATTTACTATATATTTTTTTTACTTTTTACCTTTTTTAAATTCTTCGACACTAGTCTAAAAATGAAATCCGGCTATTAATTTTAAGTATGGGCACTGCCACGTTTATTTCCAAGCCATGAAGTAAAAAAGGCAACACCGCATTCTATGACGTCGGTAGTCCGATAATCAGCTGTAAGGTCTACCAGAAAATTAAACTAATTTGAATTTTAGGAAACTGATATTTGAAAACTTAATGTAATTTTCTGTAATGAAAAAATTCATTACAGAAATATTTTTGGGGAAATTAAATAAATAAAACCTTATATTTACCTAATAAATATATATAAAGTTTTATTATTATTTAGGTTATATTATCAATAAAATAACCACTAGAGTAAAATTTATTGCACTTAAAATACAGTGTCAAACAGTTAATCTTACAATCAAATGCAGTCAAGAATCTCTAGAAATTTTAAATATTAAGTATTTAAGCATATAAATAACACAATACATTAGCACGACATTTAAAAAGATTATTAAAAATACAAAAGATATAAAAATTTGTTCAGTAAAAACTTAGTGTAACTATTATGATTAAAAAAATTCATCCTAAGAAATCAGACACGATATAAATATAGTTCTAAATTAATCTAATTGAAAATTAAACATTTTACTATTTACTTATAACTTTTGTTGAATTTTCATACTTAGGTATACGAAAGTAGCAATTTTAAATATGAATAGGTTTTTTTGTGATATAGACCAAGTTAAAAGAGGTATAACATGAAAAATGTGTTGAATGTAACATACCATTTATAACTTGTATATCGATTTAAAATAGCCTATATTCTCAAAAGATTTTTGAACGTAATACTCAAATTTGTTATCAGTTATCTAAAAAGCAGATCTAAATGAGAAAGTAAAGTTCTCTAATCGTGACTATCTTGTTAATTTACTATATTGTAAAATCCATTTCAAATCATTACTACTTAATCTATTCTTACCTACATTGACGCTTACACTAAAATTACTGCTAACTATTAGACTACGATATTACACAAAATATTATCACACTTCTGTCCCAACTGATTAACGTTTAATACATAGAAATATACACAGTCACTTGTAATTTTTACTTGTCCAGTTTTTCAATGGGATATTATTGTCTAAGTCCCTTAAAAATGATTAAAATGAATCTTTTTAAATCATTGTCTAAGAATTATGCTCTTGTTCCCTCTTCTTATACAAAAGTTTCTTCTGTCTTCGGGATTCCTTCTTTCTTTAGTACGATGAATAGTTACATATGACGGTACTTCAGGAAATATATTACGAACTGCATTGCCTTTTAATTTGGAAAATATTAACTTTTCAATGTGTACATTTCCATCTTTATCTTCTCATTGTTCAGTCCGCTAAATATCATCTTCATGAAAATGTTTGGCACATACTACGGAAGATTTGGTAATTGTATAGCCTTCTCTATGAATAGAGCATAACCCAGTATACCTTCTTTGGGGATCTTTGGGAAATGAAAACGTACTTTCTGCCTGTTTCGTCTTTAAAAGTACTGGCATAATTGGTTTTGCAACCAGGTACACACAATGCCAGAGCATCTGTAACAAAAAACAAAAGTATTATTATTGTTGTTTTTAGTTTACATATTTTGTAACAAGAAGCAAAAGTATTATTATTTTTCAGTTTTAATTTGTAGGTTATATTTATACTTGCCTTTTAAATTGTCGTTAAGAATCTTCTAAAAGTTCTAAATTTAATGAAATTTCACTTATATTAATATTTTCTAATTGATTTAAACACAATTTACAAATAAAACATTCGAATAAAATTTAAAAAACACTAAATTCAACAAACTTACAAGCCTTCCTATATGAAATGTTAAACAAAACAAACGACGGTCGGACTACCACGCGTTGTTGCCAAAATTTCTACTTCATGTCTTGGAAGTAAAGGTGGCTGTGGTATGGGCCAACGATGTGAGGCTGTTTATAGGTAGTAGAGGTGGAAACACTCGTTATTTAAGACTTTTTTCATATTTTAGTTTACTTTTCTTATCATTATTTTTTTAGAATTTTCCGTTTTATTTATTTTTTTTTTTCTCCTGTACTTCAACATTTTCTGATGTTTAGACAAATTGTTATAATTACTAATAAAATGTAGAATAAATCTGGTGAAGTTTTATTTTTACTTTCTTTGCCTGTTTATACAAATAAAATTGAGTTATTGAATTGGTGCGATAATTTCTTGGAGAAATTTATATTAAAAAATCTTGATTTACAAGAATAGGTTGACATCAAATAATTTTAATTGACTTCAATTAAAGTAAACAGTGTAAGATGCAAATGTAGTAAAATATATACAATTGACAAATTCAGTGTTCAATGTCCATTTTAGCAAAAAGCACAAAATTAAACAAACTTTTTTGATTACTCCGTTGTAATCAAAATAAAAATCGTCCCGTCCTAAACTAGATTCAGTATATGAAAGACTCAATTACCCGCTCAACCCTAATCAGCGAAATTTTCATTTACCTTTAACCGAGAGGGACATCAAGACCAAATAATAAAAATACAAATTTAATGAAATCACCCGGATTTAAATACAGCGGAAATTAAGGGTGGATTTGTCAGTAGCAAAACTGCGTTGGTATCTACCCGACCCATCACCGCGAAAGAGGTATTAGAGCAAAATTACGGAGCCAATTTAAAAAAGTACATCGGCCTCTAAATTTAGAGAGCAGCAGTGTGAGTAATCGGATTTGGTTCGGGGACGATTCGACATTTTTGCATATCTACCATCTTTATGGGTTTGTACTGGGCGAGTGAGGACTTGGGATATGCAGAGAGGAAACATTGATAAGCCAATAGGAATATCAACTTCAATTTAGATACTGCGCGTACTTGGACTACACACAGAACAATTAAAAAGACTAAAAGTGTCGACTTTTCTTCTTGTACAATGTGCTTTTAAAGATAAATTTGCGATCGTATGAGTTTCCTCCTTATCTGCTGCTAATACAGATATTTATGATTGCTAAAATACCAGCCGTCCTCTCTGTAGATGTCATTTTAAATTTATTCATAGGAATGTCATTAAAATAAAAGATTTTTTTGGTAAAAAATACTTCTAGATACAGATCAGTCCTAAAATCAAACTGAATTAGCACTGTTCAGTGTTTTAACACTACAAACTAAACAAAATCATTATGAATCGTCATAATGCTGGTGTAATGAAGCTAGACATACCTATTATTAGGGAAACTAAACGGAATGTCAAGGATCGGAAAACCTAGGTAAATACGATCATTTCTACACCGGAGTCACAAAAGAACGTAGAGCTCAACAAGAAGTATCCATTTGATACACCGCCGCTTCAGAAAATACATCACATCATGGGAAGGCATCAACGTAAGAATGATAAAATGAATATATGTATAATAGGATACAGACTGACCATTCTGGGAATATATGCAATCAATAACGATGCTATTGTAAATGTGAAAGTGAACAACTAAATGAATAAATCACAAAGGTGAGTAACACAAGAGAAATAATAATCTTGGAAGACTTCACAGCAGAGTCGGAAAAAAGGACAACGATAAAGTAGTAGGTAGATATGGAGAAGGTAATACGAACAATAATGGAGAAAGGTTAATAGATATATGCGATCAGAATGGACTCAGAATCATAAATGGATATTTCGAACATAGAAACATATTTATAAATATACGTGGACTCAGAAACTTAAAATCAGTTATAGACTATGTCATCCTCAAACAAAAAAGTCGACTGAAAACAACAGACGTAAGAGCATGTAGAGGACCCACTTGCGGCAGTGAACACTACCTCCTACGTTCAGCTATTTCATTTTCACATAAAAGAGAACAGAAAACGCCGCAAGATAACCATACAAAGGAGCAAGTACAAGAAGTACGATACAATTTGAAAAGTTTACACCAAGAAAGTGTTAGAAACCTATATAAACGTAGACTGGAACAAAAACTAATTGAAACGGAAGATAATAACAGGAATGGTAATTAGTTATACAAAACCATCAAAGAATATATACACGCCGCTGCCCTAGAACCACTAGGGCGATATGAAAAGATCGGACAACAAAAACCATATTGGTGGGATCAAGATATTTCGCAGGAAATAACACAGAAAAGAAAATTGTACCAAAAATATCTGAACACAAGAAATGTGAAAGACGGAAATGAATACAAAAGAATGCAAGTAATGGTCAGAAGAAAAATATGCCAAAGAAAAATGAATCCTGGGAAAAAAAGTGCACCATGCTAAATACGATTGGTGGAAGCCAAAGTTTAGAAAGCTGGAAACTGTTAAAAAATTTAAGAAACAACAGAAAAGAGATATTATCCAGTCCATATCACCGCAAACTTGGGAAGAATACTTTAAAGATTTACTAACAGAGACAAGAGAACCCTTCAAACAGCTAGAGAACTATGGTCTACAAGGCGTCAGGCTGATAGGATCACCAATCAGAATAAATGAGAGAGAAGTCGAAACCGTATGCAGACATCTAAAAATGGCAAATCATCTGACCCAGGAAATGTAGCTCCGAAACTCATCAAACATAGACCTAAAATACTAATTCACGGCTACGACAACTTTTCCAAGAATGCATAAATAAACATGAAATACCTGAGGAATGAAAAGAATCGCACATGAGCAACATCCATAAAAAAGGAGATAAATCGAAACCTGAAAACTATAGAGGAATTGCAGTTACTAGTAATATTAGCAGAATATATGGAAAAATAATAAAAAATCGAATAGAAGAAGAATACCAAGATATGGAAAACTAAGAAGAGGCTGGTTTTCGGGTAGGTCGATCTACAATAGACCATGTCTTCTCTATTACTCAGATAATTGAAAAGAAAGTTGCTCATGGCCAAGACCGTCCACCTAACTTAGGAAAAGCATATGATAGTGCCCCGCTTGATAAATTATGAAAGGCACTGGAGAAAACAAATATAAATATAGAATTGATTGAAGCAGTAAAAACGTTGTACCACCAACAAACAACAAGAATTAAAACAGGAAATCTGGTAACACCGGAATTCAAAGTGACTAAACACTAAGACAAGGATGCTGTATATCCCCAACATTATTCAAAATATACCTCGAAGCAGCACTCAACAAATGGAAGAAAAAATGTACGAATATGGGCATACCACTAATGGACTTAACTTTGTATACTCTGTGCTTTGCGGATGACCAGGTCATCATCGCACAGGACTCTGAAGACCTTATTTACATGATGCGAAAACTATTAGAAAATTTTACAGAGTGGGGATTGGAAGCGATTATGGAAAAAACTGAGTACATGAGTATCGGAGGAAATCAACATAACCTTGTCGTAGAGAGAAAAATCAAGAGATCAAACTATGTGACGACTACAAATACCTAGGAATAAAGATCACTCAGGACGGAAAATTAGATGCAGCCATTAAGGAACGAAATACACAGGGAAGGAAAGGCATAGCCTTACTGAACATCTCTAAGGAAAATAAAAGAAGAATAAACATCATAATAAAAAGTATCACAACATATGGATGCGAAGTGTGGCCTCTAAAAGACAGAATAGAGAAAATGCTTAGAGCAACAGAAATGGACTTCTGGCGCCACTTGGCGGGAATCTCTAGACGCGACAGAATAACAAACGAGAGAGTCCGAGAAATCATGGGGGTTACACATAATATTGTTGATGACATCAAAATGACACAACTCAGATGGTACGGACACGTAAGGAGAATGCCGGAGAATAGAATACCAAGACAAATTCTTGAATGGCAACCAAGAGGTAGGCGGAGACCAGAAAGGCCTAGAAGAAGTTGTAGAGAAGGAGTTGATAAAGAAATAAAGAAAAGTAACTAGAGGACGATCTATGGAACGACAGAATGAGATGGAGTTTGGAAATCGGAAGATGTCGAAGAACGTTTGTAAATCAATATTATATATAATGCTGGTGTCGAGAAGAACTTTAGTAATTTATTGCTATAACTAATTCAGATCGATTTATAAATTACCAAATAATAAATATTGCATGCCTTGTATCGTTTGTATACGTTATTTAAATTTTTTCTACTACAAATGCGTCTATAATTTATGCGACTTTGTGCTTTTATACCATTTTCTTAATGTATTTCACCTAAAATTGAAAAAGTTTTACCTTGACTCAAGTGTATGGAGTCAAGTCAGTTAAATAATGAATAGTATGTCTTCATTCTACTCCGTTCTCATTACAACAAAACCATTTTTCCATAAGGAAAACCCTGTGGAAAATCTGAATTGTTCGAAAAGCATAAAATGTAGAAGCAGCGGCATCCATAGTGGGTTTTGTTTGGAAGAAAATTGTTTTTAGTTTTATTTAAAACATACTAATTAAAAAAATTTTAAGAAATGAATGGACATAATTTATAAAATATTATAATATATTGATGGATTCGACCGTTACTTGATGGAAATTCATTTTATGTAACAATAAAACACAAAATAAAAACTTTGGTTTTCAAACTTCCACAAAATGTAATTTAAACTCTTATCACTACAGCTGTTTCGGCTGATTGCCTTTCTCAAGTGATCTATTTTTGGCATGCGTTTACACTTTATAGTCTCTAATGAAATAGGTTGAGGAGGGGAGAACTGTTTGTCTCAAGTTGGTCATTTAGAATTATATCTGTGTTTTTTAATTTGTTGATTTCCATAGATTCTAACAAGGATAGCTTAAGGCCTTTTTTTAATGTGAAGAATTTTAAATTCGTCATTAAAAGAATGATTGTGATCTAGAAGGTAAAGTGCGTATGTAGAATCTGTTTTTCTATTATTGAAAGCCCTTTTATGTTCTGCTATTCGTTTATTAAAGTTTCTACCAGTTTGACCGATGTAAGTTTTTGAGCAGGCGTCACAGTTTGTACACACCACTGTGTAAGTGTTGTTTATTTTGGCTCTTGTTGTTTTTATATATATTTGCCTAGGTTGTTATTTGTTCGGAAACATGGTGTTATTCCTTTCTTTTTTATGTGTTTGGGTATTTTTCGTTGATTATTTTGCCTGTATATGTAATTGAGCAGAAGGTACTGGATTTTTTCTCTGGTGGTGGGAAATACTAATTTCAGGGCTTTCTTGTGTAGTTTTTGATTTAATATTCGATTAATTGTTTGTTCGTTGTATCCTTTACTGCTATATGCTTAATGATATTTAATTCTGTCTCAAAGTTGTATTTTGACATCGGAATTTCTGTTAATCTATGTAACATACTATGATAGGCTGCCAGTTTATGTTGTGTTGGATGGGATGATGAATTGTGTATAGTCGTGTCAGTATGGGTAGGTTTAGAAATATGGAGAAGTCATGTTTGTTTTTAAGTCTGATAATTTTTAAATCTAAAAAATTTATGAATTGATTTTATATGTTTTTATTGTAAATTAAATATGACTATAAAGTGAATTTACTTAATAATAAGTGATAGAAGAGTTAATATTTTGACTTTTGCATTGTTCGCTTAAACTTCTGTTGGTTTGTCTGTCTCTTAATGATATGAGTGCTATTGATTTTAATTGTTGGTAAATTTTTCCCAATGTTATTTTTTGATGTTATCTATTTCTTGGTTTACTCTATTTCTAATTCTTATGTAGTCTTCTCGTGCCTCCGGTGTCTTCACTCCTTTGTATGTTAGAAAGCTTGTTTTTTTCATTTGCTAGTGCTTTCACCTTTCGTCGTACCATGGAGTTTTGTATTTCTGTCAACTTTTCTTTCGCCTAAAGCTTCTTATGCTGCTTCTTTCTCCTGATTCTTTCTTTTACATCACAAATAAACAGAGGAACGGAAATATTTATACTCGGGCCAGGGGCGTCTTAGAAAATTTTATTTTCTTGAATATAAGACAGTTTTTCAACATGCTACAATATTCACATGATATATCATTTAAGCAAACTGGTCGAGTAGAGATTTTATTATCGCTAAAGATTACAACACCTCCATGTTCCCTTACCTTACGACAATAAAAAGATTGCAAAAAACCCATTAAGCTTTAATGTTGTTATTTCGTTTTCTTTGAGCCAGTGTTCAGAGAAACATAATATATTGCATCTTTTATTAAAAAAAAAATATTAATCCGATCTATTTTGTTTAATAATCTTTGTATGTTTATTATACACAATTTATAATATAAATATATACAATTTTACTACCACCAATTGATCCGCCTATGAGGTAGGATGCTTCTAGACACAATGAGAATGCAGATATCGAGAAAATCCAACAATGAGGTTGATTTATTGCGAAGGATATGGAAAAGTGCAGATGAATAATTCACAAGTGGCTCGAATTTATTATACAAGTGGGACGGAATCATCTTCAATTGGTATTCTCATCGTCATTATAATAATATGAATGTTGATAATAGCAGCAATACAGAAGCTGAACAAAAAAATAAATGCATTAAACAGTTTGTAGAATTTTTTATCTTTAGAAATAGGCAATAGTGTTTAAGGGCCAATTATTTATTGTAGAATTATATTATTTTGGGTGTTTTTATTCTATTTAACTGCGTATTTTTTATTCTGCCGATCCTCTTTCTCTTCAATAAAAATGTAATATAAGAATAATTTTAAATTAATATTAAATAATGTATACTTTTAATTTTTGTAGTTAAAACTAAAGTGTGGTTTTTCTTTAAATATTTTAAAAAAATGTTAAAAAAAGTCATAAACTTCTGTTTAAAATTAGTGTTTTTGTTATAGTTAATGTCGTGGATGGAGAAATATTATTCATAACGAAAGTCAGCAGGCTTCACATGGCAGTTTACCTCTGCATAGCATCGAATGGAGTACCGCCATCTATAAGTAAAAGAGTTCAACTAAAAGTACAATGTAAGTAGAATGATAATAACGCATACTTTCCTTTAGTTTTTAACCCTTAACTAGTGACATCGAAAAACAAATTTAAAGAGAGAGATAGTTCCATAATTAGTGACAAAGAACAGATACTAGACAGGTGGGCGAATTTTGAAAAACTGCTTACGACAGTCGTAAAAAAGACCAAAATAGAAATTACTTTGCCTGAAAATTTGCCCACTGAAAAAGCCATTTCCAAAATAACAAAGCCCCTGGTTTGGACAATCTTTCTGCGGAACTCTCTAAAAATGGTGGTGACACCCTTTTTAAACCATCATCATCATCAATGACACTATCAACTCTTCGTGAGTCTTTGCCGCGTTTACTAGTTGCCTTCCATGTTTGTCGGTCCTGTGCCAGTAATTTCCATTATCGACACTCCCATCTTCTCTAGATCTTCACCTTTGCCACCTTTTTCCATCGTAGCCTTTCCCAGAACACAGGTTATAAGGCGATGTCGTTACTGCGTATCACATGCCCTGCCAATCTGAGTCTATTGGCCTTTATATATCTGACTTACTTTTATCTGACCCTTTTTAAGCACATACATAAATTAGTAACCGAAATCTGGCAAATGAAGGAAACACTTGCAGACTGGAAATTGGGTGTAATGCACCCTCTTCACAAAAAGGAAGATATGATGGTGTGTAATAATTATAGAGGCATCACCCTGCTTAACGTGACATATTAAGGATTGTTCAACGTATTGTACAAAAGATTGATCCCTATGCTGAACACATAGTTGGGAACTATCAACAACGAATCAAATCTTCACAGTCAGGCAGATTTTTTAGAAAACGCTTGATTTTGGAGTCGACGCCCATCACATATTCGTGGATTTCAAAGCCGCATAAGACTCAGTCAATAGACAAAAACTTCTACAGGCTATGGCGCAATTTCAAATACCGCTTCATCTTGTTCAACTAACGGTAACTTACACTCACAGACTTTTCAAGGCCCTTCAATTGTAAAAATGGACTGAGACAGGAGATTGATTGTTGTTTCTCTTCTTTAACCTTGCACTAGAAAAAGTAATTCGAGTGTGCCATATTAATATGAATGGCACCTTCTTTAATAAATCTCTACAAGTGGTCGGATCTCTGATCAAAGCATTTCGATCATTAAGCGCCTTTGCACAGAGAATGGGATATAAAAATAAACACACAGACAACCAGATATGATCTGGAACCTGAAAGGTGAAGACACCTTCGTCTACCTTGGCTCGCTGCTGACCAAAGACAACAGGGTCAGCGAAGAAATTAAAAGAAGAATAGTGCTTGCTGATAAGTGCTATTCTGGCTTAAGGAAACGAATGGCCCCAAAACTATCCCGAAAAATTAAAGTTACCATATTGTAAACACTAATAAGGCCAGTGTTAACACACGGGTCAGAACCGTGGTCACTTACATAGAACGACCAAGAACTGCTTAAACGTTTCGAGAGAAAAATTCTTAGGAAAATATATGGAGGAGTCCAAGAACAGGATTTGTGGCGTAAGCACTACAACTTTGAGTTATACAGAAGTTTTGGGGAACCTGACTTTGTAAAATGTGATAAATTACCACACCAGCAATAGATAGGATAGGATGTAATTAGGCGAGATGAAGATGCAAGGATCAGAAAAATGATCAGAAAAATTGGGAAGACTGGGAGGATCAGTGGAAAGAACAAAACTTAGGTATCAAGATAACATAAAGGATAATCTAAAATCCATCGGAGTTAAAACATGGAGAAAAGTTGCCAGAGACATAGGCGAATGGAAAATTGTTCTGAAGAAGGCTTTGACTTATAACAAGCTGTAATGGGTCTGATGATGATGACTGACGTCAATGTATCAGGACGTAAACACTGCCTATGCTCCTTTGTTTTCAATAGAAAATTGTCTCATATTACTGTATTTTGTTTTTTTACATCAACTATGAAATGATACTTCACACTCCTGTTGAATAAAATACTGCTCCAAATAAAATTAACTTTATTTTTTTTTCAAGAAATGATGAACTCCTGCATAATTTAAAAAAAATGGTGGATGTTATTACAAAACCCTTTATAAATTGAATTACAAAAAAATTGAGTAGCTATTGGTAATCAAAAAATAGTAAAAGAATGTTGAAAGACACAGGACTAATAATATAAGTAAACAAAAATAAAATACAGAATACTGACAATAATTAAAAATTACAATAAAGTAACTAGTTATTTTGATTGCAAGGTCCGCAAATTTTCTTTGGACACTGTAAGCACGTTAGTTTTCTACAAGAAAAGCTCACATAAAAGGTTTTTCACTTTATTGCACTTGGACATAAGTAACACCAAAGTGTTCTTTTTCTCAAACCTTATTTCAAAATCTGCTTCTTTTCGACAATTTTGTCCACATGAATTCTTTCGGGATTCTGGGATCTTTAAGTCTTCTCTGAAGATGTGGTAAAACTAATTGCTTTGCCAACTCCTTTATGTAGTTTAACCTCTCCGTATGTTTCCTGTAGTGATTAGTACACAACACGTGAATTAAAAGCAGTTATATCTCATCATCATCATCATTAGCCATTTTGCGTCCACTGCTGAACATAGGCCTCCCGTAAATAATTCCATTGCATCCGATCTTGAGCAACTTGAATCCAGTTAGACTGGATGCGCTTTAAATCTTCCGACCACCTTGTTGGAGGACGTCCTCGACTACGATAAGCATCGTGTCTAGGCCTCCACTCTAAAATTTTCTTTGTCCATCTTCCATCTCTGACCCTAGCAACATGTCCTGCCCAGTTTCATTTCAGGTTGTAATTCTTTCAACTGCGTCCGTCACACCAGTTTTTCTCCTTACTATCTGACTCGAAACTCTGTCCTGAGTGATACGCCCAACATTGACCTCTCCATCGCTCAGTTATATCTATGATGCGGTAAAAAATAGGAAGTGGCCATTGGCTAGAACAATATTTAACAGCATATTTGGCACACTTGACATTTAACGTATCGACACCTCCTTTCGTAAGATTATAATGAGCTATAGTCTTTGATGTCCAGTAATCTGATCCGTGCTTATTGAATGGTGCTTCAAAGAAATAAGTAAAACAGCCTTCTATTCTTCATCTTTGGGTTGTTTAGTTCGCATAATTCAATCAGACGATCTCCGATATCGTTTTGTTCATCTTCTTCAAATCTCGGCACTACTTTATCATTTTGTTTCCTTCCGGTTCTGCCGTTAACATCTTCTGTTATTATTATCTCCACGTTCTTCTTAATTGGCTCTATTTAATGTTGAAGTTGTTCCGTGAAATGTTTTTTTCTACTCTCGTGAAACCGTCTATTGGTGGATATACTCCGAGTATCACTGTCACTTTACCTTATATATCTATATGCATTTTAATTATTCTCTCGTTGATTGGCTTCCATGTTCTAACCCTGTTCTTCCACTTGTTTTTGATTAGTATTCCCACTCCTGCCTTTGCTCTGCATTCTTTATTAACTCCGCTCCAGCAGTGGATATGGTATTTTATTGTTTTCGTTCCATTTCCTTTCTTTTTGGTTTCTGTTGTTACTATAGATAAAGTCACGTTCAGATGGCAGTGTACGGATATAGGATAACAGCGTTGCCAATTCTACTGCCATTGTAAGTTTTGCTACTTTTGTAAAATAAGCAGGGCCAAACTCACGGTAAACTAAGATATGTTTAGGTAATCTAAAGTTGTTAATAGAAAATTCGTGAATGAAATAAATGGTAATAATTCCTAAAATGCTTTTATACATAATACCGCAGTTAATAGGGAAAAAAATATGAAAAATATTCTACAGGTATTTTAATGTTCTAAACGGTAGATAAGGGATAACTGATGATAATTCCTTGAAGAATTACAGCCAACTTTGCTTTGTTTATTTTTTAAAGAAAGATGAAGTTTCGAAAAAATCATTTTTTTGCCTATTTTGTTCCTCGTGCATTTTAGGGAAAAATGTTGCAAATAAATGTTGCAGATCTTAAAAAGTTTTTTAATTTTTTAGTTTGTAAATTAAAATACATAAACAAATGACTGAGATAATTGCAAAAAACACCTAATTAAGGCCCTAGAAACACAAGGGTGTAAGTGCAGTTGCTTATCACTTAGCAATTGATATCTAACAACAGGCACATACTTTTGGCTTCAAACTTTCTACATTAACAACAATAACACCATCAACAATTACATGTCATTGAAACATGCTGAAAACTGAAAAAGTGCTACCTAGGTTTTTAAATTTATATCGAACTTTGAACAAAGATTTTTCAAAACTTTGTTTTTGGCACTTACACCCCTTGTGTTCTAGGGGCCTCAATTGTGCACTAATTTATTAAATGTTCATAACTTTATTTTTTGCATAATGACGTCTAATATAACTACTTGAAATTATGTCGATTAATGAGTTATTTAAGTGTGCTACATTTCAACAGATCAACTAAATATTTTATTACCTTTACTGAGAAAGATACCCCGAAAAACAATTTCAATCATCTTCATTTTCATAATCTAGTTCATCTTCAGAGTCATCGATTAATGAAATTCTAATAGGTTCAATGTCATCTTGAATGTTGCTACTGTCCAAAAATTATTCTCCAATTTTATAACATGGTTGACGTAATTTTTCCAATGTCCATTGTTCTGTACTTTATCATAACCTTCATAAATCAATGTTTTAACGTCGTTTTGTTTGAAACTTGAATTCTTAGAGGACACGTACCGTTTCACTTCACTTCACACCATTTCTATTGGGTTCAGTTCACAGTGATAAGGCGGAAGTCTTAAGATATGTACATCTACGCGGCATTGTTCGTCACTGCGATTCCTGTATTTTTCACCAATACAATCAATTTTGTATTTGTCATAAATATTTTTAAATACATTAGCAGTTTCCAGAAGTTCATTTTTTAAGTAATCTTCTTCAAAATAAATGTCCTTTTCATAGAGCCACTCCTTAATTTGACGTTTCACCCAATAGTGTTTGGGAAAATTTAATTTCCTAGAGTGATAAGATGCATTGTCCAAGATAATGACATTCTTTTTATTTTTTGGGAGATTCGGTATTAACATCTCTTCAAACCATTTTTCAAATAGATCTCCGTTCATCTCTTCATGGTTATCTTCAGCACCTTTTTTGGCAAGAAAAGTGATGTCAGCACCTTCAACAAATCCGTCTTTGTTTCCTGCATGGACTAAAACAAATCTTGGTCCTTTTCCGGTCGGAGTTTTTAAATCTGTGGTAAGTCCATTTACGAAAGCCTGTCGGCTATTTTTTATTGTTGTATCTTGCCATACTTGCCCATTGGTTATTCCAGTATTAACCCATGATTCGTCCATATAAATGATATTGGCTCCTTCGTTCCTCAGTTTCTTTATTTCCGGAGATAGTGACGCCTCCAAGCGACTATTCTTGTTTTTCTATTAATATTGAATTTCTACCTTGTTTGCCATATATAAAACCCATGTCGTGCAATAGTCTTCTCAACGTACTCTTGAAAAAATTCGGAGATGCTCCATTTGCTTAATTTTTTCTAGTACTACGTCAAGGGTGGGAGGAATATTGTCCATAAAAAAACCGTGCCACTACTTGTCTTATTCTAGACCGAGTTGCTTCATCATATCTATTCTCACGACTATTCAAATAACTAGTTCTTTTTTTTTCTTATAGGAGTTACGAGTGGACCATTTTTACTTTCACTTCTATATCGGAATTTCATTCGCTCAGACACTCCAGTCATAGCAGAAACTTCCCGCACTATTGTTGATACACTTTATCATTATTACTGTTTGATAAATAGTTAAAAACATTTAACACTATTTTTTTGCATTCACTATTTAACAAATTACCGTTTTTGAATTTCATTACACTCGCGGCCATTTTGACACTGACACGACACAAACGTCTGATATCAACTGAAAATTCTTTTAATGACTCTCAAGTATTTATCGTGAATTTATAATTGCTGGCATTAGACAATAATTTTGAATTTATAAATAGGTTAATTTTTTTATTTCTAAACTATTTTTTAATGTCTGTAACTGTAAATGCAGGTAGAGAAAGTGTGTCATTAAAAGGACATTAAGATCAAAAACGGATTATACAAATAATTATTTCATTTCCACGAATTGTAAACAATTTTGAACAGAAGATATAATTCCGAAAAGACCAGATTTCCGAAATATAACTTTTTATTTTTAAAATACCAACAGAAAAATTATATAATTAAAAAATGTAGTATTTTTCCTTTTCACATTCATAAATATTTCCGAAATTATAATTCTTTTATAGGAGCCGGTCCATAACGTACGATTGTAGGTACAATTCAAAACTGACAACAATGTAGTTATTTCTGGCATATAGAAAGTACAGGCCTATCTCTGTAACGCTGCCATCTGAATGTGAATTTATCTATAGTATGTCGATGTTGTTTTCTCTAAACTCCTTGATCACTTCCGTCGCCTTTTTATGCCATCCTTGTATATTTCACGTTGCACATGAATGTTCTATCTTTTCTTTGTTTTGATTTTTGGTTGATTGAGCTTTCGTTAGACTGGGTTCTAACTATTCGCAACATTGCCCCCCTTTCCGTATCCGATGGGGTGTGGATTTCCACCCGGGGATGTGTTTCCGTATTTGGCTATGTGTGTTAGGTTGCTAACTCCTAACGCTATAACCCCCGTTTGGAGGACCTTTTCTTCAGCTCCAATTGTGGATCAGACGCTGTTGGTTCTTCTGCCCTCTCGGCCATTGTGACTTTTTCAGCCGTCCTCTGCTCTTGAGTCCGTTGACCGGTTTTCATGTATGTGTAACGATGAGTCCAAGCCATCACCGTTAAACCAGCGTGCGCGCGAACCAACCCATGAAGTAGGAGTGTATCGACAGTAGAAAGGGCAAAACTTTGCTATATAAACCGCATTATTTCCTCATAGAGGCAGAATCGTCAGGTCTTGACTGAAGGTTCTCTTCTCCCCTACCCCGGCTTGTGGACGTGTTGAGTTCACAAGTTGTTTCCGTTCCATACCGCCAGCCGGAGAGCGTGTTGAGCTCTCCATTACCCGTACTCCGAAGCAGTCGTGTTGAGACTGTCGAGGAGTGTCCTATTAACCCGAATCACTTGAGGGACGTGTTGAGTTTCTTTCTTTCCTTTGTACCTATCGTCCGCTGTTATTAAATCGACACATCGTTCACGTAAAATTCCGAAAACACACTTGATTGCCGATAACACTAATTTCATACGACAAGGTCAAACTTAATTTGAATAAATAGGCCAGGTACTGAGAAGACTAAACTAAATTGTAAATATGTACATAAGATTTTTGTCAATTTAATTTAAGGAAGACAATAAAGTTTTATTTTTATTTTGAACTCTGTCTCTGACTGTCCAAAAGCTACCCGGATAGTGACTCCTACGAGAGGACGTCACATATGTACATTTTTTTACAATAATTCGACTAGATCACTCTATATGGATTTAAACGGTACAAATAACATTAAAAATGGTTTCAAATAAACATTTCATAGCCCTAGCATATGGGAAAGTGAAACTTTTGTGTCCGTCAAATAAGAAATTTTGTATCGAGGTCTTTAAGACTTAGTTCCGCCAAATAGGAGGTTATTTAAAAACTGTTCAGTAGGGAATGTGTTTAATACTATGTAGCAAACTAGTTCTAAACATCTTAATTCGGTATTGTCACTAAGTAATAACTTAAATGCGGCTTTAATCTTTAAATTAAAAAAGAGAAAACTTAAACATTAGAGAATATGAGCCTGCGGAGCATATTAAAATAATGAAAGAATATTCATTTTATCTCTATTCTGATAACATCAAAATAAAAAGTGTGAGCCATTGTTTCGCCTTTCATCTAGCGGAATATATCCAATATAATGGACCTAATAAACAAAGGAAAAATTATTTTAAGCTCCAACGAGTAAATTTCCTCCGTCATCGAAGCAAACGAAGATAAATACCCGCAATTTTTTGTGCTCGTTTTGGTAGCGCAGCCGGAAATGATGCAAAAGCAGATTGAGAAGTCAGAATAACGAGATAAACGGAAATTTATTAGGTAAATAATGAAAGTTAACCGAAAAGGAAGTTTACAACGTCAATAATTGATCGCGGCTCTCGGAGTTCACTAAAAGTTGTGTTGTTAGTCAAAGTGCGGCATGAATTTTCCTCCGACTGGTTGGAGTTCTGTAAACTGCGGTAGAAAACGTAAGCTATAATTTGCCCCGCAGAAATTGTTCTTATGTAACAACAAACTTAGTTTCCTGTTTTCTTAGAACGTTATAAGGATCAGCTGAAATAGTTCCTGCTAAGCGAATGGATCGCTTAATATTTTATCACAAAACAAGCTGGTTTCGAAAATAGGGTTGTTGGGATTTAACTTTAAGTTTTTATTTTATTACGATCAATAATAATAAACAACTTTATCCTAAAATGATGTTTGTTATATATTACAGCGCAGTACAAAAACGTAAAAATACACTCTATAGTACACTACAAAGAATGAAAACATCAAAATCCAGTTAAAATCGTATATGACAAATATATTAGAAGACACAATTTCAAATTAAGATAGTGACCCAGATAGGACAAAAGCAAACAGTAAAAATGGGTTCGATACAAAATTTAAAAGGGATTTAGAAATCGTAAGAGAACCTAAAATACAAATGAATATACTAAATACAACAGAAATAAGGAAAACTTATAAAGCATCAAAGAAAAAAGCCAAACTGATCTGCAGAAAAAAGAAACGAGAATACTATGAAATTAAATCGTCCTCTATATTATCTTGAAATTCTATCCCCAAAATTTCTGTATAATTCAAAGTTGTAGCGCCTACGCCACAAACCTTGTTCTTGGACTCCTCCATATAATTTCTTTGGAATTTTTCTCTCGAAAAATTTAGGCAATTCTTGGTCATTCTGTGTAAGTGACCACGTTTCTTACCCGTCAAGTCGGGTGATGCCTCTATAATTATCACACACCATCATATCCTCCTTTTTGTGAAGAGGGTGTATTATACCTAATTTTCAGTCTGCGGGCATTTCCTTCCCTTGCTGGATTTTGGTTACTAATTTATGCATGTGTTTAAAAAGGGTCTCATCACAATTTTTAAAGAGTTCGGCAGGAAGATTGTCCAAGCCAGGGGCTTTGTTATTTTTCAGTTTTGAAATGGCTTTTCTAATTTCGTTTTCGGTGGGGCGGCTCTTGAGCGTTTTTATCCATTTCTAGATCTAGTTCTTCTTTACGATTGTCGCTAAGCAGTTCTTCAAAATGATTCGATCACCTTGTTTAGTATCTGTTCTTTGTCACTAATTATGGAACCATCTCTGTATTTACATGCTGTTGTTCTGGGATTGATTTCTTTTCTGTGGTGGTTAACAATCTTGTTTAGCCCTTTCACTGCGGAAAGCGCGATATTGCGTCCTCAGAGTGTTTCCTAAAATGCGGAGGGCGCGATATAGCGGCCTATGTAAATGTGACTTCAAACATAAACTATATCTTCCGCAGTCTTTAGAATGGCACAAAAATAACTCCGCACATACAGAAAGGTCTATTTTATCACAGTGAACTGTCCGTTGTAGAACTGGTTGCCTATTTTCGTAAATAAATTATCTCAAATATAAACCTATAATTTTTGACATTACCTTGTGATTAGTATCTACTTTTATATGTCGTTTTCATAACAAAAGTTTTTAATTGGTGTTGTATTGATTTTCTAAAAAGAATGAGCGATTCACAGCAACCTGGACCTTCAGGTATAAAAAAGCGAAAAGTCCAAATAAAATAAATGTAAGAAATCCAAAAAAATTATCGGTTGAGGAAATGACAGAATTTTTATATAACTCTGATACGGAAAGTGAGCAAGATGACGAGGATGAATGTAAGTAAATAATTTTAATGTGCTGTATTATAGAAAATCTAAATATATATTTTTTAGTTTTTAAGTGGAAGATTTCTACAATAATGGAGATTCGGATTCAGATCTTACAGAAATGAGGAGAGTTTTATGCAAGACAGAGCGGAAATGATTGTGCACGATGAGATTTTAGAGGGTACAAATGAGATCCAGGCTGAAAATTCGTGGAATGAAATAAGTACTATGAAAAATATTCCTTTTATGGGAACAAATAAACTATTAGTTCAATCTCCTGGTGACGAATCATATGACTGGTTTGGGATGCTAATCGATGATGAATTTCTAGAAACTGTAGTGAGTGAATGTAATAACTATGCCATTCAAGTACTGGCTACTAGTAAAGGATCTGTACGATCGAGAATCACCGAATGGAAATAACTGACAGTAAAAGAGTTCCTTATGTTTTTAGGATTAACTTTACTTACTGGTACTGTCAAACTTCCTGAGTTACAAGATTACTGGAAAAAACACAGACTATTATCAACTTGTTTTTCAAACTACATGAGTAGAGACAGGTATTTATCAATTATGCGTTGTCTTCATTTTTGTACAACTTGGATGGAAGGTGATCAAATCCCCGAAGATCGTCTTTTTAAAATTAAACCTGTAATAGAACATTTCAACAATGTGATGAAGAAAGTTTACTATCCTAATAGACAAACTTTCGTTAGATGAGTCAATGGTCTTGTGGAAAAGAAGACTTATCTTCAAACAATATCTTCCAAATAAGCGCCACAAATATGAAATCAAACTCTATATGTTGACGGAACCCAGTGGACTTATTTTGAAATCTATTGTTTGCGGTGGCGAACGTGACTTGTTAGGAGGTAGAGATCATACAAAAAAAGTAGTAATGTATTTACTGAGCGATTACTTAGACAAAGGCCACTCAGTTTTCATGGATAACTATTATAATAGTTTCCAGTTGGCAAAAATGTTACTGGATAGCATCGAGCAATAAGACAAAAGAGGGAATCTAATCCTTATGAAAAGGAGACCAAAAAAGTGGCCTCTGATGGCGGACATATCCGGAAATGCGAATGCGCCAAATTTAAATTTTCCGTCACTTATCAAAAGTAGCTATATAATATTTCGCAGAATGTGTCTTAGACGAGAAAGTTTTAATTAATTATTAATGATAAGAGTCTAAAATGCGACACAATTGTTAAAAAACTTCAATATAAATAAGATTTCATGTGACATTTGGGACAAACAATAACATAACCCAACTAAATTTGATGTTAAACAAGGAGAGACACTCTCTTTCCTTGTTTAAAGTGGCCTCTAAAGATCGCACTTCCTGTCTAACAATATGTTTGCCCCCACTACCTTTACATTGTCTCTATTGTCTTTTTGCTCGATGCTGGATAGAAATACTTACTGCACGGGAACGCTATGTAAATATAGAAAGGGTTCTCCAAACGAAGTTATTTGCGTGAAATTAAAGAAAGGTGTAAGCCAGGCTATGTATCTCGATAATATAATGATTGGTAAGTGGCGTGACAAGAGGGATGTAATTTACATATCTTCAGAATTTGAAAATCGTATGATGATAGTGACGAATCGAAGAGGTATTGAAAAGGAAAAACCACAACCTATCGTCGAATATAATAAGTATATGGGTGGTGTAGATCATCAGAATCAACAAATGGCGTACTATCCAGTAATTCGAAAGACTTTACGGTGGTACAAGAAATTGGGAATCCACATTTTCCTAATGATGATGATTAATTTACATATATTATATAATAAGTATCACGTTCAAAAAATGAGTCTTGGTAAATTTAGAACGTCAGTTTTAGAAAGGTTGTTACCAGAACCCAAATCAGTAACTATAAGTAACGTGAAAAGTTCCCAACATATGCTTACTAAAATTAATACAACAAATGAAAAAGGTCACACCATGCGTA
The DNA here is from genome assembly GCA_918026665.1 of Diabrotica balteata. Taxonomy (NCBI): domain Eukaryota; kingdom Metazoa; phylum Arthropoda; class Insecta; order Coleoptera; family Chrysomelidae; genus Diabrotica; species Diabrotica balteata. Next base: position 182,864,536 of record OU898277.1, on the reverse strand, counting down.
AAAAATGCCGTATCTGCACAAGAAAACAGCTACGAAAAGACACTTTGTTTTACTGTCTTTGTTGTCCAGACCACCCCGGACTATGTATGGGTGCATGTTTTGTTGAGTACCATAAAGAAAATTAGTTACATTTTACGTATTATTTAGTTTTGTTTTTATATTATTTGACATAAATTTCTGTTTTTTTTTTGTATCTTTTTTAATAAAAAATAAGTTTGCATATTCTTTTTAGTATTATTTAACCTTGACACAATATTTTTGAGCTACAAAATAAATTCGGTGAAGCCTAATTAGTTTTTATTACTTTTTATTGGGCCGCGAATTCGCGCTTTCCGCAGTTTAAAACAAATTTCCAAAAATGTGCGGAGGACGCGAATTCGCGTCTAACAAAAAGTAAGTAAAATGACCATCAGCAGTAGATTCTCAACCGATTTCCTTCACACAATTCATAAATCATATTTGAATATAGGCAAAAAAATATTTCCGCACAGGTCTACATTCATATATTACTACCGCAGTGAAAGGGTTAGAGCGTTTTCGTATGGTTTTTTTTTCCTTTTAAACGTCTTTTTTTTCTTCTCATCCGAGATTTTCATAGTCTTCCAAGTTTGATATCGTTCTGCGCTGCTGAAGTCTCTTATATGCTTGTTTTTGTTTTTCTATTGGTTAATGGACCTACATTCGTCGTCAAACCAATCTTTATTTATTTTTTTTTGCATAGACTTTTAGTCATTCAGCCAGACTCAACATGGTACAAATAGTTGTCTGACTTTATATTAATAAATATACAAAAAAAAACAGCTAAACAGGGTCATCTTCTCGCCTAGGGGCCCATCAAGGCATTTTTTTTTAAATACATACAATACTAGGCCACGGTCAGAAGGAAATTTGACAATTGGGTTAGTTATTAAATAATGCATAATTATTTACATGATCATTTAACTATCCTTTAAAAACATAACTAAGTAATCATACACTGCTCTCGAGTTTCATTTATTTTAGCCTGGTTAGGTTTTAAAAAGCCTTTAGCAGCTGTATGGATAGCTTGCATTTGGTCCAGTGTTCTTCTATACTTAAATTGTCGTCGATTCCTTTGCTCTTCATTTAAAATTTTTCTGTAGTTATTCCTAGCGTCTTTATATTTTAGCACATCAGTATTATATTTCGTAGATTTTGTGCTCTGGCCCTTCTTAGTGTTATATACGAGCCCTGATTTTTGTTCTTACAAGGTAGTGGGCAGAGTCTATATTAGCACCTTTACAAGCTCTTACATCTAGTACGTTCGAGTAATTTCGACTATCAATAATTAGTACATGGTCAATTTGGTTTTTTGTTTGACCGTCTGGTGATTGCCATGTGGCTTTGTGGATATTTTTGTAAGGAAAACATGTACTTACTACCACCATTTCCAATAATGCTGCGAGTTCAATCAAGCGTAAACAATTTTGGTTGCTGACAGCCTGAAGACTATGCTCGAAGATCGTGGGTCAGTAACTAGTCTCTTGGTCGACTTTAGCGTTAAAATTACCAATAATAATTTTTATGTTGTTGTTCTGACATTGTCTCTAAGTGCTTTCCAGTTTCTCGTAAAATATGTCCTTCTCCTCGTCTTCTTCATCTTCAGTGGGAGTGTGGTTATTGATAATGCTGTAATTAAAGAACCTGCCTTTAATTTGGATTGTACATATCCCTGGACTTATTGGATCGGAAGCTATGACTTCTGATGTCATTCGTTTATTTAGTATGAATCCCACGTCAAAATATGATTATTTTTATCTTCGCTGTACAAAAGAGTGTAGTCTTTTTTTCTAGGCTAGCACTACTTGTCCACCTGATTTCTTGAAGTGCTATAATGTCTACTAAATATTCATTAAGTGTATAAGGCAAGCTTCTTAGTTTACCTGCACTATACTGCGTATGCACATTCCAAGTAAATAAACCAATAACATTAACCTTATCATTAAACTTATTTCGTTTGCCAAGTCGTCGACAAAAGATCCGTCCTGCTGATTGTTTTAAAGTTTCCGTAACAGAATAATTTTTACAAGAGAAGTGTTTTAACCCAATGCCTAACCCCCAAGCTGGAAGACCAGTTCACCCGCCCTTGTCAGTTGCTGATCTAACCTTCCACCTGGGTTGTATATCGGATCTCCAGTTGGATTGCTCGGTTTAACTTTGAGAAACTGCAAACCTAGAGGAAACCACCAATGAAATATAATCAAAACTCAGACCGGAGCAAAGCGATAATAAGGTTAAATAAACGAACTATTAGATCAGGAGATGGAGAAGAAATAAACTAACAAGAGAATAACATAAGTACAGAAGAAATGGTGTAACATCAGATATAAGGAAGATTGGTGTAACATCAACCATTGGAAAATGGTGTAACATCAGATTTAAGGAAGGTGGACAGCATTACTCAGATGAATAGCCAACCTAGTAAAACAAATTTAAAAAAATAAGAATTTTAAAGTGTTCATTAAAACAACAATTATAGGCTGTAAGATGAAGTGAATACGTGTAATCTGTTTTTTACTTGTTAATTATTGAAAGTCCATTTGTGCTTTGCTATCCGTTTGTTAAAAGTTTTAGCAGTTTTGCCGATGTAAGTTTTTGGGCAGTTTCCATTTATTTAAAATTTAAAAATTGATTTAACACTTAGAATGACACGAGTAATTTGGGAATAAAGAATTTAACAAAAAAAATTGTTTTAATAGATTAAATTTTTGCCTTTGTTTTTTTTGTGCATTTGAACTTTTAGTGAAAATTTGATAAGTACATTTGATAACAAATAAACAAGATATAGCTGTCACATATTTCAAAGAATAATAACAATCGTTCTTTCAAAGTTTAATAATTTATAATTCCAAAGAATAATAACAAGTTTGTGTTTATTTTATATACCTTTTTGATTTTATCGACCTCTTTTTAGAGAAAATACATTGTAACCTCATTTTTCCTTAATACTGTCGAGTATCTTTAAAAATACCAAATGAATCCCCTTTATAGCTGACTTCACTCTATTAAAAGAATATCCCTCTTCATTTATCGAGGTAATTCCATCCCTTTCCCACCAGTAGCACTCAATCCAAACACCACAAGACTGCTTGAAAGATTTATACACCACCTGACTGCTATTAAATTAATTTTCAGTTCCTCCAATGCTATCGATTCCTAACCAATTGGAGGGAGCTTATGTCGGCCAGGATGTGACCCTGGAATGCCGGACGGAAGCGTTCCCAACTTCCATCAATTATTGGACGACGGAAAGAGGAGACATGATTATCTCAGGTAGTTGTATTTAGTCCGAAGTAATAGTAAGCGCATATTTAGAATTGGAAATCCTATTGCATGTTGTTTATGTTGTACTTATATCTTTTATTTTTCCTCATATATATTTTAATATTAATATGTTTAAGATTTGCTTTTTATTAAGTCAAAGTAAAATCAATTAGTATAGACACGTAACCTAAATCTAATAAAGTATAGAACCGTTTAAAATTTCATACACTTTAGTTTTTAATGTTTTTGACAACATAGTACCCCTATTATCTATTCAAAATCTCTTAATGTGGTTTTCATAATTTTAAAAATCACTGAAAAACCAGTATCTACTTTTTTTGACTCAGATATTTATTTATTTGAGGTGATAATACACTAGGGTAATAAAAAATTTAGATACTTAAAGGCTTTACAAGGTATATGAGGGGTAGCTGATAAAAATTTCGTGTGAAGACATACAGCTGGTTTTATTTTGTTTTTTTTTTAACAAGCTTAAAAATCAAAAAATATTTGTTGTCTATAAAACGTTTCTTTTACATTCTAAAAAAAATTTTGTTAATCGAAATATATTCTTTGAAGTATCATTTTTAAATTATATTAAATAAACTTTAACATTTTATTAAATTTGTTACTAAAAAAAAGTTTAAAAAGGTGTGGGCTTTTTATCTTCTTAACATTTAAATTTTTAAACTTTGATATTTTTTTGTCACACGATTGTAAGTAGGCTTAATAAAAAGCTGGTGACAAATCACACTCTCAAAAAAAAACAGAACCTTATATGAGCGATAACAAGAAACGGTCCGAGAAATTGCAGCGGGCAGTTCTCCCCTCCTCTTTTCCGTTGCGGTATTTTACGAATACGATCACTTTAACAGGTTATAACTTTTCCTTCCTTACTACGTATGTCATATATCGCTCACGATGGAATGGATTAAATAATGGCCCATCTATAGTGTATTTTGATGTATGAGAGAGTAATAAAACAATAAATTATGTATGCAAATCCCTAAACTGTTGATACGGGTGACTCAATGAAAAACAGATATTTGTCAATAAGTTTACAGAAGTATATAGGAAAACAATTTTAAATTGAGTATGACCACCAGGTATAAAGGTTGGAGCAGAATAGAATAAAATAGTTGTGAGGGTTACTAATCCCTAAATAAGGTTGCCAGTGTCGGAGTGATGGAGGTTAACAGGTACTAATGAATTTGCAAGAAATGTAAGATGTTTATTTTATTGGTTATATCTAACCAATAAAAGTTTAATAAATACCTACCTATTTGCAAAATAAAGTTTAATTCTTTAGATAAAACAAAACGTTTTATTTTATCTGAAATGAGTGCATTCCACGAAGTAAGGGTTTCAACAATCAAACATTTAATTCTTTAATTCCAGGAATCTACGATAGTAATTGACTAGATAATTACCTTCTAAACTTATTCCACAGAAAATGTGATAGTGGAGTTAGTTGTAGGAAGGTCCAAGTGGCGTATTCAAAATTCTTAACAGTTCACTAAAAGTAGGTACTTCAGTTGCAAGGTGCAGTTTATTGTGTATACTAGTGTTATGGAAAATTTGGAAGTGCCGTGTAAACGCCGAAAAATTGGTCCTTTAACAGTTAATGAAAAAACATTAATATTTAATTGTTTTAAATCATTTACAGACAAACGTTTATGTGAAAGTGTTGATGAGACCGTTGAGTTAGTTAGCAGTACACTTGGTGTTGGGAAATCTACGATTTACAGAGTTATTAAAGAAGAGAAATGTGGTAGTTTTCAAATGCCACGTAATGCTCCAGGGAAACCAAAATTTCAAATAGAATATCATTTTAAAGAAGGACTTCGACGGAAAGTGCATGAATTCTTCTTTAGACAAGAATTTCCAACATTGCATAAAGTTCTTGTCTCAGTTCGAGATGATAAGGATTACCCAGAAATGAGTCGAAGTACGTTATGGAAACATTTTAAAAGAAATAGGCTTCCGCTGGAAAAAGAATCCCAGAAAGTCTATTTTATTAGAAAGAAGCGATATTGTCATATGGAGAAGACATTTTCTAAGAACCATAAAGGAAATAAGAAACCAAAAAAGAAAAATATTTTATCTTGATGAAACATGGATCAACGAGGGTCATACACCAAATAAATTTTGGCAGGATGAAACTGTTACAAGTCAAAGGCACGCTTTTGTAAGTAACTTATCTACTGGTTTAAACCCACCATCAGGAAAGGGACGCAGGCTGATAATAGTACACATTGGCAGTTCAGACGGTTTTGTTGAAGGTGGTTTATTAACTTTTGAATCAACTCGTACCGGTGACTACCATGAAGACATGAACGCTGATGTTTTTCAAGAATGGTTCGAACAAATGATAGATCTTCTTCCTAAGAACTGTGTAATAGTAATGGATAATGCAAGTTATCACTCCAGACGTATAGAAGGACGGCCCACAACCAAGTGGTTAAAAAAAGACTTGCAGAGGAAAAAATGTGAAAGCTGGACAATATTACTGATAAAATGATCGAGCCAGTTATTATAAATCTTGGTTCTGAAAGTTCATCTTCTGAATCTGATTTGGATTTGAAACAAGTAGCTGTAAGTTTTATATTAATATTTTTATTCATCTATTTAACATATCTTAGACGGTTTTAAAAACTCTTTTTCTCTTTTGTAATTTTTAAAAATTAAAAAAATGTGAATTTTTTAAAACCCTTTTTAATGTAGGCCAGTCAGTTCTAATATAGTGTGTGATAGAAGAGGTCACTTTTGTTTACATACACATAACACTTTATAACACTGAAATAATTCATTTATTTTTTACAATTATTCAAAGTAATTTTTCAATTAATCTTGAGTACGCCCATGGAGTGGTCGGAGATACCAGTTAAAATTATGCTAATTACTCTCTCGTTCATAAAAATAAACTATAATAAATTACACTTTGTAGAAAACAAAAGTTTTGTAATTTTAAAATAGTAAACTGAGATTTTCGTGAATATTTTTGTCAGTTCTAAATATTTTTCTTATGTTTTGTTTTTTTTTTTTAAACATAAAATGATAAAAAAAATTTCTTTATTTTTAAGAAAAAAATTAAAATTATTAAAAATGTTCCATTATTGACATTTATATATTTATTAAACAATTATTAAAATAAGTAACAAATTGAAGACGAAGAATATAAAAATAAATAAAAAAATGCTTTTAATATGATCTTTATTCGACAATTTAACAACATTTTAAAAAAACTGACTGCAAGTTTCTAAAAGAAAAAATACTACCTAATAATATTTTTGTAAAACTAAGTCAACCCTTTAAAATATGTTCTTAACTTATTTTGAACAAACTGTTACAGCTTTTAAGTGTCAGACAATACATTAAAATTATAATTTCAAAAAAGCTAAAGTAATAAAACAAACACAATATAAAAATAGTGCATTTTTCTTCTGCTTAAATAGAAAAAATCTCAACACAAACAATGCAAAGTTTGTTGCTGTTGATTATTACTCTATATACGGTTTGAGTTTGTAAAAATGTGCATGGTACTTTTTAATAGCATTGGTCCGCATTAATTCCATTAGGTCTTCATATTTTCTTTTAAGTATCTCTAGAGGCGCTTTATAAGCACATTCTAATTTTATGTTTCTAAAATTCAGATAGGCAGTTTGTTCGCAGATTTTTCTTGGTTTAATACTAACAGCTCTATATTCAGACTGACCGAATGACGTCTTACAGTAAAATTGGTCCAAATTCTCTCTTTCAAATTTAAACACAGATGTCTTTATTAAAATTAAAGGAAGTTTGCAAAAGTTAATGTCAAAAAAGTCATTGTAATTCATTTCCACTACTGTAAACGGTTTTTCGGTTTTCCTGGCCGTTTTACTAATGTTAGCTACCGATCTGGTGTTGAAATTGGCCCTGATCTAAGACTCCTTTTTATATTCTTTCTATGAGGAAGTGAACATTGTCTCCTTCATTTTCAGTATGTCCAGAAACCAGGTACTTATGAGTTATTGATATTATTTAACTGTCATTGGTTAATGTATAAAAGTAAGCTGCTAGTACAAATTTGTTTTTCTGCTGTCCCGAACAATTATCTGAACTAAATACAATTTCCAAAGTATTTCCCTCCTATTCTTCGGATTTTCGTTGCAGATACTTTAAGAGACATGACCTTATTTCATTAGATCCACGTTTTTCCCTGTCCCTCATACCACATAAAACAATAAACCGAGCCTTGCCCTTTACTCGCCAGGTCGCAAACTGTAAAATTGTACGTAGAAAGTTTTGACTTAAAATAAAACGTGGACACATCACCTTTTGGAAGCGATAATATAGCTTCTAAGGTAAAACAGGCAACCTTATAAGATTCAAATATTTTGTATTTGTGCGCTTGCTTCTCCGCCCTGCTTAATTTTTTTCGTGTTGATCAGATAAGTAGTCAATTTTGATCGCTTTCTTCTTTATCTGCATTTTTAAAAGCAAAGCACTGGCATTGGTCCTTCTTAGAAACAAAGAATGCCAAGTTATATTCATAATTTATGACTATCGATCTTCGGAATTATTTCAATATGGGTACGAACATCAATTTTGGCGCCAGACTAATTTTTTTGCTTTCCATGTCTTCCACTTTTTTCTTCGAAACTGCCTTCTATTCGTCCACTTCATGGACGTATAAACATAGATGGACACAGCAATAAGATACCTTTAACACACAATGTTTTGAAGCTTCCATAGAATGTGATGCTTCCGCAATGAGCATAAGCGTGCTTGAATTTTTACTCGCGGGTAATTATTCAGATTTTAAAAATTGGAAGTAGTAATAATGTATAAAAACACGTTCAAAGAATTTAAAAAACGAGAGTTTAACTATTAACAAATTACGTCTTTATAGAAAAATTAAAATACAATTTTATTTGCTTTAAAATTAATACAATAAAATATAGTTGAATTCAAGTTAATTTTTAATAGGTATCAAAATAATGCTACAATAAAAAATCTTTATGTTTTCTCCTAAATTTGCTACCAAAACAGTTCGATCGTCAATATTATTTGGAAACCTACATAGAAAAAATAAATGAGTTTTATTCATTTCACTAATTTATTTGCATCCATGAGAAATATTAAATTAAAAAGTTACTAAATAGATCTTTTTTAATCAGATGATGTCTACTTACAATTTAAAAATGTCTACTAATTTCATGAACTTATATCTTATTGAATACATTAATGAACATGAATAAACCCAATGGTACGCCTATTAAAATGTAAACAAACACGCTTCCTCATTTCCTCATCATAAATAATGTAAATTTTATGTACTTACAAATGAAATGAGAGATCGGGATGTAAATATTTCGTTTATTTATTTCACTTTTCACAAATATCACTCAAAATACAGCCAAAATATCGAAAAACAACTTTTACTAAAAAGTAAACAAACATGGAACAGCATCTGAAGTTTGACGTAGATCCATAAGACAGAGAAATGTAAACAACCGTTGCCATTTATAAATAGTTTTCAGTGCTTCTACATATAAAATAATTGATTGATATCTAAATTATACGTTATTATTAAATGATAATGCACACTATGTGCACACTTTATATTTTGATTACAATTAAATATATTAATCTAACCAATAAATTATTATTTTGGTTTGATAGCACCTGTAAAGTATAAAATACGGAGTAATATTTTCAGCGACTCGCGAATAAGAAATTTTAAAACAAAACGTGACAACAGTTGAAGGTGCTGAGAATGTGACCTATTCAAATAATTTTGACTTCACAATTTTATGTAAATAACTGAGTCCATCTGTGTTTATACGTCCATGGTCCACTTACTACACTTCTAATGCAATGGCTTGTTACTTCCAAAGTAGATACAAAAGATATCTTACATATTCCAATTTTATGATTATTTTTTTGAAAATAGAATGCATTGTTATTTGTTCGTTTTTTATGTAAGCTGGTCTCAGTTTTCATAACTTCTTACATTAGTGTCGAAATAAATGCTCTTTGCTTCTCGATATTGCTCAAACCCCAGTATTTGCAAAATAGCTGTTCTCTTTTTTCCCTAAAAAATTTAGTCGCCCACTTATCTGCAATGCTCTAAACATGGTGGTTTAATTCTGGCCGCTTATAAAAAAGTTTTGGCTTGGTTTCTCTTCCAATTTTCAGGCATCCTTTTTCTCTTCCTATTCTTCTTTGCCTCAGGTTCTTCTTTCACAATTTTTCTTTAAAAACTCCTGATGGTACATTTTTGTCGCTGCTTGAAAATGTGTTTTCTAATTGGCAATTTAGTCTGACAGGTTTAGGTATTATTGGTAGTTCTTGTTCTAGTTTTGGTATTGCCGAGACGATTTTGAAGTTTTAATAATTGTAAAACACAATAAACTTTAAGATAAAGTATCATTGACTTCATATTGTTGAGTTTCATTTCATTCAACAATATGAAAAGAAACACGATACATTTCATCTGCACAAGAAATTGAAAGAGGTCGCTGGAAACAAATGGAAACAAGTATCCCAAAGTTTAAAAGACAGAAACGGACACAGAATATTAGACATCAATGAAAAGTTAAAAGAATGGGAAAACTACATTTCTGAATTATTTGAAGATGAGAGAGTAGAACACTATACAGCGATTGCTATATCAAGTCAATCTATAACAGAAAGGTAAGTAAGACGTTCAATACAAACGGCAAAAAAATGGAAAAGCACTTGGCCCCGATGAAGTAAGTGCTGAAATACTAAAGTTTTTGGGAGAAAATGGAATTAAAGCTCTGTGTAATCTCTTTAACAGAATTTATGACACTGAGATATTACCAACTGATTGGTTAAAGTCGACATTTGTTACAATACCTTAGAAACATCGTCCAAAGACATGCAGTGATTATCGGACAATAAGTCTGATGAGTCACGTTTTGAAAATCTTTCTGCGAGTAATACACACAGAATTTACACGCTGTTAGAGGACAGAATTAGCAATACTCAATTTGGGTTTAGGAGTGGCTTGGGTACAAGAGAAGCCTTGTTTAGTATACAGGTGCTAGTACAGAGATGCAGAGATATAAATCAAAATGTGTATATTTGTGCAATCGATTTTGAAAAAGCTTTTGACAATGTCCGACATAACAAAATGCTAGAAATATTGGAAACAGCTGGATTGGACGATAAAGATCTACGAATAATTACAAATCTATACTGGCATCAAGTGGCAAGAATAAAGGTTGAACAAGAACTGTCGGATGAAATAAATATAAAAAGAGGAGTAAGACAAGGCTGTATATTGTCGCCTTTACTTTTTAACTTATATTCGGAGGAAATGTTTAAGGAAGCCTTAATGGAGACAACCGAAGGTATTATTGTGAATGGAGTAACCGTCAACAATATTAAATATGCCGACGATACCTTAGTCCTTGCCAATTGCGGAGAAGACCTTCAAAATCTAATGAACAAAATAAAACAGACTTGTGATCAGTATGGATATAAAACTCAACGTTAAGAAAACTAAATATATGATAGTTAGCAAACAAAATTATGTACATGATGACGGTATAAAAGTCGGAGATGCCACACTGGACAGAGTAGAGAAACTCGTGTATCTCGGCAGTAATATCAATGAGAGCTGGGATCCAACCGCAGAAATTAAAAGCCGAATAGAACAAGCCCGAGCTGCCTTTGTAAAAATAAGAAACGTACTTTGCAGTCACGATCTTAGCATTGACCTTAGAGTTCGTATGATATCTTGCTACATCTTTCCTGTCCTGCTGTATGGAGTAGAAGCGTGGACCCTAACTGAGGCTATGCTTAAACGCTTGACAGCCTTTGAGATGTGGGTATACAGACGACTACTGAAAATAGGCTGAACCAAACAACACAACTGGTCAATATAATAAAGAAACGCAAGCTGGAATACTTCGGTCATATTATGAGACACCCTGAAAAATATGATCTTTTACATCTGATCATTCAGGGAAAGATCCAAGGTAATCGTCGTCCTGGTAGAAGAAGAACATCATGGCTGAAAAATCTAAGGCAATGGTATGGAAAATCAACTACATCGTTATTTAGAGCTGCTGTCAATAAAGTCACGATAGCGAATATGGTAGCCAACATGATATCCAACGATCGATAACGGTCATGGAACTAGAAGAAGATCATTGACTTCATTTTTCTTAAATTTGCTCTTTAAAACCTTTTTTAATAAAATAACAATTACTACTAAATTGCTGTGGCGAATAGCGTCATCCGTGTATTTTTTATATCAAATCTTTTCAATTTTAAGACCCTTATATAATATATACTTAAATCTTAGGTTTAAAGTCAAAGTGTCAGTTTTAACTTCAAATATAATAAGTTTAAACAGATTTACAACTTGTATGTATATATTTTCTTTCACTTAAAATCAAAATATGCAGACAACGTAGTTTGAACCAGCTCTACAAATATTGCACTTCTTATTCCGCGACAGGAAACAAAGAAGGAAAGATAAGGAGAATTGCATAACAAGAACTTGTCAGTAGTTGTCATAGTTATATCCGCAAATCTTTACGTTTCGAGTCATTCTCGTTTCTTTTATAAATTTACTTCAATCCTGAGGAAACGTTATTAAACAGGGTTGGACTGGATTTTGCTCAAAGTAACATTAACCTTTAAGCAGCAAAAGCCATTATTTTGTTATAGATATTACCGAGTATGTGATATTTTTTGTTTTAAGCAAAAAGATAATAATGTAAACTAATAAACTCTTTGTATTGATATAGTTTTAATACAAATTAGTACACATTTTATTATCAAACATTTAAATATCTTCTTCTTTGGGTGCCGTGTCCGTATTCAGACGTTGGCCGTCATCATGTTTACAATTTCCTGAAACCTTTCTCTGTCGGCTGCTGCGCGAAATAATTCTTCTACTGTGAAACCACACCATTGTCTAATATTACGCAGCCATGAAAGTTTCTTTCGACCAATCCATCTCTTTCCTTCCACTTTTCCTTGTATTATAAGGCGAAGTAAATGGTATTTGGGTCCTCTAATTATATGGCCGATGTATTCTGTTTTTCTCCTCTTTATGGTGTTTATGAGCAGACGTTCTAAATTGATCATTTGAAGAACATCTTCATTGGAATTGTGCGAAACCCACGATATCTTTAGGATTCGTCTATAGCACCACATTTCGAATGCTTCTAACTTGTTTAGCATTGTGGTTTTTAACGTCCATGTCTCACAACCATACAATAGGATCGACCACACATAACATTTCAGGGCCGTCTTACGAATATTACATTTAAATATAGTGCATATTTAAATTTCAAACTATTGACATTCTAGTTGCATAAAAGGAGACCCCTTACTAGAAAACACATCGAAGCTTTTAAAATGTACTTTTAAAGGAGAATACTACATATTACCTAAACAAAAAAGCGAGAAATACTGAAGTTATTAACAGAGTGCAGAAGAACAAGGAACTGGTGCCAATGATTAAAGAGTATAAACTAATGTACATTGGGCATGTAATGAGGGGTGACAGATACAAAATATTTTACTTTATTATTGAAGAATGATCTATAGGGAAAAGATCTATAGGAAGAAGAAAAAATTATTGGTATAATGAACTGTAACGTTGACTTGGCAAAATATCGACAGAGATCTTCAGAGCCGCTGTTTCGCGATCAGCTATAGCCAATTATTGCCAAAATTCGAAGGGAGCTGGAAAAATGCAGAAAGAAACAGAAGGTCATATTTTATTCATTTCACTTGAGAAAACATGTAATACAGTTTTTTAAGAGATTCTGTGGTGGGTCCTACATCAAAAAGGAGACTTCAATGAGTATTTAAAAATTGTGAGAGATATGTATGGGAAAGTATCAACTAGTGTTAGGACTAGGTGTAGTCTAGGATCCAGAAAGGGTGTATTCACTTTCATGTCTTCTTAGTACCTTGCGATTTTTTATGTTTTTTGGTAGATTTGACTAAGTAAGATTGAGTAAGCAGTTATACTATATTTTACTTGCCAAGCACAACAGTTAGAAAGTTTCTGTCACATTTATCTAAACTCAGTATATTGTAATTCAAACGTGTAGTTTCAAGAGACTATTATGCCTAGATGTAACTTGGATATTGATGAATTAATTTCAAATGTGCATAAATACTTTACTATAGAAAGAAACAATGGTGGATCTTTAAAGTCATTGTGTATAAATCAACGCGTTTGTGAGGGACTTAGGATAAGTGAAAGTAAGCTAAAAACTGTAATGAAGACTTTTAGAGATTCTCAAGAAAATCTTACTGTGACTGAGTATCAGGAAGACAAGAAAACAACTCATAAAAGTTCTAGGAGCATTGACTTAATGATAAAGAAAATTTTAAAATTCGCAATATTTTGTATCAAATGCGTGAAAATAATCAACATTTAATTTAGGATTTCAATTCAAAAAAAGGAAAATTTTATGCAAAAGGAGTTATGTGGTTCACAAAAGAATTAAATTTTTAGGAGAATATACTGGACTTAAATCTGAAAATGCAACATTCGTATACTTAGATGAGGTATGGATATTTGCAAAGAGTGGAATTAAAAGAATTTGGCAGGACGTCAGCATAAATTCAATAAAACACACAGATAGTAAAGAAAAAAGACACTCATTAAAGACAGATTATTCTTCATGCAGGAAGGAAATACGGCTTTATAGAAAACGCAGAATTAATTTTTTCTTTAAAATCAAAATCTGCTGATAACCATGAAAACATGAATTCAGATGTGTTTGTTACATGTCTTGGGGAGAAACTGTTATCTAGTCTGAGTGTCTAACTTAAAATGTAGTCTAACCATCAGTTATAGTTGTAGATAATCCATCTTACCATCCGAAGATTTTGGATAAACAATTCAACCAATTTTCCGGAATACGCCTTCAGATCAGAGTTACTGGAAATTTCGAAACGTAATGAAAAACCAACAGTTTATATAGTTGACCAAATTGTATCAATTAATGGACATCAAGTATTACGGTTACCGCTGTATCACTGCCAGTTTAATAACATCGAACACATCCTGGATTTATGTAAAACGAATTATAATAATCACGTTGGATGCAGTGCAAGAAATGAAAAAAAGCAGACCTACTTAGATAGCGGGGCAACATAGATGGTCCCAAAATCTTTTGTTGGCACTAAGAAGATTACCAAAGAATAATATCGGTCTAGATGAAATGGATGAAATGTAATCACTGGTACGAAAAAATGAACCTTAAATATTTAAAGACTTTTATAAAAAAACCTTTGAAGAAGAGACTCGAAGTTCAACTAGTTATGAATGTGGATTATCTGAAAATTATCGTAGATTTTTTAAGAGGTTGCTGTGACCTCAAGGGGCATATGAACAAAATGAGAATGTGTATTTAAAGTCTACTTAATAAACAGACTAAGATTTATCATCATCATGAGTAGCTCGACAACCCTTCTGGGTCCTGGCTTGTTCTAGGATTTTGCGCCATTCTGTTTTGTTCTTTGCTTTGTTTTTCCAGTTGGTAATATTAAGTGTTTTCAGATCTTGTTCCGCTTGTTCCATGTATCTAATTTTTTCCTTTACCCCCTTATATATGTGTCTAAGGATTTTCGATCAAATGTACCTAATAGGTTCTCATCGCTTTTCGACAGTGTCCACGTCTCTGATCTATATACAAAGACCGGTTTTATCAGGGTCTTGTATTTTCTTGGTCTTGGTTTTTCTTGTGATGTTGATAGATCTTAGATGTTTAATTAGTCCATTATATGTTTTATTAGCGATATGTATTCTTCTCCTAACTTCTTCACGCTTTCGCTATTATAGTCTCGAATTGTCAGATTCTTTGGGTTGTCTTGTTGGCTTGTCTTCGAATTGTCAGATGTAGGTTTCTTTGGCCTGTCGATTTGCTGGCCTTCATGTATTTGGTTTTTATTTCGTTATTGTTAGGCCACTGTTTTGTGCCGCTCTTTCTATAGCATTAAATGCTTCTATCATCTCTCTTTCGCTTCTAGCTATGATATCAATATCATCTGCAAATGCTAATATTTGTACACTTTTTGTTATTATTGTTCCTCTGGTGTTGGACTTTTGACTCCCTAATTATTTTTCTCTAATGTAATGTTGAATAGAATACAGGATATGGCATCTCCCTATAGTAGACTAAGATTATCAGACTTAAAACTCAAATAGTTGGCAGAAAATCAGATGCTAAAATGAAATCTTTTATGATAATTAAAATTTAGACTTTCAGACATATTTTCTGAAACTTATATTTATACAGAGCAACTTATAGAAACAATCGCATAAAAACAACAGTAATATCGTCTGGTATTTTTGGAGGATAGACTCTTTCACGTTGTTCCAGCGCCAATTGCATATTTAACCCTGTTTCAGGTAACCAGTGTTAATGCACACTAGCCCAGGGGGACCGATGTCGTTATGTGCCTCCCAAAGCACGATTCGAATAATATCTAATGTTAATAAAGGTTTAAAATTAGTAAACCGTTATCTACAGAACCATTGGTGCCATTTTAGAAAGGGTTATTGATTGTCTCTTGTTCAAAAATTATTTTTCTTTGTTGCCTTTGATTGTATGAATTCTTTATCTAAAATAAATTTCTCTTAATACACATAAACCAAATTAAACTGAAATTGTTATAAAATTTTGTTGTGAAACTACACAGTTACGATAAAATGTAACAATTGCATGTATCAAGGGCCATTGAGGAATAAAAGACAATAAGATCGTTGACTATTTGGCTAAATCAACATATGTCCTAGGTGAAAAAGTAAACATAAATCTAAAACTTAAAAATAATTGGCATTTACATTACAAGCCGTGCTATTCTAGAACGAGCCAAAATTTCCAGGACACTAAAAAGAGGGTTAGTCTATAATATAAATTTGTAGCGTTAAGTGAATATATGTTATAAATTAATTAAGTTTTATTGTTAGTGTTAAAAGATTGTAAATAACTTAAAATAAACATTACAGTATACCCAGTTGATCATCTAAAACTTATTTTGGACGGACGTGGAAGTGGGATAATTACGTCTTAAATGTTGCAAAAAACAAGTTCAGAGTCACAACAATCTTCCTTACTACTGGACATGCGCCAGTCAAGGCACGTGGATATTAGGTGACTGTTTTGGGTGAACTTGAAATACTCAACCATATGTTGAATGATTGCAAGGCATTAGATCGCAAGTGGAAATCACTTTTAGAGACAACCACGTGACTTCTAAAGTATATGATACCTCTTTACTATAGGCGTACAATCTAAAACCACGTTATATATTTTTTGTTTACCATATGGGTACTTGAACCCATAATAGGGTTCAAGTACCCATATTTTGAGGGTACCAATTGAAATGGGTACTTTCTATATCTATATATTTTTCTTAACCCATAATACAGCTACCATTTTCCTTTATTACTTGAGAATGATACAGCTGAGGGCGAAAAATAAAGATATATAACTTTTCATGTGCGAGTTAGGAAAAATGACACGAACCACTGCTAAATAAACTAAATAAATTAAATTTCAAAATAAACTTGTTATTTTAAAAATATACACAATTGCACCAAATTTGTTAGTTTATTAGATTGTTAAACCAGCTGCCAATATGGCCCTGCAGATATACCGTACACGTTTTTGCCTTTTTGAACCGAACACAGCAAAATTGTGCATTGCAAATCATATATTCTATTTATATAAACACAAAGGAAGAAATAAAGCCCGCATGCAAATTGTATATGAGTAAAAATGGGGAACGTTTTGTTACCGATTTATCAAACGTACGGGGTAGATCGTGACTATTTAGTCAGTTTTAAGTATCGTCGATCGGTTGATTTTTGGTGAAATTTTTGATTGGGAAAAATTAGATTAAATCTAGTTGGAATTACAAAATTTAGTCTATTCATACTTTTAATTTTTAAAATAGCGTAGCAACAAATAAAAATAGTGTAAATATCAAAGTTCTATTAAGCAGTTTTTTTAACCTTCGTAAATCGTACAAAAAGGATGTTTAAAATTAACACAAAATAAAAGCTGCGAACAAAACTGCGAATCAATTTTATATAAGCATCTTACTTATTACTTAGTCTTAAGCCTTTCTACCGTTAGGTGTAGGCTAGTGGAGTTAAACTTGGATGGTATACAAGGCAAATATCGAACACAGTAATTAATTAAATCTTGCCCAATTACTTTCGATAAATAGATCATTCTCAGGGGCATCTTAAATAAGCCAAGAAACGTTTTTTTATAAAAAGGGAAATTAATTCACTTCGATGAAATACTCAAAGTTTATGGTTGAAAAAAGTTTTTATGTGATAAACGTTTATAGTCTTACTTCATCAGTTGTGGCCTATTCGACATGAGCAGAATGTCATACATGTAAATTTGGACATAACAATACAATACGCAAAGACAAACGAACACTTTAAAATTTTTAAAAATGGAGAAGCTACATGTTATATAGAAGCCAGAGACAGAATGGCTCCCGGTCTGGCGGAAATATTAAGATGACATGTGACAAACGACAGCTTGTAAAGAGCGGTTACAATAGATATGTGATCTGCACCTTTCAAAATTCTATGAAACTAAGTATTGACCAAAGGTTCAACTAACACCACTATAGGAAATCAACTAATGAAATATAAAATTATATAGTATATTTTTTTATGAGATTGAATAATCCAAATCTCAACATCTCACACTCAAACCTGTCTATAATAATTAGGATGTTAGTCTGAGAGCAATTGAAGTTGACATAAAGTATGAATGTAAGAAAAAGACTAAACAATATATTAGACAGTGGATGGTTGACTACAATAAAATGGTCCACCAAGCGCTATCAGTACTGTAAAAAAGGAAAAAATCTGAATATGCAGTTAAATTACTAAAAGTTAAAATCAAAATTGAAAGCAAAATATATAAATGGGTTATAATCCAAGTAGTTCAGTTGAATCCACAGTCAATGGAAGAACTTTAAAATTAATATCGAAATGTTCAGTGCATGAAGTCCTAAACAGTCGAGCTGGGTCCTCTACGAGGTGAGCTGTAAATAAAGCTTTTAAATATAGGATTAAATTTATTACAATTTAAATTAATTTGAGTATTAAGACAATGAGAGTTTTCATTTGTTTCCCTTGTAATCTCCAAATCTTCCAATAAATCCAACTCAAGATAGTTTTTCTTTCTACTAATGTCATGTAAAATTGTGGTTGCTGGATACTAAGTGTTGACTAAAACTTGAAGAGTTTGGTCTTTTCAAATGTTCAGAGACTCTAGTGGATAACTTTCTGATGGTTCTACCTGCATAAGAGGCATCACAATAATCACATTTTAATTTGTAAATGCCACTTTTATCAAGTGTATTCATCCTATCTTTGGTATTGATTAAGAAGGAACCTAAAATGTTATGTGATTTAAAGGAAATTTTGATGTTATCAATTGTAGAAGTAAAAAGTTTAGATATTTTATTGGAAATGCTACTAATATAAGTGAAGGAGAAATATCTGATGTTATATGAAGCATTAGGTTGAAAAAACTGCGATGAATATGCAAGCTTTTCTGCAATTTTTTAGTTTAGCTCTATTTAGAAGTTTGTATATAATGTTAGGATCATAGCCATTATTGAAAGCAATCTGCTTAAGAGTATTAAGTTCTGTATTAAAATTATCATCAGAAAGAGGAAGTTTAAGTAATGATGAATGTAATTGTTGGAAGCAGCCATTTTATGTTGAGTTGGGTGATTAGACGTTCCATGTATAACGTGATCTGTTTAGGTAGGTTTTCTATAAATGTTGTACTCTAAAGAATCTTTATTACGGGAAATAGTCATATCCAAGAAGTTCAACTTATTGTCAGATTTTGGTTCTAGAGTAAAAGAGATGTTAGGTTACTCTGGATCAACTATCAGTTGATTTCCTATAGTGGTGTCAGTTGGACCTTTGGTCAATACTTAGTTTCATAGAATTTTGAAAGGTGCAGATTACATATCTATTGTAACCGCCCTTTACAAGCTGTGATTTGTCACATGCCATCTCAATATTTCCGCCAGACCGGGAGCCATTCTGTCTCCGGCTTCTATATAACATGTAGCTTCTACATTTTTAAAAATTTTAAAGTGTTTGTTTGTCTTTATGTATTGTATTGTTATATCCAAATTTACATGTATGACATTCTGCTCATGTCGGATAGGCCACAACTGACGAAGTAAGTCTATAAAAGTTTATCACATAAAAACTTTTTACAACCATAAACTTCGAGTTTTTTATCGAAGTGAATTAATTTCCCTTTTTATAAAAAAACGTTTCTTGGCTTATTTCAGATGCCTCTGAGGATGATGTATTGATAGAAAGTACTTTGGCAAGATTTAATTGATTACTGTGTTTGATATTTACCTTGTATACCATCAAAGTTTAATTATTCGAACATTCAACCTTATATTGATTTAGGGGAGTTAAGTTTTGCACGCTTTCCGGTCTTGTGTTAGATTTCGTGCACTTTCCCATGTCAATCCTTTCTTCTCAACTTGTTTTCTGATTTCGTCTACCAACCTAACTCTTGGTCTTCCTCGTTTATTTTTCCCTTATACTCCCGTTTCAAACACTCGTTTTGTTAATCTTTCATTCGACATTCTACACACGTGCCCGAACCATCTTAGTTGCCCCTCTACTATTCGTTTCGTTTCTTATTTTGTCTGTCCTGTTTTTGTGTGCTATTTTTCTCAGGAACCTCATTTCCATAGCACTGACTCGAGATTTTTGTCTCCCAGTCAATGTCCATGACTTGCTATTACACATGGTTGTAGGTCTAACTACTGATTTAACGACTGCCGTTTTTACCTTCTCTGGTATTTCTTTTTTCCCCAAAAATGTTATTTTCATTTAAGCTTCTTGTTCGTCTAATTCTCTCATTTATTTCCATGTCTTGTTTACCGTTTGATTCAATTATTACTCCTAAGTATTTAAAATGTTGCTTTGCCTAATTTAACTCTTTCAATTGCCTTTTCTAATTCCTCTGTTGTTATGGGTTCTACTTTTTGTTCTTCATTTATTTCTTGTATCTCCACAATGTTGTCTACGTCTGTATGAGTTAGCTCTTTGAAATGTTTTCTCCATCTTTTCAATATTTGGTTTTCTTCTGTTACCTTTCCATTCTTGTCTTTTATATTCGGCATCATGTGTTCTTTCTTTTGTCTGAGCTGTTTTAATGCGCTGTAGAAGAGTTTTTGATTTTTCCTATAATTATTTGTTATTTTTCGTCCAAACTTTTCCCATGACCATTCTTTTTCTGCTTTCACAGCTATTTTATTTAACCTCTTTTCTGTTTTTCTTTATATGCCTCATAATCTTCAGGGCGCTTTGTACTTAGATATCTCTTCCATTTTTCTTTTTTGTTCTTTATTTTCCTTCGTATTTCGTCCGTCCACCATTCAGTTGTCCTTATGCTAGTATTTGCTATTTTTGTCTTGCCGCAAGTTTCCTCAGCAGCTATGATTAAGTTGGTCTTGAGATTTTCCTACTTTTCTTCTATACTTGCATTTTTAGCCCGACCTTTCAAAATATTGTCTAATTTTTCTTGGAATATCTTCTTATATCTTTCCTCTTTTAATTTGCAGCTTTTTTTAGTAGAAAATAGTAGGGCCTGTTTTCAATAGCAGGAAACAGTGCATAGCTTATGAGCATAATGTGGTAATACCAGCGCAAACAAAAAAACTTTTCCAGACATTTGAAGAAGAACCGGAAAATAAACCAAACAAAAACGCAATATATGGAAATGAGATGAGACATAACAAATAATAACAAATATATCATAATAACGAATATATCAAAATGAAAGGATCAAACGCTGTCTATAGTTTTTAAAAAGTGTCAGAATTTGAATACTTGGAAGTAATCATAACACACACGAGAAAAGAAGAAAAACAGATAGGCAAATGATAATTAAAAGGGAAACAGAGCAATAGGATCACTAAATTCATTACTAAAAGCAAAAAAATGTGTCACGAACAGCCAAACTGCAAGTCTACGAGAAAGTAATCAGACCCACAGTGATTTATGCCAGTGAAACGTGGATTGTAAACCAGTAGGAAGAAAAACAAGTAGAGATCTGGGAAAGGTGATCAGACAAATCTTCGGAAGAATAAAGACAGCAGAGAATATTTGGAAAAGATAAACCAAATAAAGAAATAATAAAGATGTTTGAAAAACCAACAATTACGCCAAAAATACGAGCCCAAAAAGCTTGGTCACATTATACGAATGCCAGAGAATCAAAATGTTAAAAGAATACTGAAGGAAAAAGAAAAAGAGGAAGTCCAAAAAAGAAATGGTTGAAAGCAGCAAAGCAAGACGTATCAGAAGTAGGCGTGGAAAATTGGTGACAGAATGCAAGGGACCGAAAAAATAGAGTGAAATAACCAAGTTTTTAGAAGCCAAATAAATCTTAAATTGGGTTGCACAATTCTTAATAAATTAAAGAAATATATTAAGAATTAGTATATCTGAGTGAAATATAAAAGCAAGGGAACAACAAATCTCAGAAGAAATTTTAACACCCCATTAGAACTTGCTTGCATGAAACCTTCTTCTCTTATAAGAGAACAAAAGAGTTAAAGCACACACCAACAATCGATCAGTTTACTGGAGAGAAAATAAAGCCTGAGATGATAACATTTAACAACAAGACAAAAGGTGGAGCTGATACTCTGGATGTATTTTATAAAATCCCAGTAGTAGGAGAAAGAAATATAGTGACCCATATCCATTCGGAAACTTAATAGCCATTTGAGGTCGGAAGAGTACGGAGGTGAGCAACAAGTACCGTGGTCTGATAGAAAAGATTTAAAGACATTTGACCCAAGACAAGTGTAAAAAGAATAAAATTGTGAGGGCCCTTATGATGCACCAGGATGCGTTTCGTAATGCGTATGAGTATTAATACACTTTGTGTTCCCGCTCATACCTCGGTGTGTTGACTATCAGACTGTTATGGCTCGTCCAGCATGCCATAGCATGGACGGTAGTGTGCAACCAACTCCATGGCCTGACCATAACTAGAGTGACTAGAAATATCAAAAAAAATTATGGATAAGGTTGCTCAAAAGGCTCCATCGTTATTAAAGATTTATTTAAATTATTATATCTACTGCAATTTTCATTTGTTCTTTTAATTTGATTTGGTAGCGTACCACATGTTCATTTCGTAGAAAACTAACAGAGGAATTTATCAGTCCACCGCTATTTGAAGTGCATTCATCCGCAGTTTAAATAACTTTTAAATAACAACTGTTTTTGGTTGCTGTATTTAGTTATTTTTTTATTCATCGGTGCGTTTCGCAACAAAATCAATTCTCAATTGTTATTGATGTTTACATTATGAATAAATTAGTCGCCATTCAAAATATAACAGGGTCGAAAAACAGGGTTATCTAATTATAAAATGACCTGATTTATTTCTATTCGCTGACGTTTATAAATATTTATATGGCAGGTCAATTCGTTTGGCAAAATTTCACGCAAACAAAATATTTGCGATAGCTTTGCTAAAACGTATGAAATTATTTTAATATTTTATACCTTTATTTGGCAAAAAGGAACAAAGACGATCAAATGAAAATGTTATATTTTTGTATTTAATTCCCAACTTCTTCAGATTTCTTCCATTTGGTAATTTTATGTTTTGTTTTATTATTTTTTACTAAAAATAGTTGACTATTAATATTTATAACCCTGCAGTAGTGCGACTGATCTTAGTCGCGGCATTAGTACATGGGGTTCAATAGACTCCAGATTTCCAAATTTACATTTTAGATGTTTTTTAGCAGAATATGGATTACTTGAGCATGAAAAAATTTTGTCTCTCGATAGCATTGTAAGCTCCTCCTACTCTGACGTCACACAATATGTCGAAGGAATTTACATTATCGATTTCTTCTTCTTCTCATGGCGCTGTCTTCTTTCGAAGGTTGGCAATCCAAATGCCAAGTATGGTTTTGAAAACTGCTGCGCGAAAGATTTCTGCAAATGAGCGGTCGAACCATCTTCTCAGGTCTTTCAGTCATGAGTTCTGGCATGTTTCTACTGATCTTTTGCCCTGTACTTTTCCTTTCAGTATACCTTCTCCCAATAACTGGCCAACGGCTTTGGGTGGATGAGTTAGTAAGTGATAGAACACTTTTTTGTCCTGGGGTTGAGAAA
Source organism: Diabrotica balteata (assembly GCA_918026665.1). Classification (NCBI taxonomy): domain Eukaryota; kingdom Metazoa; phylum Arthropoda; class Insecta; order Coleoptera; family Chrysomelidae; genus Diabrotica; species Diabrotica balteata. Next base: position 182,841,039 of record OU898277.1, on the reverse strand, counting down.
TTGGCTCCAAAGGCGGATGAACCTATTAGTGGTCAACGGTATAAGTATGTAGAAGGTAACGGGAAACCACACATTAAAGATCGACAGATCAATAACTATGCAAAGTGAGAAATAAAATTAACATCGGAGATGAAAAACACTGAGAATGTAAACATTATGTGGCAGCAAAATCAAAGATTCTGTTTTAGAAACATAGGAAATAACTCTGCAAAAGAAGACAGAAAGCCGGAAACCTTAGAAGACTTAAGAAATGCTGGAAATCATGGAACAAAGAAGAAAATATAGAAACAAAAACCCAAATAAGTACAGAAGAAAAAACATAAATTAATAAGGAACGAAATAAAAGGGGCTAAGAAAAAGTGGATGATGAAAACATGAATCGAAGTGGAAAAATTGCAGAAAAAGCATGATCATTATAATTAACATGACAAAATTATCTGCAAAATCACGAACAAATACACCTAACCGAATAATTGATAAAAACAATAAACCTATTAGTAGTCCATTAAAATAAAACAAGTATTAACTAAATATATGTGAGATGTTGTAATGGACACAGTCACACACAGAACACAAGTGGACCGATCAATCTTTGAACAACTTTAGATCAAGTTTCGAACAGGTCTTGAACAAGTCTTGATCAGGTCTCTTACAGGTCTTGAACAGCTTAAACAAATTTTAAGCAGTTAGCATGACCGGAGCGGCTTGAGCGTGGAGTAGGGGTGTCGATGTAGAAAGGGTTTGTGACGTCAGAGATCAAAGTGTTTTCAAGTGGCTACCCTTCTACTGATAATGATTATGATTTATATTATTAGAAAGTTGAAATTTGATTTTAATTTAAATACAGTTACTGATTTTATAAATTCAAATAAATATCTCAATAGTCTTATCTAGTAAAATACATTGTGAAGAAGGAGTAAATATTGTTGAAAACAACAAGTAACATTCTATGAGCCTACAGTATTGTGCGAATTAATGGAATCATAGGCTGTTTTAATGAAGAAACAGTTTATTTAGTAAAAAAATTATATTTTGACAAAAACTATAAATGGAAACTTACATCATTCAGTAGGAAATTGTCCCCTTTGTGCAATTACTGCTTTTTATCCCGTTTTGGCATAGATTCTATGAGTTTCTGGCAGTTGTACGATATCCTTTCATTCGATACCAAACCTGAATGGCCGCTTCTATCATTTTTGTTTTAGTGCTACAGTCTAGCAGATTTTTTGCAGTCTAGCTTTGCAAATGGCCCATAAATTTTTAATGGGGTTGAGTCGGGCGAATTACCGGGCCAATCTAAAACATTAATCTTCTTGTTTTTGAAAAATGCCATCATTTCCTTTGATTTGTAAGAGGGAGCAGGGTCCTGTTGAAGAATCGCTAATCCTTGAGGTTGACATTTTTGGAGTTGTTTGTCCAATACTTTTCCAACATGGACTTGTATTTTTGACTGTTCATCATGCCTTCAATTGGCACCAAAGATCCAACCCCCATGTATGAAAAACATCCCCAAAACATTTTCTTGACTAGATGTTTTACGGTTTGATCAATATGAGATGGTTGTAAGCTTTTCATTGTCAGACTTCCTGACGAATTTCGACCACTGTCCCTGAACTATAAAGTGGGTTTCATCTGTAAATAGGACTTTTTTCCAGTCGCCTACAGTTCAATTAGAGTATTTTTGGCCCACAGTAGCCTTTGTTTCTTTATTTGTTCAGTTAGAAGCTGTTTTTTCTGTGGACGAATTGCCCTTCTACCATTCTCCAAAAGTCTTCTACGAACAGTTGAGTCATGAATCACTATAGATTCTGATGCTGCTAGATCTTGTTGTAGGTCTTGGCTTAATTTTCTTGGGTCCAATTTGCTCCTTCGAAGTAAAAATCTATCATCTGCTGGTGTTGTTTTTCTCTTTCTTCCACATTTTCCTAACCTTTTCACATCCACTGATCCCGTTTCTCGTTTACGCTTCAAAATTTTGCTTACTACCCCCTGACTCACGTCCACACGTTCTAGCAATCTCTCTTTGTGACATACTAGTGTGTTCACTCAACGTGACAATCTTTTCATCCTTCTAGGCGTAATATCCATGTTGGAATAAAAACCAAAAAACAACACAAAATAGTACAAAACCCCCAAAACAATACAAGCTTAGTAAGAAATGACCTAAAACACACTTAAACACACCAACACACAGTAAGGTTATTTTTTCAATGCTTGGTCAGCTGTCAACTGTGTAGGTAGTGTTGCCAACTGTGAATATTGAAAAAATGAAAAAAATTTACAGTGATTCCATTAATTCGCACAATACTGTATACCCTTTATTATTTACATTCTTCTGTCTATACGACCCGACAGTAATGTCGTTTGTTCTAGCCGTCGACCTGTGTGTACATTAAAATCTCTTAACATAAAGTATCTTAGCATGCAACTTTCTGCTGCAAGGGCAAATTTTCCTTATATCTTTTTAAAAATAGGCTAATGTGTGAGAAGATTGTAGTTCCTGTCAAAAATTATATTTATACAATAAAACACTGAAAACTTTGTTTTCAAACTTCCACACAATTTATTTTAACCTCTTATCACTACAGCTGTTTCGGCTGATTGCCTTTCTTAAATGATCTATTTTTGGTATGCGTTTACACTTTCTAGTCTCTAATGAAATAGGTTGAGGAGGGGAGAACTGTTTTTCTTAAGTTGATCATTCAGAATTATATCTGTGTTTTTTAATTTGTTGATTTCCATAGATTCTAACAAGGATAGCTTAAGGCCTTTATTTTAAATGTAAAGAATTTTAAATTCTTCATTAAAAGAATGATTGTGATCTAGAAGGTAAAGTGCGTGTGTAGAATGTGTTTTTCTATTTTTGAAAGCCCTTTTATGTTCTGCTATTCATTTATTTAAGTTTCTACCAGTTTGGCCGATGTCCGTTTTTGGACAGTCGCCACATTTCAGTTGGTATTACCATTCATCCAACACAACATAAACTGGCAGCCTATCATAGTATGTTACATAGATTAACAAAAATTCCGATGTCAAAATACAACTTTGAGACAGAATTAAATATCATCAAGAAAATAGCAGTAAATACCGGATACAAAGAACAAACAATTAATAAAATGTTAAATGAAAAACTATACAAAGAAAGCCCTGAAATTAGTATTTTTCACCACCAGAGAAAAAACCCAATACCTTCTGCTCGATTACATATTATACAGGCAAAATAACAACAAAAATAGCCAAACACATAAAAAAGAACGGAATAATACCAGCTTTCCGAACAAATAACAACCTAGGCAAATATATCAAAAACAACAAGAGCCAAAATAAAAAACACTTACACAGTAGTGTGTACAAACTTTAATGTGGCGACTGCCAAAAAACTTACATTGGTCAAACTGGTAGAAACTTTAATAAACGAATAGCAGAACATAAAAGGGCTTTAAATAATAGAAAAACAGATTCTACATACGCACTTCACTTTCTAGATCTTTCTTTTAATGACGAATTTACAATTCTTCACATTCAAAATAAAGGCTCTAAGCTATCCTTGTTAGAATCTATTGAAATCAATAAATTAAAAAACACATATATAATTCTGAATGACCGGCTTGAGACAAACAGTTCTCCCTCCTCAACCTATTTCATTAGAGATTATAAATTGTAAACGCGTGCCAAAAATAGATCACTTGAGAAAGGCAATCAGCCGAAACAGCTGTAGTGATAAGAGTTTAAAATAAATTTTGTGTGGAAGTTTGAAAACAAAGTTTTCAGTGTTTTATTGTTACTTAAAATGAATTACCATCAAGTTACGGTGGAATCCATCAATTATATTTTTACCTTTATTTTATTGCTTTTAATACTAAAATGAGAATTTTTTTATTTAATGTCGACAATATTTTTTATTAAATCGTATTTTATCTGAGAAAAATCCCCATCTCATTCAGAAATTAATTTTTTTAGCTCATTATTTGGTCATGTACTGTTTAACATTTTTCGTGTAAAATACCTTAAAGGTCTTAAAAACCTTGTCGGTATTTCTTTGTTATAATAAATATATTTGACTTCTAGTCAACAAGCTTGTCAATCTTCTGAAAAGGGCAAATTATGAAAAGGAAGAATCCACGACGTCAAAAAGTGGAGTCTTTTGATCAGTCGAATTCTCGAAACGTACGTTTAAGGTCTCTCAAAGCGTCGAATTATTTGTAGATTTCTTTCCGGTAGGAAGGAAATCAGGAAAAAATTAAATCCTCGTAACAAATCGCGTTTGTCAGTCGTCGATCCGGGAGCTTAATCGACGTGAAACTCGGAACACTTACCGGCCTCGTACCATAGCCGACTTCGATTAATCAATTCCGGTGAAATATAAATCAGCCTGGTCGTTAATCACGGTAGGCGATGGAGCTCGCGCTCGCGACACCCGATTGTTTACAAGTTGACGGGCCGCCTGCTACGATACACATACCCGAAAAGTAAATTGTCGCCTTCGCATAATTACCGAAAAAAAAGTAAGAGAAGGGCAGAAAATAAAGGAAAGTTAGCAGGGTTGACCCAAGCTATAAGGACTTGTTTGTGTTTTAATTATCAAGTTTGTATGTACTCCCCCACAATTAATACCTTTTTATTTACAGATCACATTAAATGTGAAAAGAGAAATTAACAATAAAAAATGCGAAATATAAACAAAAATATATAATAAAGAAAATTGCATGCAGCAGGATGGAACTACTGTTTGCTCTAAAAGAATTATATTTGGAATTACATAAAAATTAACGGAAAAATACAAGAACATGTGAAATAGACCATATCTACTAGGACAGTGTTCAGAACTACTGTCCAAAGTAAAGCAATTGAAAAATTACCGGGCCTTTGAATCAGGCCTTAAACACTTTGCCTTGAGATAAAAATAATCTAAACCTTTGGTTGCTTTTGTAACATATATAGAACAGATATTTGTCAGTAGTGTAATAAAATTCATAAACAAGATCCTAGGCCTGATCTAAACCTAAAAGATAACTCAAAATAAACTTAACAGAAGAATTAATTGGGGAAAGCTCCACTGGGAGCTTGACCAACCTTGAACAACTTGACCCCAAAGTAGAGCTATTAAAGAAACACAAGTAAAAAGCAGCAGAGAATAATATACCAACCATTTGAAATCTAATTAAAGGAAATAATTATCAAAGAGAAATCAGAAATATAATCCCAAAAACTAGGAAGCTAAGACCAAGGAGCAATAAAGCAAATATCCACCTCATAAAACAGAACTAAGTAATGCAGTATAAAAACTCAAGAGGGAAATCCACTGAATATTCATTGTGAATGGCAAGTAAGAACGTTAAGGGGCCCATCAGGTACAACATCGGAAATGCAGATAATAGCTTAGACTAAATCAATGAATAAAATAGCTAAACCTTTTCAGAACATTTAAGCCACAAGTTTATTATGATGAATTTTTTTTGAGTTTTTTTCGGTTAATAATTTGGAATACTAATAATTAGTACATTAGTTTCTAGATTTTCAATATATTTTTATTTTTTCTATGAAAAATGATGGTCCAACGTAGTACTAGAGTTCAATTAAGGAATAATTTTCATGCTAGTTTCTCTGTTACGTAGGGAGGGTATACCAAATGATAAAAAGTGTATCAATAGGTATAGGGCTTTTTCTACTCTCTTACTAGTAAATTGTATATTACCTACTATTTAGATGCTAAGTAAATACATCAAAATAGATACTGACACGCAATAACTGGCACGTAATAAAAAAAATTACGCTTCAGTTCTATAAAAATGTGCAATATCATATAAGCCTTGTAGTCAGTTGGTCGAGTTACCATGGAAACGGATTAACAGACGTTACTTTGACAGATTAAAAAATTATTAAACTGTCAGTGTAAATATAGTGGTAATTTAAATACAGATAAATAAAATGAGTTCATCGAATAGTGAAGATGAATTTAGTAGCACACCACCCAATATTATGCAGTTAGCTGCGAACACTACCGAGAACCTATTACCTGAAAAAAATTGGAGAAAGATATAAAAAGTTTGATCAGCAATTTATGGATTGGCATACAACAAATAATGTAACTTAATTTTCTGAAAAGCTGCTCTTGGCCTATTTTGGAGAAATCGCTAAGAAATTTAAACCATCCTCATTATGGGCAATATATTCTATGCTAAGAAGTGTTATAACCTCTAAACTGACGATGGGAAAGTAAGGTCTGCAGTGTATATTCCTTCCAAAAACAAATCACTTAAAATAAAGCTTCCTCCACATTGCTCTATTTACACTGCAGAAGCGGTAGCTCTCTGGATTGGCTAGAGCACGCAAATTTGCAAGATGCTGTGATTACTCAGACTCTAAGTCAATTCTTAGTCGACTTAATAATACTGAGTTAAACCATAAAACATATGAGCTGATATGTGACATTTAAACAAAAAATGAGAAACAAAGAATATAACATTTATTTGGGCAAAAAGTCACTTCGGGATAAAAAGGTAATGAAATTGTAGACGAGCTCGCTAAGGATTCTACTTATTCAGGTATACAAGAACATATTTACACAGTATCAGACCTAATTCAATTTTTATAATAAAAAAATAAATTTTTAACTGGCAAGGACAGATGGAAAATATTGGCGAATACTTCAAATAATCATTATTACAAGATCCATCTCTACGTTACCATCCCAACAGAATTACCACGCATATTCCATTATAATATATCTAAACAATCAGCAGCAACTATCACAAGATTAAAAACTAGTCACAGTGCTGTTCCTGCTCACTGGCTAGATTAAACATTATAGAATCAGGAAAGGGTTTATGCAATAATACTTCCAGTGTGAGTTATCAAATCCTATTTTGATGTATTAAAAATAAAGCACTCTCATCCACGTTTTATGAAAACCTGGTTAAAAGTAATGTGCAACTTTAGTAAACATAACCCATCTACTGTCATTGAATCAGAAATCTATATACGAACTAATTGTAATCGGAACTTATATGCATCCGGATATATAATATAAATTTGGTACAATCAAGTTTTTAATTGATAAACAACATAAATCATTTAAAAATCTGTGGCAAAAGGACTAGTTTCCATGCCAAACACACTATCAGCATCATCATCATCAAGTGTTATAACTTTAAAAAATTGTTAATATTGAAAATTACAGACCTTTACATACACTGAAAATACCAATATTCAAAAGAACACACCGTACAGTTTACATCATCTCATATTCACCAAGTATTATTGAACAAACCGACAAACTCGGATAAGGGTATAGTTATAATTAATTGCCAAAATTGTACAATTAATTATTATAAATAAAATTTATAATTTATTATAAATTTTGTTAAATAAATAAAAGTTTTCATACTTGTTATACTTTTTATTTTTATATAATGAAAATATTCGTAGAAAAAGTTATAGTACACAACTTGAGTTGTAAGCTTATTACATGCTTTGTAAAATTACTGCGCTCGCCGCTACGCGGCTCGCGCGCAACTTTTTTACTCGCATGTAATAAGCTTCTTACAACTCTCTCGTTATGTAATATACTATTAAATAATACAAAAATACTGCACAATATTGTAATAAACAAGCAAAAATATAATATTAATAATAATAGTTCAGACACTTAAATGATATGGTTTAAAACAATCCAAGCACAAAGCTACTTTACAGTCTAGGCAATCTATATCACTGAATTTTAGTATTCCGTTTTTAAGTACTGATGGCATCGTCTTCGCGTGGTTTTCTGTGGCTAATGACTCTGATTTTAAAAATGCTTCATGTTCAATTGCCTCCCAATTTTTCTCACAGAAAAATCTTTTATAAGACTGGTAGCCAATTTGGATCTATATTCAAGGCGAGATATTGCTTGTTTTCTACTGTCCCTTTGTCTAATGGATTCTTTATAAGTATGTTAGAATTTACTATCTTCTTCTTTGGGTCCGTCTTCAATGAAGGTTGGGCGATAACCTCAGCAAAATCATTTCTGTCCCTGGCTTTTCTATTAAAGATTGAGAATCCAAACCAGTCCACTCACGAATGTTCTTCAACCAGGACGCCTGCCGTCTACCAGGACCACGTTTTCCTTCTACCTTCCCCTCTATAAGAAGCTGCAGTAGCTGGTATTTCTCATTTCTGTATATGTGTCCCAAATATGAGGTTTTCCGTGTTTTCATTATTTTTAAGAGTTCTCTGTCGGTACCCATCTTGTGTAGGACCTGCTCGTTGCTCATATGCGCTGTCAGGGGACTTTCAGCATCCTTCGAAATAATTACATTTCAAAACTTTCCAAACGCCTTAGTGAGTTGATTTTGAAGGTCCAGGCCTCCATTCCATATATATAAGGTGCTGTAAACGTAACATTTCAGCATTCGGTATCGGATTTTGAGATTGAGTGTTTGGGGACGTAAACATTTGTTTCATTTTTAAAAAGACATTTCTTGCTTGTTCAATTCGCGATTTTATTTCTATGTCTGGATCTATATCTTTCGTTATCCAGCACCCTAGATATCGAAATTTCTCGACATTTCGATAATGTTACCATTCACGTTTAAAGCCATGGGTGGATGGATGGATGTTTTGGAGACAATCATTGTTTTTGTTTTCTTGACGTTAATGCTGAGGCCGTATTGTTCTCCGATCGATCTGACGCGATCTAAGAGTGTCTGGAGATCCTGTGCGCTCTCTGCAATTATGACCGTTGTCGTCGGCGTATTGTACATTTATTTAGAACTCTAGTGCTCGTGCAAAGATTTCTTCGAATATATATTGAAAAGTAGTGGTGACAATACACACCCCTGTCGTACACCTCGCTTGATATTGAATATTTCTGTGTCACCGGCTTCTGTTCTAACTGCTGCAGTTTGGTTAAAATACAGCGTTTGGATAATTTTAAAATCGTTCTCGTCTAGTCCCTTTTTGTGAAGGCAATCCATCAGCTTATCATGTTTTACTTTGTCGAAGGCCTTTTGATAGTCAATAAAACATAAAAAGAGATCCTTTTTTTGGTCTCGACATTTTTGCAGCAGTATAATAAATCTGGTTAATGCTTACCGTGTCCCAAATCCATTTCGGAAGCCAAATTGTTTCATCACTGATATCCTGTTCACATTTCTTATAAAATGCGTTGGTGAATAACTTTCAAGAATAACTTTAACATATGCGACATTAAACTAATAAGTCTAAAATCACCACACTTCTTTGCTCCCTTAGTTTTTGGAAGGGGAATAAAGATGATTTTAACCAGTCTTGTGGAATTTCACCGCTTGTATATATTTGATTAAACAATTTGACGATTATATTTAAATGTTTCTCTTCCAGTAGCTTTATGACTTCCGTATGTATGTCATCGGGGCCAGGGGCTTTCCCATTTTTTGCGTTTTTGATTGCTCTCTCTACTTCTTGTTTTAATATAGGAGGACTGGTTTCATGGTTTTTATATATTTATGTTGTTTAGTGGTGTGTCCGAGAATAGTTCTTCTATGTAATGTCCCCATACGTTGTTTAGATCGCTTAATTCCCATATCGTTTCATTCTCGTCGTTTGTTAATCTACAAGGGAGTCTTTGTTTTGTCATTCCAGCTAGATCTTTTATTTTTTTGTGAAGCGTTTGGACTGTCGTGTTTCTTTATTAATTCTTCGATCTCTTGGCAGTTTGCTATCATCCAATTTTCTTTTGCGGTAGCTATTTCTTTCTTGATTTGACGATGTATCTCCCTATATTTTTCATTATCTTTATTTTTGTGGCTCTTCGAGTATCCATCATTCCCAGAATTTTTTGTGTCATCCAGGTTTTAGATTTTCTTTTGTTATTAGTGTCTTTTATATATTTCTCGGCGCTAGTAAAAGCATTCTTGACTTCAGTCATAAGCCTTCTGTAGTTGGTGATAACTCTCTTTGGAGTCTTTTACATTCCTCGTTGAGTTTAGTCTTTACCATACTTTGTATATTTTCTTGTTTAAGTAAATTGATGTCGGTTTTGCTTTTGACAGTCTTTTTTAGCATTTTGAACTTTATTTTTAATTTAGCCACTAGTAGGTTGTGATCCGAATTTACTATAGATGCGTGAAAAAGGTGACAAAATAGCTTCATCCACCATCGACGAACTTTCCAAGCTGCTGAGTATATCTGCATTCGTTGGTCAAACCGATCCACATATTGTAGTCTACAATGGCTTAAGGACAGCAAATGTTTTTTGATGTTCTAAAAACAAAAGCAGTTTCTGCATGATTATGTATATTGCTGCATATGGTCACAGATTTTGAGCCACCGCCCTTCCATTTATAGTAATATCATTGTAGACAACTCCATAAATTTTACCCATTTTTATTTTTCTGTCGTCTACTAAATGTGCTTTTGGAAAATATTTACATGTTTGTCTTACTGTTCCACTACCAAAATGACCTAGTTCTGATAATTTATTCATAAGAGGAAGTGTAATAAAAAAATTGTCTAAATACAAGCAGTGTCCACTTTTTTCACACATTTTAAATAAATTCAGTATAACTATTTTTCTTAGAGTATGTTAGTTAGTACGTTGAAGTTCTCTACCTTGATATACCTCAAAATTGATGAGGAAACTTGCTTCAGCACATGCCATTGCCCAAATTTTTATACCCCTCTTTATGCATTTTATTTGCATGTACTGTTTCAAAGTAGTCATTACTTTAAACGCAACCTTAGTTTCATCAATTAAAATATTTCTGCTCGGAGAAAAATTCCATAAAGGTTAGGTTAGGTTAGGTTAGGTTGTCGTATTAAAATACAGTATAGGTGTAAATAGGTAGAAATCACATTTGTACTACTCATTTACTCTGGCGAAAATGTGTGGTACAAGGGTAATACCAGAGATACTAAAATGGTTAAAAAACACATCACAATCAAACCAGTAGTAACATCAGAAATACTAGTGAAATTAGCAAAAGTGAAATTTACTTACTTAACAAATACATCACTCAGATTTAAGCATGTGCCGCATTACTAAAAAGTGGAAGAGGTAAATAAAGTCCTAATGATAGCAGAGTTTGGTAAACCTCAAAATGAAGCTTTCTCATGCAGACCTATATTTCTGTTGCCTGTACTATCTAAACTATTTGAAAAATGTAAGCTAAATGGATTAAAACCAATAATACAAGAAACTAGTCTTCAACAGTTTGGTTTTAAGAAAAATCATTCGACCTTGGACCAAATACATAGAATAATTCATTTAATGGAAAAAGCAGTGAAAGAAAAGAGCCCTATCCATGCTGGATGCTGGATGCTGTTCAGTGCCTCGTTTACAAACTAAAAAGGGTTCTACCGAAACAGTACTTTCAATTATTTGAATCTTACATTTTAAAGAGATTCTTCAGATTCAAGCAGAAAGATGCCTATTCTTGTCGCCACAGTGGACTAATCGTAGCGAAGATTGTCACTCTGGTCAGCCAATAACAAAGGGTGTTCTCTTTAAGGGGCGCATTTTCCAATTGGGATTAAGTGAATGCATACCTTGATTAGCCTTTATTAACTTTCTGCAATTTATTTCTCACTTATATAAAACACTGCATCGAACTAAGAAGACTTCACTTCGACGAAGGTTCTGCAACTCTTCGAGTGTTTAAACAAATACGAAGCCTCACAGCTATGACATTAATCAAACCATAGAAAGAATAGGAACCAACGTAGCGGTTAGTGACTGATAAATGACAGACTGTCTTAAATATATTTCGAATCGGGTCGAACTGCCTGAGCGTTCCAATAGACCACGGACGGTTAGAAGTAAATAAAAGCCCGGGTGGACTTACAATAAATCAAGGTCCTTGCGGGACTGGGAATTATTTCACAAGAAGTGGCGATAATAAGTGAGCCCTAAGATATAGAACGTGATGAGGGCTTAGTCAAGGACATATTACTCCACGGCCAGAGGATAGAACCGAAAAAACCTTCGTTCTCCTCCAGACCGGCGGTCGGAAACCATCCTAAAACTCCCAATAACGTGGGGGATGAACGACATTCTGAGCTGAAAGAAATCAAAGCGAGGCTACGACATGATAGTGTGTTGGGACCGGCATTTTACCTGTTACACCATAATTATATTTCTACCCTTGAAGAATATATGGACGGATGAGAGACATTTTTAAAACAAATATCCTAATTCACCTGAAAAGGAAGGCATTTAACCAATGCATTCTTACCAGTCTTGACCTACGGAGCAGAGACCTTAACTTTAACGAAAGCTACTGCCGAAAAACTGAGGGTAACACAAAGGCGAATGGAGAGATCAATGCTGGGCCTGACCTTGAAAGATCGCGTAAGAAATGAGGAGATACGCCGACGAACTGGCGTAGACGATATTATACTGCGAATCAATAAACAAAAGTGGAGATGGGCTGGACATGTTGCTAGAATGGAAGACGGAAGGTGGACGAAGAGATTATTGGAGTGGAGACCAAGAGTCGACAAGCGAAGTCGAGGCAGACCACCCACCCGATGGACCGACGACCTAAGGAGAATAGAAACAAACTGGATTGCAGCAGCTAGAGATAGAGAGAACTGGAGACGTTTGGAGGAGGCCTATATCCAACAATGGATGTGAAAATTCGGCTGGATGATGACGATGAGGAGCTAACTAAGTTAGCTAGCGATCAAGCTAATTCTATTGTTGGAGAAGACCATAAAGAATCTAGGGATCTAGGGGCAAGAAAACTAGGGATCTCAGTAAATTAAATCAATCATCGGAAAAAAAATGAGAATTAAACTGAATTTTACCTATAAAAGAGAGTGATATCAGAATAGATAACAATCAGGTACCTGTTGTAGAATTGCAAAATATCTGATAATAAGATTATCTGAAAAATAGAATTTTTTTTAATTATTATTTTCAAAAAAGAAAAGTTTGATTTAATTTTGATTTACTTTTTATTAAGGTTTTGATGCTCAATTTGGAGCTTCTTATAGAAATACAGTATTTTAGAAATTTTTATGTATTTTAATAACGATTTTTTATCCAAAACGTTAAACAGTTTAATTTTAAAATGTACGTCCCTTTTAGTTTATTATTCTCGTCTATAGAATCCTTAGCAGTTCATTTTGTGAAAGACTTCTTTAAGAGTAATTCCGATAATATTGTTTAATTATTGACTTAATTAAAAATTCCGGTCCTGCAGACCTCACATCATTAGCCCAAAAAATCGAAAACGGCCATCGTTCCAAAGCGATGGGACCCAAATTTCCACTTAAAGTACGTTCGGGACTGGGAAATTAATGGATTGTTTAGATTGCCGGGACATAAGAGCGAGAGGGAAGGGGGATCGGTTTGTTTTTTGGTCACAATTTTTCTTTGCGGCGTAGGGGCTTAATTGGGAGGCAGGGCGGCTTGTCCACGTCAAAGTTTTGCGCTTTATTGGTCTGGAGGTGATTAAGTGGAGATGGAATTCGGAGGAGTTTTTATTAAAATGTATACGTAACAGTTTTTTGTAATCTTTTTGCTTTAGAATTCGGTTTTTTAAAGTTTAATTTCACTTCGAAACCACGTATATCATTTATTATTTAATAAGAATTTTTTATTGTTTTATTTAAAGTTAAAGTAGCTCTTCTAATAAACTCAGTTTTATATTTATTTTTTTAACCTTTTTTAAAGATTGATATATTTTTACTAGTAGGCGATAGATAGCTAAGATTTTCTTTTATTTTTATTATTATATACCACAGCACGGTATATGGCGTAGAGTTCAGCTGAATATGTGCTACATGCTGGGGGTAAACGGAAAAGGAGATTGTTTTCTGTGAAGATTTAAGCGAAATATTTTGAATTATACAACTCATCGGTCTTTAAGTTTGTCTCCTGTAGACAAATAATATCTGGAGAATATTTAGATAAAAGCAGCTATAGCATAGGAAAACGATGGAAAAATCCATCAATGTTCCATTGAAGTATCAAGTTGAATGTTGTTAACAGATTCGGAGTTAGATGATACTGAACAATTGTCTATCTAAGTCAGAATTCTCTAAATGGTTGTGTAGTTTCTTTTGAAGTTTTGTAAACTTGCTTTTTGTAGATCTATCATTTGCATATTGATAGCTGCCTTGTAAAAATCGATTAAATCAGTTATATCAGTTGTAAATTCTTTAATGACGCTAATAGTGTCAGGGGAGCCTTGGACATTATCAATCAGTAAGACAATTGGTTGTAGTTTTAAATGAATGGTGGGGTGTGATTATCAATGAAATTTTCAAGAGTTTCCCGTGTAGATTGGACTTTAGATAAGCGCGGTTTTTTTGGTTTAGAGGGTTTGCATTTTCCAAACAGACTTTCTGATGAAATTGCTGAGTCTAAAGGAGGCGTGTCGATCTCACCATTACTGTGTTTTATGAAAGAACTTGCGTTTTCGCAATTCGCAAGTTACAAAAACTATTAATATTATGAAAGTAGTGTAAGACTTTTTTGATAAACATGAACTTAGTCTGGAACTAAGGTTGTTTCAGAAATATATGAATATTTTCAATCAATATAAAATCAACTATGCTTACGGGGCTTGGGTATATTCTGCATCAAATTGTGTGTAACCCACAGAAATAGATGGTGTTATGAACTCAAAATCGCCAAAATATGACTTAGATCTTTTTGAAATAAGCGATTCAATTATTCAAAAAAAAATAACAAATAATTAATTAATTATTATAATAAATTAATTTTCTTATTTCTCGTTACAGGTGACAAATACGAAGCGGTTTCCATGGACAACGGCTACAAGAAATACATGATGCTGAAAATACGTCGAGTGACCAAGATAGATTTCGGGTCATACAAGTGTGTAGCCAAAAATTCGTTAGGAGAAACGGACGGAGTGATCAAACTTGAAGGTAAATATAATAGTTTTATGTAATAATACAGTATTATTTATAAATAATTCGCCAAAGATGTAAAACACAATTTTTACGACCAATTAAATCCATAAGATAATAAAAAATTTATGACCCATTCTAAATTATTTGTTCAGAGCATTACT
Organism: Diabrotica balteata; assembly: GCA_918026665.1. Classification (NCBI taxonomy): domain Eukaryota; kingdom Metazoa; phylum Arthropoda; class Insecta; order Coleoptera; family Chrysomelidae; genus Diabrotica; species Diabrotica balteata. Next base: position 182,826,031 of record OU898277.1, on the reverse strand, counting down.
TACTACTTTATGTAGTTAACTTTTGAATAACATATACACGTCCATATAAGATAATATAAATTTGCAATTTTTTATTAATTTAATCTTCATTTTTTGAAACCAAAGATTAATTGTTATAGAAAAATTAGCGTACAAGAAACATCGATCAAAAATCTATTATGTATCACTTGTCTTGTCTGTGCCAGTGATCTACACCATGGGTTCCCGAACGGACCATGGCGACATCTTCTTAGGTCGATCGCGAAAGAGCTCAAAATTAATCAGGATTTGATCGAAATATATACTGATTCTTCTCGAATTTCTATTTCAAAGATAATAAGCGTAATATTTTATCATCGTGATGATCAACAAAATGAGGTAACGACACTACAAACGGTGAAGCAAATTCACAAAATGGTAGTGAATAATCGTCAACTGAAGGTGCGCGAGCAGGCAGACTTAGCAGACATTTTAAATAGTATAGCACATTACGCACATTACCTGAAAATTCTTCTGATTCTTCTTAATCTTCAAGTGATTCTGCTTGTTCATTGGCGGATTAATATCTCTATGGAAGTTTGTCACTATATCTTTTTTAATTAGTGGAAAAATCGTAAACACCATAAGATTTGCAGATAACACGGTAATTATGACTGAGAGTATAGAAAAACTACAAACTTTACTAGATGTAATCAATAGTGAATTCATTCAAATGGGACTTGACATCAACACAGATAAGACCTAATTTATGATAGTATCAAGGAGTCCAATAAGTAATAAACAAGTAACCCTTGGTAAACAGCAAATAGAGAGAGTGACAAAATATTAGGATCTGGGAGCTTACATCAACAAAGAATTAGACTCAGTCCAAGAGATCAGAGTGCGAATAGAAATGGTCAGGTGAGAAGCATGGGTCGAGAGAAAAAATTGTTAAGAACAATAAAAGTACGCAAGACTGCATACCTTGGACACATGAAGAATGATAAATATAGTCTTCTGTAAGTCATCATGCAGGGTAGAGTCGATGGCAAAAAGGGAATAGGTAGAAAGAGGAAGTCATGATTGCAAAATATTCAAGACTGGACAAACATGACTGTAGATGAATTATTACACATTGCAAAAGACAGAGAAAATTTTAGAAATGTGGTCGCCAACCTCCGTTAATGGGGACAACAGGAAGGAGAAAAAGAAGCCCTTATGGTGAATCTGTGGACCAGTCTTTGCAGACTATCTTTATCTTGGGGTATCAGTATTGCATAACAGAGTATTTGTATTTCTTTGTTGCTCATTCTGTATCCTCTTCCTTTGTTAACGCTTTTGATGATCTAATCCATAATAAAATTGAAGAGCATGGGGCTCAATGAATCCTTTTGTTTTATTTCGCTGCCTATTTCTATAGGTTCTGTAAGTTGTCTATTTCTAACTTCCATTTTGTTGTTTTGGTAGATGTTTTTCACAGTTTTAATATTTAGGGGAACTTCTCTATTATGCAGAAGATGGATTACATTTTTGAGTCTTACTCCGTCCAACGCTTTATTTGGGTCAATCAGATACAGACATGTTGGTCTATTATACTCCAGTCATTTCTCAGTAATTTGCTATATAGGCAATATTGCATTTTGGACACAATCTTCCACTACGAAATCCCTGTTGTTCATCTGCTAAACCTATCCTCTGGTTTATTAGCACTTGTAAAATTGTTAATTGTTCTGTCATTGCTACTTTACAATATTTTAGTAAATCGTTTAATATTTCGTCTTTCTCTTTCTTCTCATGGCGCCGTCTCCTTTCGAAGGTTGGCGATCCAAATGGCAATTGTAGTTTTGGAAACTGCTGCGCTAAAGATTTCTGTGGATGAGCGGTCGAACTCCTCAGGTGTTTCAGTCATGAGTTCTTTTCGTCTTTACCTGCTGCTTTTCTGTTCTTCAGGTTTTTAAGTATTGTCCAAACTTTCTGTACATTTTCAACTGAAAATTCGAACATAAGAAAGCTGTGTGCAAAATAGATACCGCGTTTGCTAATTCTTGAGCAAAAAGATGTTTTAGTCAAGTGTTTAGCAAATTCTTACAGCAAGAAAACAAAATTTTGGCTCCGTTTGATAGACCATAGAGGAAAAAATGTCCATCACTTCACAAACGGAACAAAAGAAGAATTGTTAAGAAAAAGAACAAAATTATTTAAACTACATTAACAAATTACTCGAACTTATTGTAAAGTTCGAGCGAAGAAATCAAACAAGGAAGATCGTGTTTGGCTAAGAAAAAGAATTCATTAACTTAAGTTTAAGTTGCTACCTTATGCACCCTATTCGCCAGATTAAGCCCCCTCAGAATATTTTCTGTTTGCAATCTAGAAAAAATTTATCAGTGGTGGAAGAAGTGATATTGGCAGTTAATGGTTATTTTCTGGTTCTTTTAAAAAAACGGTATCAATATTATTGAAAATAGCTGGTAAAACTGTATTGAGCTGAAAGGAGATTATTTTAAAAAATAAATAGGTAGATATTTTTTCAAAATTTCCCAATATTTCCAAAATTAAACTTTGTTGAGTCAGGCACTTCTGGGACCAACTACTGCTGCAATAAAATAGCTCTAGAACCATAATAAGTAGAATATTTTACTACCTCTATTACCTAAATATTTCCTAAGAAGAATGAAAAATATATAATACAAATATATTTTTAATTAAAATATGCATAGTTATGATAAAAAACAATATAAAAATTGTCAAGAAAAAACCAAGTTATCAATTCCTTTTTGCAAGAAACAAAAAAAAAGCTTTTTACGGACATCTATATCTCGGTAAATAAATCTGTTCCAGTCCCAGTAGCTTTTCAGGATGCTCCTATTTTAAAATAGCAGCGATGGCTCTCGGTTGATTTTTATAGAATTTACAGCTCCACTGCAAAATGAACTTTTAATCTTTTTCGCTTCATCTCTATTGCTATTTACGAGAATGAGAAAAACGGCATTGCCCAGTTTGGTTTCCAAGCTCCAAAAGAACGTTTTGAAATTAAAGTTGACAAAACAACGACGAGGATGTTCGAAGTCTCACTAGATAAATTGTTTTTTAATGTAAAGATTCCTGCATCATATTTAGATTACAAACAAATCGTATATAATAAAGATTTGTATTGATTTGTGAAATTAAAAAAGTATTAATCAAAATATCTGTAGAAGGTATAGTCAAAACCGTTTTTTAATGAAAAACCGTGTAATACGCGTAAAAAGTCCTAATTAACAGATGAAGTAGAAACATTCTACCAACAAATTGAAGATGCGCTGAAAATTTATATATACCTATTACCTATATACTTAGAGCTCTCCCGCCGATAGCCCGCAACAAATAATTAGAAATCAAATAGATTATTTTTTAATAAATAAAAGGTTTTGTATTGCGGTTACTTCAATAAAAACCTATCCTGGAGCAGATATCAACCCCGACCATAACTTATTGCTTGCTGAACTGAGAGTAAGGTTGAAAAAACTCGAAAGTCGGGCGTTATAAGAACAATGGACATACAAAAAATGAACCAAAGCAACGTAAAAACAACAAATGCAAGAATAAATAAACATAAAATTTAACGACATTGGAACACATAATAGGAAAGAGATTGATACAATGTAGAGCCAGATCAAAGATGCATTAGTAACAACAACAATAAACAACATCATACAGGAAAGACAAATAAAACAACCATGGATGACACATCAGATTTTAGAGATTTTCGCAAGGAACATTCGCAAGGAATATTTTTCGCGGAACGAAGAAGAGAGTTTAAGAATAAAGACGCAGAAAAGTACAAGAAACACCACAAAAAGGTACTTAAAGAAATAAAATTAGCAAAAGAATCCTGGCTTCTTTTCAAATTAGCAAAAATGCTTCGAAATACAGATCATACAGAAAAAAATGATATATTCAATATTCACAGAAAAATCAAAGAAATGGCAGAAATATATAGAACAACACTGTAATAAAGATAAAAACATACTATATAATACTACAGAAAAACTGGACAGATGGCAGGAATATATAGCAGAACTGTTCAGTGACAACCAACACATTGAAGTATATGACAACGTCGAGAATGTACCAACAGTAACAAAATCAGAAGTAAAATCTGCTATAAGTCGTCAAAAAAAACAACAAAGCGCCAGGACCTGATGGAATATATGAGGTATTGAAATTGATAGAAGACACTTAACTTTACATTATGACAGAACTATTTAACCGTATATATGAAACAGGAACTTTACCAAAAGATTGGTACATGTCCATATTTTATACCACTGCCAAAAAAGGCAAATACTAAGAAATGTGAAGAACACCGAATCATTAGCCTCATGAATCACTCACTCAAATATTCTTAAACATCATCCATGCTCGCATATACAAAAAAATTGGAGGAGGGTATTGCTTATGTACAATTTGGATTTCGCAGCGGCCTTGGTACAAGAGAAGCACGTTTTAGCATACAAGTATTGATACAACGAGCAAGAGATGTTAATACAGATTTTAGTTAATTTGTTTTTCAGTTTTCACTAATTTCAGTTTTCAGTAATTTCAGTTTAATTACAGCAGTCTGTGCCTGTTTCATTGAATTCGAAAAGGCATTTGACAAAGTACAGCATGAGAGGCTTATTGAGACTTTGCAAATCGCAAACATCGATGACAAGGATATAAGAATAATAGACAATCGCTATAGAAAACAAGTAGCCAAGATTCGAGTATACAATCAATTATCCGATGAAGTCATAATATAAAGAGGAGTACGAGAAGGTTGCATACTCTCGCCTTTGCTATTTAATGCGTACTCTAAACATCTATTTCGAGAAGCTTTAGAGAGAAACGACTGATTGTGATTGTTAACCGTAACGGGAAGTCATGAGAAGAGTTCCGAAAGAATGAAAGTATTGGAAACCATCAAGACACGAAATCTGCAATACCTGGGGCATGTTATGCGTAATGAAAGATACATCATACTTCAATTACCTATACAAGGAAAAAATCCAGGACAAGAGAAGTGTACCTCCGTCTCGGATATGGCACGTTTAGAAGAAGAAGAAAGTGAAGTAAAACCTGTGGCCTGAAATTTGCCCAAGTTACAACGCCCAGTATAAGATTGTTATAAGAAAACTTTTTCATTGATTGTGTTACTATAACAATAAAGTCCTCTTAAAACCACTTAAAAGTATTAAAAAGCACTTTATTACTTTATTCCTTATTTGCCTATGGTTCTGAGGCAATTTCTTTTTAATGCGTCGATCCGATTCCCCGCTACGCGATCCGAATGGCAAAAACAATTGACTCTCGATTCGAATTAAAATAGATAATTAACTTTGGAATTTGATTATTCACTTGTTTCGCCATCGCTACAATCGACCAGGGCAGATTGTTTTTTCGCTGGCTACTTGTAGAAGATTTGATTTGAGTTCATGGTTTTTTCTGTGTTTTTTAATACTCCTCGTTTTCGTTTATCAAAAAAAACAAAATATAAAGCAATGTCTGAAAAGTGTGAATTTTCATTTCTTTTTCGGATGTAGATGTAGTTAATTGTTAGCTCCCAGCTGGATTGGCATTTCTACTTAAGCCGCGTTTTCACGATGACAATTGGCGAGACAATTGTTAGAAGACAACTTACTGGTATGAAATTATTGTCTTTGTCTAAACATTTCAGGCCAATTGCCTTGCCAACTGCCCGCAGGTAATTGGCTCAAAATTTAGTTATCTCCGAGAGTAGACTGAGGACAATGAGCTGCGCCCAGCGAGCCCCCCACCACTCGAAATATTAATTGTCGCGACAATTGGCGCCGTGTGAACGGTATAGGCCAGTAGTATTGTCTTGTCTTCTGCCAGTTCCCTCTAGTTTTCTGGTGTCAGTCAAAACATACACGTGGTTTGTGTTATTTGTAGCTGTCTACTGGCATGGCAATAGTTGGCCCCGTATAAATATATTCTCGTTCAACTGGACTGACCTCCAACAATCCGCAACCACGTGATGACAATTGTCCAATGACAATTGTCTCGCCAATTGTCATCGTGAAAACGCGGCTTTAGTTCCATATCTTTCTAATTTTTATAAAGGGCTGATATATTGAGGATGCGCTATACACAGAGAAATCTCTTAATCTACTAAAGTCCATTCTCATTGATGACTCCTATCCCATTTCTACCATCAATTAATATCTTTTTTTTTTCTAAAAGCTTTGGGTATTCTACCAAAGAAGCGCCTAATGATGTAATATTATCGTCCATTTTTAACAACATACAAAGAGCTTACTGTAGCCCAGGACAAGTCATAAATATGTTCCTCTCCGGTAGTTCTTATTAATCATGAATAAACTAATTAAACTCCTTAATGCTGTATATGTTAAAATAGCCTTTAAAACACCAGAACTGTAGAAAAGTTGTGTCCGAAGACCAAAAGTCGTTTAGAACAAACAAACTGATTTTGTTTTGTAACAAAAAATGTGTATACTTCCAAGTTTAAAATGTCAATGTAATAAAAGTGTATAACCCGACAAGCGAGAGCTGGCGGGTTGCGCGTAGAAGAAATTAAAAAGTGTTCACCGTTTGTCATGTACATCGTGTATAACCGTTTAAGTACCTATACTATATACCTATAATCGCGATTAAGTACCTCTCCTATCTCTCTTAGAATAATTCCTTTTCTATTTTCGAGCAGGTCACCCGCCAGCTCTCGCTTGTCAGATTATATAATGTAACAAAAGTATTTGGGGTAATGTAAAAGATAACATATAATTTAAAGCTGGCTAACAGAAGGTGCCGGAGAGTGACTACTTGACACTCAAAAGAGGATTTGGCCAATTTGCATGCCCTACAGAGACCGTAGAATAAGAAAATTAATGACAAGGTAATAAACAATCTGTAGGTATATAACTAAGATAAATAAAAGTGATTATAGAAGTTGCTCCAAAATATGAGTGGGCGCCAGGAAAGTATTAACATAAACTTTCCAAGGTGTCTTGTAAAGCTATTTGCTGAAATAAAAAAAGGGATACAGGTATTAATTGAAATATTTAGTTTTCACCAAAAATTTAATCCCTATACAATACATACAATCTAAATTTACCCTAAAATACCCACTACCAATTATGTACAGTCCGATATTTTAATTATTAACCGATATATTTATGGAAGATTTTGAAACAAATATCATTTTTAAACAAAATTTATAACACACAGTATGGTGGAGATATGTAAATGATGTATTCTCAATATGGCCTTATGGATCAGAGTTGTGGGACACATTCCTTAATGATATAAACGATAAAGAACAGACTATGACATTTACCATGAAAAACAAATGTAATAACACACTACCTTTTCTGGATGTTTTAATCTCTAAGAACGATACTGGATATGAGACTCAGGTGTATAGAAAACCAACAACCACCAACAGATATTTAATTTTCAAATCACAGTATTAATATTAAAAAGGGGAATCATTAAATCCTTATACGATAGAGCCAAAATTACTTGTTCTAACGAAAATTCATTCTTGGAGAAGAAACAGTTGTTAACATCTGTTTTATTAAAAAATGATTATTCTTTATCGTTTATAAATAAGCAATTTTCAACAATCGATCAAATAGAACAGAACAACTTAAAACGAGATCCTACAGCATACATAAGGAGTAATACGAGGAAAATAACAATACCATACATAAAAGGATTATCAAAAAAAACTTAAAATGATAGGAAATAAATTCAACATTTTAACAACATTTAAAACAACAAATAAGTTGAGATCTATTTTGTCCAAAACCAAACCTAACAATAAACAAGAAAGGACAAAGAATTGCATTTATAAAATACCTTGTGAATGCGATCAGTTTTATTTAGGTGAAACATCAAGGCCATTAAATGTACGAATAAGTGAACATCAATCTTATATTGAAAATAAAGAATTTATTAGATCTCAAATATATAAACACGAGTGAGATAATGAACATAGGGTTCAATGGAATGATTCAAATATAGTTTTAAAATAAACGGATGTTAAAAAGAGAAAAATCAAAGAAACGGCTCTAATTTATGCTGAATGAGACCAATTGTGTCACAAATTTTTCGGCAGAATTTAGTAGGATCTGGTACGCATATTGAAAGAGAAACTTATTAAAAAAAAATACCAGTATTAGTAAGTCAGTAACTGCTTCTATTAGTGCCATTTGCAAAGTAGCCGTTTGGATAAGGGCTTGTTTTAAAACGACAGAACTTAGTGGGTTTACTTGCGTCATCACAAAGACGTATTGATCTAGAGACAAGGGTATTAATAGGCGAAATAATTTATGAAAGGAGATTATGAGGATTGGCATGCAAGTAACAATTGGTGTGTGTGTGTGTGTGTGTGTGTGTGTGTGTGTGTGTGTGTGGGGTTGTGATAAACAGAGTGATAGCAATGAAACCATAGAACTTTGGAATCGGTTCCCATCTTCAATGTGAACTGAAAAGTAGTATGTATAGGTTTGAAAAGATACTAAAGCATCCCGGCCGTAGGGCTAAATGACGACTGTATCGTCAAAATATCGTAGCCAACATGATGGTTTAAGCATTGATGCTGATATTGCTTGGGTTTTTCGAAGTATTTCATGAAGATATTGGTAATTATTGAAGATAATGGAGAGCCCATTGGTACACCATTTATTTGTTTGTAAAATTGATTTTGAAAGAGGAAATAAGTGTCAAATTGTTTTTAAGATTTAATTTTTTTATATCGTTTTATTATCTTTTTTTTTATTTGCATCTTTATTCTGACCAGATCAATATTCTACCGTCGGACATATATAAACAAAATCTTGATTTTCAAAAAGAAGGCAATGTCTTAAAATCACCCTTGACTGTATTCCATCATCCGACAATATTTGCGAGCAAGTTGCTCCACCGTCAATCCAGAGCGTGTTGCACCACTCGTCTTTTTGCTCTAAAATGATATGCATGCAGCCTTCTAATAGTTCTAATATTCTAATAGTCTTCTAACAGTTTGAATAAAAATCACCCTTCCAGTAGCTTGTCTGTATATGTTGCAGAACTTGTCTTAAAATAGCAATCAGTCAACACTTTAAGACATATTCAGTCGCATAACTAGGCATATTACTAAACTAAATTTTATTTAACTTAACTAAGTTTTGTTGGAACTACAGTACAGTAGGGGAGAAGGGGATTACTGTGGACCATTTTTACTTATGAGCAAATTAAAAAATATGTATAAGATTCTTATTGCTGAACTTACCTCACATATTTACTGTAAACATCAACTAACTTTCGATGTGAATATTTTATTTGTATCTTTCTTAATAGAACAAATATTTTGATTCAAATCGGAATCAATAATTTGTCCACAATGACCCCGTGGTGGGGTTAAAGTGGACAGAGTATGGGGTTATAGTGGACGCATAGTAAAACATATACAAGAATACTGAAAACTTTATGTTAACAAAAAGAAACTACGATACATTATAAGAACTGAAATTAATATTAAATGAAAATAATCTTCCTTGCCTTTTCGTGCCAGTGTCTACTGGGTACTCCAAAATTCCGACAATATCGTTCTTGTCGACAACTGAGACATCTTCAACTTCGGGAAATACGAAATTATTCACTTTTTTCCTTAAAAAATTAATTTGTACTTCCACATCTCGAATATCTACGATTTGGCCAACATAGTGTGTTACCGATTTTTTACCCATAAATTTTACAAGTACAAAATCATTTCTCTCCATTTGTTTGTCCATAAAAATATCGTTGTCCTGACCATCATCTTCCATCCAGCCTTCATCCTCTGATTCAAGTATTACTTCTGTAGAAGAATTGGAAGAGGAAGATTCTTTCCTACTCTTTTTGGTTCATAGGAAAGAGATTTCTTCACTCTATTCTTTTCTGGCATTTCAGCTCTTTCTTGCGCACGCCTTTCCTTCAAATCTTTAGCCTCTTTTTCAGCTTCCAACTGATCTTTCACTGGTGTGCTCGTGTAAATAGTCGACTTTTTATTTTTTCTTGCTTTGGAGTTTGATGAGCGATCTGCTTTTAGAAAAGGGGCAGCATCTTCAGGAGTAATTACAGCTGTTGATGTAGTTGCTACTGATGGTGAAAGCGTAATGGGAGCTACAGGTAGCAGTCTTGTGGAGATTGAAGCAACTTCTAATATTCGCTCAGGATCTTCAGGATTTCTTGGGTTCATTGCTGTTGGTGGTTCTTGATTCCTATCTGTTGTTTCGGCAGCTTCATAATCCTCATCAGTGAATACAAGACGATTTATTGGCCATAAACCAGCAGATCTGAATCCAGATGTTATATTCTTCATTGTAAATGCCACAGAAAAAGCAATACCACACAGTTGAGCAACATCATATATTTGTATAGGTCTGCCTGGATGATTTTGAAGCCAGTCTCCCATTGCAACCCGTAATGCAGCTTTATAAGGACCATATACTGCAACATCTAGCGGCTGTAGTTTGTGGCTACAATGTGGCGGAAACGATAAAAGAGTAATTCCAGATTCTCTAGCTAAGTTTATAGCTTCCAAACTTATATGACTTGAATGATTATCCATTAATATCAGTAGAGGGTTTTCTTTAGAAGCACTTAAGTGCATTTTTATGTGCTTTAGTACTTCTAAAAATAATTCAGCAGTCATATAGCCAGACTGATGAGCCAGACCAATGCTCCCTATTGGTGCACCATCTAAGAACCGGTCTTTCATATTCTTCCTGGGGAATATGAAAACTGGAGGTATTGCTTGTCCAGTGGCTGTTATAATTCCGCACATTGTAACATTTTCACCGCGTTCTTGAGAGGCCACAGCTCCTATTTGTTTTTTTCACTTTTCAGCTATACGTTTGGGTGGTGGTAAGACCGTGGATTATACTGTCTCATCTAAATTTATTATCCTTTCTGGCCTTCCTTTAAATTTATCTAAAACTCCAATGTAATTATCAAAAAATAAATCCACGTTGGATTTGTTAAAGGCTGCATCTCGTGCTATGCTTGTATTTTCAGGTTTTCTAAGAGATAAATCACCATGTCGTTTCATAAATGAATATATCCAGTCCTTTCCTGCTATCTTATTTTTAGTCCAATTCGAAGGAATTTCTATTTGTAGAGCACTACCATACTCAAAAGCTAGGGTACAAGCCTGCTTGTAAGTCAAGCCATAATGTAATTGAGACGCCTTCTTAAGATAATTGACAATGTGTTGTTCTTGTTCATCACAAAATATTTGGCGACCTCGAAATTTATTGACGCCAGAAACATTCAAGCTAACAATTTCTAACTCATCTTCGTTACCTGAATCATCACCAGAGGGTATATTAGCATCTTGAAGGTTCTCTTAGCCGAAATGACTCTTTTGTGAAGCATACTTTTTTTCAATTCATATTTCTCTGCAATATTTCTCAAGCTTCCTTTTTTTCTTAGGATATCCTTTATTGCACGCTCTACAACTTTTTCATCAATATCAGCTCTCGCCGTTTTTCTACTGTAAGTCCTTATCTGAAACAAAAAAGCGATTTCTATCACATGATTTTTGGAAATATAATCATTTGTGGGGTTAGTGTGGACAGCTGATGATTTGTCCACACTAACCCCGAACGCCATGTTTGACAGTAACAATGGAATGACGTTTCGAAAAATGATAATTTTATCTCATTCCATATCAAATGTAGTAATTAAATATTCCAGAAGCCATACACTAACTTAGGTATAGCAATTAGTTCAATAACTTCAATTTTAGTATAATTTTACTTACCGTGTGAAATAAATGGATACAACACACAAAATCACTTTCTGTCACTGGCGGCCATATTATAGAAAATATTTCAACCAACTTTTACGTGGTGTTCGGTGGCGTTAATAGTCACTTCCTGAACAGACTGGGCGGCAGATTTAAATGCGAGTTTTTAAATAATTAACAATGTCCACAGTAACCCCATGTCCACACTAACCCCCCTCTTCCCCTACAGTTTTACTAAAGTAAAAACACCAAGAAAGAAAAAATAGCATTTAAAAAGCATTAGCTATCGATTTTGGTTCAAAGCCGTATCCATTACAATTAAATCAAAATATTTTTTTAGGACAAAATTACGAAAGGTATAAATATCCACTTCAATTTTTGAGCAGTGTAAATATACTATTTTTAAAAGAAGCCTTTGATCAAACAAATATTTTTTAGGTCATAGCTTCGCCTTTTGAATATTTGAGAAACTAATTAAATCTCACTTAGCCAAAATACTAATTACTAGTTGAAATGTTCCCTGTAACTCGAAAACAAGGACATTTTACAGCGACGCTTCGTCGAGCTGAAGGATATCTCTGTTTCCGTGAATTATTCATTATAATACCATTAATCTTAATTAATCCCGAAGCTGAAATCAGAATGGAATTGACAAAATAATCCCCGAAGATATCTAAATGTAACATTCATTATTAAGGAGTTTCGGCCGTAGTTCAAGTATTAGTTTCGATTTCGAGTTTTGGGGATTGGGAGAGCTCTGTATTATCGGCGGGAGCTGTCGGTTGGAGTGGATGTGTATGTAGCAGATCCACACAATCAATACCATATTTGGAGCCAATGACGGGGGACAAAGACTGATAAGCTCATTAGTTTGTAATGAAATAATGCTATGAGTATGTACCTACAATGGGGGATAGAGTTACGCGGGAGCCTAAAATGTCTATATGAAAATCATCCATTTGATAATAGAGATCAATATTGTATTACAGAAAAATTATTAACTTTTATTATGTACTTATCTACTTATTATATACTATTATGTACTTTATAAAAATAGTATGGGAGGTTGTTAGATAAATTCGTTAACTTCGCAACTTATTTTTGATGGGACACAATATATCAGCAAATAATGCTATTATATGTCGGTTTATAACGTTGTCTGCTGTTTTCCGACGTCCAATCGCCACTTCGCCTGGTTATTTCACATGTCGGCTTCTCTGTTTCTTTGTCTACCTCTTTGTCTATTTCTTCTAGCTTATTCTCGGTCTACTTGGTTTCTTCTGGTTTCCATTTTAGTCTTTCTTTTAATATTCGTTATTCATTCATGTTGGAGCCAGATAAATTGTTTTTTACACGTCATCTAGTAACGAATATATTAGCATACCACACAGGATATGATTATTGGGGTTGAAAATCGGGAACACAAACTATTGAGCTAGAGATGGGGCAAGCAAATATAAACGAAACTTATGCGGACGGCACTCAGGGCTTAATTGGAGAGCTGGGATCGTGGATAAGTGAATGGCAAGGGGTCGCATTGGGCAACTACAAAAATGAAGCAAAAAAAGGGACTTACATAAATTTCCTGCACATTTGTCAAATAGAAACAACAAGAAATGACCTTAAGGTATTTGAAAGAAGGGCGCCGCTTTCGAAGAATCTTAGTCTTGCTGGAAAAAGGAAAAAAGACCCTTCTTCCCTAAAATAAAGAAAACACAAAGGGGTTAGGAGATTTTTCTAAAATAAAAAGACAAAATGTTTCAGAGAAATGAATTAAACATTTATTTTTGTATCAAACAAACAGTTACATATACAGATAATTAGAAGTAATTACATATATATACAGATTGAACGAAATAAATTCGGAACATAGGAATATAATGTATTTCGGCTCAATTCTGTTGTAGGTGGTTGGCCAACAAAAGATTGTCAAATAATTATGTTATAAAAATCCCATACTTCAGCGGGCTGCTGGATTCTGAGCTCATAAAAATTGAAAGCTACACATAAATCTACAATTTATGCTGTCAAACCAGTTATAGTCCAGGAAATGAAGTATTTCACCTCGCAATTTTTTCGTGCCTCGTGGATTGACTTGAAATTTAACAGAAGGTAGGTAATAGCCTAAGGATCAAAATCTATATCGAACCAAAGTGCGCCAAAGCCTAGGGGGTGGTTGCCACCCCATCTCTGAGGTGAAAATTTTTTTTTACGTTTTAACTACAGGTTTCGATTAAAAAAGTGATTCTAAACAAAAAATGTGCTATACATTTTTTTTATAAAATGATATTTTTCAAGTTATTCGCGATTGAAAGTAACAACTTCTAGACGAAAAAATCCACGTTTTTAATCGATTTTTCGCGAATAACTCGAAAATTGTGCATTTTATCAAAAAAATTGTAGAGAACAAATTTGTAGCTTTTAAAAAGACAAATACAATTCATTTTTTAAAATGTTTTTGCGATATAATAGGAACCAAAATACGGCTTATCAATGTTCAGCGGTTTTCTTCAAATGCCAAATTTGAAAGATTCAAAGTCAAATAAGTATCGGGAAAATGATGCATTTTTGGAAGAAAACTCACAAAACCTTTTTTAAAGAGCATAAATAGACCTATTATAAAAAAGACTCTAGCTCAAAAATTGAGTAAGTTATGATGAAAATAAGGTCAATGCCTAATTTTTTACGAAAAAACCGATGAAAACAACCCCCTAACCACCCCATAATTAAAATCGATCTTCACCCTTCTGCAATTCCCTTTGTACATGTATTGTTAATACGTCCAAGAAGTTTGACCCATTTAAAATGCTTTGTGTTAGAAAAAGTACAGCTTAAAGCGAGAAACGATTTACAATTTCATATTTTTTACCCTTCTTTTTTTAAATATGCACGAAAATACTGAATATATGAAAAAAATAAAAATTACCAAATTGTAGCTTTTTTAATGACTAAAATTATCCTTTATTTAGATTTGTTGTACAATGAATATTTGGCGAGATATAGCCGTTTAAAGCATCGATTTACGATCAAGCACCATCTTTTTCGAGCCCTTTAAACTCACCCTATTTAAAAACCAAGGGTTCCAAAAAGATTTAATTCACAGATCCTTGTAGCTCTTAAAAACCTCAACAAATCGTTTTTGAAAAAACACTCTATCGTTAAAAATTAAAGGAAATACGTTAAAAAAAACAGTGAATTTTTTTCTGGAAAATTCCATTAGTATAGTACAGTACATTTCGGAGCATAATAATCTACAAAACCGGTATATTAGCTAGTGGGGCGTTATACACTCGAAATTTTAAGCGTTCTAATTTTGAAATCCCATACAACAGAATAAAACATCTGCTCATATGTCTATGGCTTGGCAATGAAAATATCAGAGCAACAGATTGGGGATAGTATTCCAAAGATGGTTTGTTATTACCCGTACGCATGAACAAACAACCTGCACTCGATGAACTTTTGAAAATTATTTTTTGCCAATGCATAAAAGGATGCGGTGTTTTATGTGGGTGCAGAAAAGTTGGTTTATATTGTAACTCTACTTGTTCTGGGTGCTCAGGTGAAGGGTGCAATAATAGTCCACTAATAATTGAAGATGAGGATGACATAGATCACGATGAAGATTTTTTACCTATAAAATGTAAATATTTTCAACTATTTATGTAAATTTATAAGAATATATGGTGCCTTTTTATGTTGATAAAAATTTTTTTGTATTTAATTCTACTTTTTTCAATTTATATCTTATAAATTAGTTTATAAAAACTGCAATGTTGTAAAGGCTGATTTTCAAAAGTTGAAAAGTTGCAAAATTTTGGCAAAAAATTATTTTCACCGATAGCACTCATAACAATTGATTTTTAAGGGTTGAAAATGTATGAATTTGTATTTTGAAGTATATAAAAATCACTAATTAACTAATCCTAACCAAATTTCACTCATCTTAAGATTTATAATATTATTTTACAATTTTTGAAAATTAGGTGTAGTTTTCACCCCTAAGAACAATCAGGGTTCATCGGCATGACATAAACTATACAGCAGAGGGTGAGTTGAGCTTAATTCCAAATTTTTATGCAAATCGTTCCAAGGTGAAATCATTGTCTTCGCATTACTAATTTTTTTATATTAATCTCTAATAAGGGTCGCTTTTTAAGGGCTGAAATATGATGGAACTTTATTCAAAAGCACGAAACTATCATTATTTAATTAATTCAAACCAAATTTTACCCATATTCAGGTTTAATATAATATTTTATAATTTTTGACAATTAGGGGTAGTTTTTACCCCTAAGAACAATCAGGGTTCGTCGACATGACATAAACTATAAAGCAGCGGGTAAATTGAGCTTAAATCCAAATTTTTATCCAAATCGATCCAAGGCGAAATCATTTTTTTAGAATTAGTAATTTTTTTACATTAATCTCTAACAAGGGTTGCTTTTTAAGGGTTGAAATATGATGGAACTCTATTCAAAAGTATAAAATAATTATTATGTAACTAATTCAAATTAAATCTTACCCATATTCAGGTTTAATATATTATTTTATAATTTTTGACAATTAGGGGTAGTTTTCACCCCTAAAACCCTTCAGCACACTTCGGTTCGATATAGATTTTGATCCTTGGGCTATCAGCTACCTTCTGTTTTAATTTCAACTGGATACATGCAGAACGAAAAAATTGCGAGGTTTTAACTTTTTTCGAGCTTAATTTCCTGAACTATTATCGTTTCCTTAGACAAACCAGTCTTACGCAAACAACATTGTTGTGAGACAGATAGTTGAACGATATTTTATACAATGTCTATACCCAGGTATGGATTTATTTTTGTCCAAGTTTTATATTGGTCCACTATTTCAAATGCAGTTCAAACAGACATGTATTAAATTGTATGTTCCGTTTTAATTTGGTTCAATCTGTATATAATTACATGGATTTATACCAAAATAAATTATAAAGAAAACTTGCATATGTCCTATATCTTTCACTTATCAAATACTTTACTCCTAATAATGTGAAGGAACAAATTTCTAGATGCAATAACTACAAAGCACCAGGCTTCGACATGATCACCGGGCTAATATTAAAAAAATTTACTGAGAAAAGCAATTGTCCTACTGGCCTACTACCCGATTAATCAGCTTACTCCCAATGATGTCAAAAATCTTAGAAAGACTTCTGCTTCAAAGAATCTCAGAAGAAATCGAAATTAATTCAGTGATCCCAACACACCAGTCTGGTTTCCGCGAAATCCAACTCTACAACAATGTCATAGCATCGTTAAAAATATTAATGTATGCCTCGAGGAGAAAAAATTTGCATGGCTGCCTTCCTGGATATAGAATCTGAATATATAAACTTAAGTTATCCTTTCCCACTCCTCACTATCTACCCTTAAACTCATACCTCACAGAATGTCACTTTCAAGTCAGATTCCTTACAGAAACCTTTCATTACTATCCCATAAAATCCGGTCTCCCTCAAGGAAGTGTCCTGGATCCCCTCGTGTACCTCATATACACTACTGATACCTCAACACCAAATACAACCACAGTGACAATGTTCGTAGATGACACCACCATAATATCCATCGATTATGACCCCCAAGTAGCATCAGGAAATCGTCAAATACACCTGAACCTACTACAAGACTGGATAAATAGATGAAAAATCAAAGTTAAACATACTAAGTCTAATCAAATTACATTTACCAATAGGAACATCATATCACCGAGAATCAGATTGAACAACATATTACTACCAGTAAAAACAGAAGTCAAATACCTGCGAATGACACTTGATCAAAAGTTCATTTGGAAAGCACCAAAAAAATCCAAATCAACATGAAAATACGTCAATAGAATTGGCTAATAGGCCGAAAATCACAGTTATCTATAGATAATAAACTTCTCTTGTATAAGTACATAATAAAGCCTATATGGACATATGAAGTGCAACCATGAAGCTGTGCAAGGCCTTCTTATACCAAAATCATTCAGAGAATCCAATCCAAAATACTCCAAAATGATTTTCAACATGCTGTGGTACGTTAGTAACAAAACATCGCATGATGACTCTATAATACCATTCGTTGAAGACGAAATCAGAAGACTAACAAAAAACTATTTATAACATCTGCCAGCCCACCCCAACGAAGAAGCAAGACAGCTACACCTCCAACCAAAAGTCAGACGAAGATTGAAGAGCCAATGGCCAACAGACTTTTTTTACTAATTTCAATTTTAATTTTCATTTCATAAAATTTCAATAGCTTGTAATTTTTTTTTGAACCTATTGTCTATCCTTTCATTGTTGGATATAGGTCTCCCCCAGTTCTCTCCATCTTTCCCTATCTTGAGCTGTTCTCTGCCATGTGGGACCTCCTTGTTTCCTGATGTCATCTTTCCACCTCATCTGTGGTCTGCCTCTTGATCTCTTTGCATTGTATGGACGCCACTTTCCGATGGCATTGTTCCATCGTCCGTCTTGGAGACGTTCATTGTGTCCAGCCCATTTCCATTTCAGTTTTGCTGCTTGTTCTATCGCGTCTACTGGCTTTGTTCTGGTTCTGATCCACTGGTTACGTTTTCTATCTCTAAGTGATACACCCAACATTTGTCTCTCCATCGCTCTTTGTGCCTTCCTTATCCTATCCAAATTGGCCTGTGTAAATGTCCATGTCTGTGCTCCGTAGGTGAGCACCGGTATGATACAGGAGTTATATACCTTGCTTCGTAAGTATAGAGGGATTGTTTGATTTTTTAGAACGTATGAAAGTTTGCCGAACGCTGCCCATCCCTTGTAATAGCAGATTGTAAATTTGCAAATTTAATAAAAAAAACAATCTTCCACTTAATTTCCTACCAAAAAAACTTGTGAATATCGGGACATATGAATAATCGTTTTACATCACCTGACTTGATATTTAAACGATAAAACGAAATAAAAAATGTTGTTTCTTGCTTAATAATTTAAGTCAATTATTTATATTAAAAAATAAAAGTAAGTGCTAACTCTTTCTATAAACTAAGGTGTCCACAGTCCACAAATCTTACGAAAACGAACTACAATAATCCAAGGAAGAGCTATCACTCCTAATCCTATAAAAGCGAAAGATTTCAACCAGCTTTAAGTTAACCTAAACGGGAGTTAACTAAGGAAGAATGTTAATAGGGTTAAGGAAGATAATTAACTTTATTGGCGAAATGCTCGCCGAGGGGTGGAAACCCTTCTCGGGAATTTCTCAAGCACTGACTTCTGGAATTTCCACGACGTAAAGAGTCCATTTGATGAAGGCGCTGAGTTTATGCAGAAATATTTGCCGGGGAGCAGGTGATGCTGGATGAAATAAGGACGTAAAGAAAGGAATGTTTGAATTAAAAATTCGTTTTATTACTAATTATAAGTGGCATTAAAGGTGATTCAAAGGAGCTGCGCTTGGGACATTTATATGTATATAAAACTTAGAAGTAGAAATGTAAATGTTAATTAAACGCTACCGAATTACTTAGAAAGATAAGATATACTGAATAAAAGCAATATTTAATAAAAGTAACGAATAAGTGATATTACATCAACAGAGAAAGACGTCGAGGAAGGATCTAAGAGGAACTGATCCAAAAACTAGTGGGGAAGGCTCAACGGCATATCAACATATTATATTTTGATCAAGGATAGCTAATAGAAAATACAGAAATAACGAAACAAACGGTTATATGCTATTTATGGACCTTGAAAAGTATCGGATTAAATTCATCTAATGCTAACATTACATTAAAAATTGGTTCATCATCATTCATTCCTCAACCTCTTGCATCCACTGTTGGATATAGGTCTCCTCCATGTTCTTCCACTGTTCTCTATCTTGCGCCTTCTGTATCCAATTTCCGACTGTTTTTCTCAAGTCGTCCATCCATCTTTTTGGTGGTCTGCCTCGGTGTCTTTTGTCTTCTCTAGGTCTCCATTCTATGAGTCTTTTGGTCCACCTATTATCATTTAAACGTGCTATATGTCCAGCCCATCTCCATTTGCCTTGTGCAATTTTTTCTACGACATCTGTCACTTTAGTCCTCTCTCTCACTATCCTATTTGGTACCATATCTCTTCTACTTATTCCCAACATTGCTCTTTCCATTTTTCTTTGGGTTACTCTTAATTTATTTGCAGAATGTTTGGTTAAAGTTATTGTTTCGGAACCATATGGCAGTATGCATTCGTTGTAAACCTTTTTCTTCAAGCAAATCGGTAGCGTTCCTTTTAGAATATCTCACATCTTGCCAAATGCTGCCCATCCCAAGCCTATGCGACGCTGGATCTCACAAGTTTGATTGTCTTTTCCTATTATAATTTCATGACCTAAATAGATATAGCTAAAGACCTGATGTACTTCGTTCCCATCTACCCTCATAACATCACTTGGAACTAAATTGGTCATGTATTTTGTTTTTTCAAAGTTTATGTTCAGGCCTATTTGTTCTATTGATTGTTTTAGTTCTTCCATCATTTTGTGAGCTTCATTTAAACTCTCGGCTATAATGACAATATCATCTGCAAAGCGCAAGTGGCTTAAATATTCACCATCAATATTTATTCCCTTTTAGCCCAATCTAGTTTTTTAAAGGCATATTCCAGAGCTGCAGTGAATAGTTGGGGGGAGATGGTGTCGCCCTGTCTAATTTCTCGCTCAATTCTATATTTATCGGTAAAGTCATGGAGTTTAACAGAAGCTGTTGCGTTGTTGTATATATGTTTTATCAAATTTGTATATCTGTAGTCTACTCGGCTTTGTTCTAATGCTTCTAATACTGCCGGTAATTCCACGGTATCAAAAGCTTTCTTGAAGTCTATGAAAATCAACGTGAGTGGTTTATTATATTCAACACATTTTTCAATTAGTATTTCAAGTGCTTGTAGGTGGTCATTTGTTCCATAACCTTTCCTAAACCCAGCTTGCTCCTTAGACTAATAGAAATCTAATTTTCGTTCTAAACGTTTTGTGATGATCTTGGTAAACCATTTGTAGAGATGTGACAACAGACTTATCGGTCTATAATTCTCTAGGTATAATATATCTCCTTTTTTGTGTATTAGGATAGTAATTGCATTGTTCCATTTTGTAGGGACAATACTTTGGTTTAGACATAGGTTGAATAGTTCAGTTACTACTTCCAGCAGTTTCTTGCCTCCTACTTTAACAGCTTCTATTACTATTTGGTCATCTCCCGGAGCCTTGTTGTTTTTCATTTCCTTTAGAGTTCGTTTCACTTCTTCTATCGTTATGGTAGGCAGAAGTTCGGATCCTTGGTTCATTCCTTCCATGTCTTTTAGTTTAACAATTTCCTTTTTACCATCACAAAGCTTTCTTCTGAGTATTTTCATATTTCCATTTTGCTCAATCACATTTTGTATTTTCTCAGTATTATACTTTTTTTGATCTTTACGAATTGCTTTTGAGATATCTCTGTTCAGATTTCTGAGTTCAGCTGAGTCGCCTTTCTGCTCTGATCTCTTGATTTTTCTTTCTTTAATAAGCTTTCTGGTGTTTTCGCTCAGTTGCTCTTCTTTTCCGGCTGGTCTAGCACAGTACTGTTTTTGTGCTGTCAATATCGCTTCTGTGATTGCATTATTTACGGTTTCAACATCTGTCTAAAGAGGGTGGTTTAAGGCCCGATTTATAGCTTTCACATATTCTTTTGTGTTTTCTGGTGTACTTCATTTTTTTAATTCTCTTCTCTTTATTAAAAATTGGTTAACTATGTAAAATTGGTCAAATATTTGTATCACAATACCTATTTCATTCAAAACATAGAAGTGTCCTGAGCCTACGTACCAGTAGTTCCACTGGCTGTATATATTACGTAGAACTGATGACAAATAAATACTCACAAGGAATCTACGTTCCTGTAGTTGGCTGTATACCATGTATTAAAATTTAATTAAAAATCCTTTGTAAAAGGTATATTTTAGGCCCAAACGGGCTAAGTTAAAAAGACAAAACGTTTTCGGAAACCATGTTCCATCATCAGTGTCTAGGAGTACATGAATGAAGCCACCAAGATTAAATATGTGGGTAAAAACCCGATTACATATGTTTAATTACATTTAGTTTTAAATTAATGTTGAAATGATATAAGATTACAGAGTTACCGATGGATTTGGTAACATGGCGACATATGACATTGATTTTATCTATGGTCATATGTCGCCATGTTACCAAATCCATCGGTAACTCTGTAATCTGATATCATTTCAACATTAATTTAAAACTAAATGTAATTAAACATATGTAATCGGGTTTTTACCCACATATTTAATCTTGGTGGCTTCATTCATGTACTCCTAGACACTGATGATGGAACATGGTTTCCGAAAACGTTTTGTCTTTTTAACTTAGCCCGTTTGGGCCTAAAATATACCTTTTACAAAGGATTTTTAATTAAAAAATAAATACTATTTCCACTCAGAAATGGATTGGTCGAAGTGGTGTGATTGAACAGCTGACAAGAACACCCGACTTAATACCACTAGATTTTTTCTGTTGGTTTATCTGAAAAACAAGTTTATTTTAACGCACCAACTAACTTTAACGGTATTAAAAATAGCATTTATCGTAAAATTAAGAAATTACTGTAGAAATTATTAATAATTATATTCGGAGCTTTCATAATACATTGTATTCTTATTAACATACTATTTTAGGCAGTATTGTAAGCATTTATTATAATTAATAAATGGTAATTTAGTTCAGCTATTGAATTTTATATTTAACTAGCATATAACTACATATAACTAGCATTTTGTGAAAAAAATGAACTTTTTGGGATAAACCGTTTAAAGTTTTTTTTTTATTTCAAGATGGCGGCGTTACAGGATATAGAAATGAGAAACAAACTTAGAAGATCCTCTAAAAAATATAGAATGCAAATACATATAATATCATTATACATATCATCATCATCTTTGGCTCGACAATCCTCTGTGGATGCCTGCTCTAAGATTCGTCGCCATTCTGTTCGGTTTTTGGCAACATGTTGCCATCTTCCGATTTTTAATATTCATAAGTCGGTTTCTACTCCATCTAACCACCTAATTCGCGGTCGGCCTTTGCTTTTTTTTCCTACAGGTGTTCCTGTGGTTAGCTTTTTAGCAATGGTATTTTCTGGCATTCGTATTATGTGTCCAGCCCATCTAAGTCGCTGTATTTTAATGAACGTTATGACATCTGGCTCATCAAAGAGCTGATACAATTCAAAATTATATCTTCTGGGCCACTGCCCTTGGTCGTTTACAGCTCCAAATATTTTGCGGAGTATTTTACGCTCAAATATTCCAAAAGTCTTCCATCTTTCTGCGTTAGAGTCCATGTTTCTGCTCCATATGTGAGGACCGGCCCAGCAATGTTTTGTATATAATAATTTTAGTTTTTCTTTGAATGTTTCTTGAGTGAAAATGCTTTTGGAGTCCATAGTATGCCCTATTTGTAAGATTTATTCGTCTTTTGATTTCTTCGCTTGTTTTATTGGTAGCAGTCAATAGCGACCCAAGGTATGTGAAGTTGTCAACACGTCCAAAGGTATGACTTTCAAAGACTGTTTCTCGTTCCTCATTTGCTATCTGATCCTTTGCAACCAACATGTACTTGGTTTTGTCTTCGTTGATGACTAGACCGACCTGTTTCGCTGCTGTTTCCAATTCTAAGAGATATTGCTCAACATCTCGCTTGCTACGCCCTACTATGTCAATGTCATCAGCATATGCTAAGACTTGTATCGATCTATTGTAAATAGTACCGCCATCCCCGCCATTATACATATCATTCATATCAAATCAAATCAATAGCACCTTTTGTCAGACTTTTTCACAACCAAGTATTAATGTAATAAACTTATTGGTTTTTATTTTTTCAGAAATTCCGGCTCCAACGACAGTAAAAACTACTACTCATCTGGCTACTCCAGTCGCCAAAAAAGGTAAATTAAGTTTGTAACCCAAATATGCTTTTGCTTGACGTAATAATATATTCTCTATCTGGTTTAATATTTTAAATAATTTCCATCAAAATATCTGTAAACAATGGACGCGATGACCCATTATTATCATATCATTATTAACCTATTATTCTCTTCTGTATATTGAATTAAAAGTCTGTTCTAAACAAATATTTACGAGAACTACAATTTATTTATAATTTTAGAAACCGAATAAAGATTTGAAGAAAATATTTAAAACATCGATATAAGAGAAGCCTAGCCTATATACGCATGTTAAGAGAATGGTGCAAACCCGAACAGATCTATGCAGAAATCAAGAAGGTAAATGACCAGCGAAGCAACAGAAATCAAATCAGTCCTACCTATCAAACCTACCTCCAAACTCTTTTAGTGACGTAAGAAAATGAAAAGTCTATGGACATTCAGCGTATTGAGGAAGACACCGAAAATTGAACCTCCGACGATGAAGAGGTAAAACAGGCCATACGAGCACAAAAGAATATCAAGACTTCAGGTATTGACAACGTCCCCTCTGATCTATGTAAATTAGTTGGCGGACACCTAATAGGACAAATACGTATTCACATAAACCAGGATTTTGAATGATTAAAATATCCCTAGTGATTGGAAAAACGTGATTATATGACCAATATATAAAAATGTAGATAAGAAAAAATGCTAAAATTATCGCAGCAGAACTCTCTTGTGCACAACTTACAGTTTTAGCTTAAACTACAAAAACGACTAAAACAATTAAGTAGACGCAAATATACGAGCAAGAATTTTAAATGCTAAAAAGGGCAAGAAAAGCACCCACTACAATTCAAAGCTCTTGAAAGAGCCCCATATACTAGCAAGGTAATAAAATTATTTTGAAAATGAAAACATTATAAATAAGAAATTACCAGATAGTGAAAAATGTGATATCTAGAACAGAAATACCTCAATAACATAAACCCACAGCCTACGAAAACTCTTTTATTAAACTACACAAACCCAATATCCCCAATAAGACCTGTAGTTCTTTTTACAGTTCCGTCATATAAACTTTGAAAAAACTATTAGAGCTTATTTTAGAAACCACTTTATTTTTACCTAAATTTACACAATACAGAATTACACATACAAACACACAATTCATGATCCCATCCTATATAACATAAATTAGCAGCCTACAACAGAAATTTAAATAGATTAATAAAAATATTTCACTATCAAATCAGCTTTTAGAACAAACAAGAACTCAGGTAAATATATTAAAAGCAAAAGGAGTCAAAAGAAAAGGCACTTATAGAATGGTGTATACAATCTTAAATGTGGTGTCATTAAGAAAACCTGTTTTACCTCGATTTTACAAATTACTTATATCGTAATAGTATAACAAAACCTTCTTTTAAACCAGTTAGTATATTTTGATTGAAACTATTTATTACTTAACAAATTCCAGGTATTTATATAAAACCACTTTCAGCATTCTCGTTTTATCGGTGTCAAAACAACACCTGTCGTCTACTTGTAGTATACAAATTACTTATATCCCAATAATAAAACAAAATCTTTTTTAAAACCAGTTAGTAGTTTTTAAATAAAAATATTTATTATTGAATAAACTCTAGGTGTTTGTATACAACCACTTTCAGCATTCTCGAATTATCGGTGTCACAAAGAAAACCTGTCTACTTGGACCATGCCTACAAATTACTCATATCACAATTATTGGTGCTAAAATTACTTGTTTTCAACTGTACTGATAACAATAACCAATCGTACTAGTAAAATAAAACCTCCTTCTTTTTTGGTAACTAATTAAAATATTAATAGTGTACAGTGGGTTGATCAAATAAATACATTTGTGGTACCGCCTATATTATTGAATTGAAAGGAGTGTTTAGTGATTTTAAAATTTCAGAGCTCTTTTCTATTCATCCTGGAATATATTTATATATTTGACTTCTGCACATGTGCGAATTTTTTCCCTTGCTAACAGCTTAAATTTAAATTCTTTTAGTAACGTTTAATCAACCATAAGGTATAGTTGTGAATTGCTCGTTTTGTGATGTATGACGATAATTTTGCCATAAAGTTTTAAGTTTTATAATATGGCTAAATAAAAAGTACGATGTGAAAAACACATTTTTTTGTTTTTACGACTAATCAACACTTCTTCTTCTTCAAGTTCCACTGCTATCGGAGATTGGAAATCATTCTGGCAATTATAATTTTATTGGTTACTCGCCTGAATAGTTCAATTGAACTGCATCCAAACCACTCACGGAGATTGCGTAGCCACGAGATTTTACGTCTTCCTACGCTTCTTCTACCTTTGATTTTACCCTGCATTATATTCCTTAGTAGTTCGTACTTTTCACCTCTCATGATGTGCCCCAAGTATTCCAATTTCCTGATCTTTATGGAATTTAAAACTTCGCATTGTTTTCCTAGTTGTTCGAGAACTTGTTCGTTTGTTTTGCGATCCATCCATGATATTTTCAAAATACGTCGGTAACACCACATTTCGAATGCTTCTAGGTTTTTAATGTTGGATTTTTTAAGTGTCCAAGCTTCAACTCCATACAAAAGGGTAGAGAAAATATAACATCGAAGCATTTTTATCCGGAGCGATATATTGCTATCGCGATTACAAAAAAGTTTTCTCATTCTATTAAAAGTTGACCGCGCAATTTCAATGCGGCATCTTATTTCTTTTGTCTGATCAGTACCTTCTGTGATCCATGCTCCAAGGTATTTGTACGAAGATATTTGTTCAATTTCTGTATTATCTAGTACTAGCTTTGATGTTTTGTGCTTTTGTAAATACCATGAACTTGGTTTTTCTACAAATTGATTTTTAGTCCATAATCGTTGTAATATATATTTAGTTGTTCAGTAAGGTGTTGCAGTTCTTCTAGTGTTCCTGCCAGAAGGACGGTGTCGTCAACATATCTTATGTTATTAAGTGGCTCACCGTTTATTATAAGGCCCTCACTGATCTCGGCAAGTGCTAATTCTGAGATGGCTTCACTGTATAAATTGAATAACAAGGGTGATAAAATACACCCTTGGCGGACCCCACGGCGAATCTGGATATCCTTGGTCAGTTCGTACAATCTCGATGGATAATAAACACATACACGTTTAATTTAGTGTACAAAAAATTGTACGCAAGGTAAATACCAGACTATTTCCTTTTAGAAGGATGAAGAATTTTTTCTTTTTTCATTATAGGATGCGGTTTCATTGGTGGATGTTAGAGAACGATGACAATTTTGTAGGAAATGTAGACACTCTTACTTTGGTGCTTTCAGTAAATACATGTGGTCTCCTAACAGACGAAGACTCTGATGTTGAAGGTACAATCTCGATGGATAATTTACGTGATAAAAGATATATGCAGATTATGGAGTCGCATCTAGTGTTTTATCAGAATATTCTATAGCACAAAGGGAATTATGACCAAATGAAAAGTTTAATATTGTTTTTAAGTACTGTTTTACCTCTATTCTCCTTATGGAAAAAACTGCGGAAAAGATTTTTAGCCACTGACACGATTAGAGAAAATAGTTCAGAAGAAGTACAATTACTATATTTGAAAATTATGAGAAAAGAAAACCAAAGGATATATAATTACGGAAATAATTGCAGTACAACGACATGACAATAATTTAGTAATGCTCCAGAGGTGAAAAAAATAAACAATTTTCCTTATTAATACCGATATTATTTATAATTTCAGATAGATCAACCCTACCTCGTATATGTGTTTATTGTAAAATGGGCGGAGTCAATCGAAGTGACGAAAATATAGTCTCTACCACATTTATCATCTAAAACTTATCCAGGAGCGGACATATCCTCCGACCACAACCCGGTTGTTTTGTCGATGAGGTGAAACTAAAGAAGGTCAACAGCCCTAGCACCAAGAAAATCATAGATACAAAATGTCTCAAACAAGACAACACATATGTGGAAACCAAATTTAAAATAAACGAGAGCTTACGGAAAGTCAAAGAAGATAATGCAGAAACTCTAACTATTGACCAAAAATGGGGAAAAAGTCAACATGCCCTTGTGTCAGTTAGAAAAGAAACCCTCAAACCACTTAAAGGAAAAACAAAACCTTGGATGACAGTAGAAATTCTTGAACTCATGGAAAAAACGAAGAAAACATAAAGCAAAAGATCTGAATAAATACAAAGAAATTCAGAGAAACATCAGAAAGAAAATTCGAGAGGCAAAAGAGAGGTGGCTCTCCGATAGATGCAAGGAAATAGAAGATCTGGATAAAAAGTACGATAGCTTTAATTTACACAAAAAAATCAAATAAATGACAGGTTCTAGAAAGCGTACAAAAACGAATATCATTAAAAATGATAAAGGGGATATTATTACTGATATGAAGGAGAGATTATGTCACTGGACCAATTACATTCAACAACTATTTAATGATGAAAGAGAAGAACTGTCATTAGAAATCACCGAGGATACTGGACCACCAATATTAAGAGAAAAAGTCACCTATGCCATCAAAAACACAAAAGAGGGTAAAGCTACTGGACCAGATGAGGTGCCCATCGAATTATTAAAACTCATCGATGAAGATGTTATTGACGTAATGGTTGAACTCTTTAATCTAACATATCAGACTGCCACAATCCCCAGACAATGGCTGCAATCAACCTTTGTAGCAATTCCCAAAAAACCAAGTTCAACAACTTGCTCAGACCACAGAACAATAGCTTTAATGAGTCACACACTTAAAACATTTTTGAAAATAATTCACAGCAGAATTGTTAAAACTTTTGAATATGAGATTAGTGACACACAATTTGGCTTTAGAAATGGTTTGAGTACAAGAGATGCTTTGTTCGGCTTGAATGTGCTGGCTCAGAAATGCATGGACATGAATCAGGATATGTACTTATGTTTTGTAGACTTTGAAAAGGCATTTGATAAAGTTTAACATAAAAAGCTTGTAGATATATTAAAAAGCAAAAATATTGACAGTCGTGATCTGAAAATTATATCTAATTTATATTGGAATCAAACAGAGGAGTCCGCCAGGGTTGCGTGCTGTCCCCACTACTTTTCAATGTCTACAGTGAAGCGGTATTTCAAGAAGCGCTCTCAGACTCAATAGAAGGTATATCTATCAATGGAGAAGTTTTGAATAACTTACGTTTTGCAGACGATACAGTAATAATTACGGATAACAACAATGATTTACAGAACCTAATGCAACGCCTTAATGAACGCTGTCATGAGTACGGACTGAAGATAAATTTAAAGAAAACTAAATGCATGATCATGACTAAATCTGCACATGCAAATATCCAATTGACTATTGAAGATACTGCAATTGAGAATGTTAATAACTATAAATATTTAGAAACATGGATAGCATCAGATGTAGACCAAAAAAAAGAAATTAGGACACGTATTGAAATAGCACGTACATCATTTATTAAACTTAAAAAGTTTCTTTGTTGTCGGGATATAAGGTTAGAACTACGCCTGAGAATGCTTCGATCTTACGTGTTCTCTACTCTTCTTTATGGTCTGGTAGCTTGGACACTAAAACAAGTTCATCTGAATAAGCTGGCCGCCTTTGAATTTTGGTGTTACAGAAGATTCCTACGAATATCATGGATTCAAAGAATGTCAAACATGGAAGTAACCAGAAGAATAGGAAATGAGGCGGAAATAATATTAACTATTAAAAGACGAAAACTTGAGTACTTGGGACATGTTATGAGAGGGCAAAAATACGCATTATTACAACTTATTATGCAGGGCAAAATCCGAGGAAAGCGAAATGTGGGAAGACGAAGAATATCCTGGCTTAAGAACTTAAGGGAATGGTTTGAATGCAGTAGTGCAGAACTTTTTAGAGCGGCAGTCAACAGAGTCCGCATAGCCATGATGATTTCCAACCTTCGATAGAAGATGGAACTTAAAGAAGAAGAAGACCACATTTATACTAGAGGAATAATTTTTTATTTGAAATTTTTATTATTATTTATAAATATAATTGCTAACACAAGTGTCAATTTCAAAGCATACTTGATTAATATTAAGAAATGTAACGATTACAATAAAATAGTTGTATACCTTCGAGTTTAAATAAATCGAAAACGGTGATATCTATCGAAATATTACAAGAGCAACTTTTTTGCGTAGAAAAGTCTAAGGAAACAATTTTTATAAAATTTTTTTAAAATATGTAAAAATTAAAAAATATGTGACGTAATAACTCCCACTTACCCTCCAAAACTACTCTGTATTAATATAGGATGTGGTAGGTGGTGACATGAAATTAATTATCCTAATGTCTTATAATCACTCCCAAAATATAAACTCCGTATTTAAAACCGTTTGGAAAATATTTGAAAAAATAAGAATTTCAATTCACCCCTTTAAAGGGTTGTATCTCCCTTATTATTCAGTTTTATAAAAAAGTGTACATAAAGAAGTACCCTTATTTTTGAAAGTGCTATGAGCTCTAGAAATTAATGTACATTATTCTGGACCACCTTGTATATTAATAGAGATGTGACGTTTATAACTTTACAACTAATAAAAAAATACGTACCGGGTGGTCCAATAAGCCGATCTCTCGGCTATATATCAGAAACTATTCATGTTATAACTTTAGGAAAAAAAATTCCTTAGTAAAAGTGGCCAAGAGAAATCGCTGGAAATAACTTTCAAGATTCTGGATTAACCGCTAGGGGCGTAACCTGCGAAGAAAATTTTGAAAACCAGTTTTTTGGGAAATATGTCCAATTATACCAAGTGTTAAATAAGTAAACTAGAAAGGGGCATAAATTCTGCACAAAATTGTTTAAGTATTTTTTTTATTTTTTCAAATAATGGGTGGGGGAGAGTGGGAAAGTATTTGTGGATAAATACCTATAACTTTGGTTTGGATCAACCGATTTTAACAAAATTAGTGTCATTAGAAAGAGTATAGATCAATTAATTTACATCTACTATAAAATAATTGCATTTAGTTTTAATTGTCGTAGGTAGAGAGTACTTTCGAATAGAAAAAATTAAAATTTGTTTTTTTTCAAAATTTTTAATGGAAACACCTATTTATTGTAAATTATAATGGAACTGAATCAAATTCGTAACAAAATGGCGCAAACCGCATGTTAATAGCTTTTATCGAACTCGAGATATGAACAAAAACGCATAAACATAAGTAAGTATAGTATTGACACATCCTGTATTATAAAATAAATTAAAAAATAAGTCAGTAGGTACTTTCAAAAATTTTTATAGTAGAAAACTCTTAATGTTGATACCTATTTTGACCATTGTTATTTCATATGATTAAAAATTGTTTTTTCGAAACTAAGTAGGCTACCACAATGAATTTGACAGGGAGTTCATATTGTTTATTTATTGACAGCAGTCAAAATATTATGAAGAAGTGTTATATGTATTATAATTCGAATTGAAAATTGCATTTTTTTCAATGGATATTAGTATTGGTAATATTAGTAATTAATTATCAGTACTAATAATTCGTGATGAGTATATCAAATTGTATATGATTGGAGTTTATTTCGAATATCACCAAAATGGCGCTATTGCCTCACGTATATATTCTGTAAGATATCCTGGCAGGAGATATTGTGGCAAAGAAGTAGAGATTTCGGACTACTCATATGTGGATTCTGTTGAATTAAAGCAAGAACATTGATTGAATTATCTTCGGTCATAACTCTACTACGTCGCGTCGTTTAAAACAAGGACGAGAAAAACTACCAGTTTCTCTTAATCTTTTTGCCTTTCTTTCAAACACTTCTTTGCCATAATGTCTCCTGACACGATATGTTACAAAATATATACGTGAGGCAATAGCGGCATTTTGGTGACATTCGAAATAAACTCCAATCATATCATACAATTTGATATACTCATCACAAATTATTTGTACTGATAATTAATTATCAATATTACCAATATTAATATCTGTTGAAAAAGTGCAATCTTTAATTCGAATTATAATATAGCACTTCTTAACAACGTTTTGACTGCTGTCAATAAATAAACAATATGAACTCCCCGTCAAATTCATTGTCGTAGCCTACTTAGTTTCAAAAAAACTATTTTTTACAAAATAGGTATCAACATTAAGATTCTTCTGCTATAAAACAATTTGAAAATACCTACTGACTTATTTTTTAATGATATTTATAATACAGGGTGTGTCAATACTATACTTACTTATGTTTATGAGTTTTTATTCATATCTCGAGTTCAACAAAAGCTATTAACATGCGGTTTGCTCCATTTTGTTACAAATTTATTCCAGTTCCATTATAATTTACAATAAATAGGTGTTTCCATTAAAAATTTTGAAGAAAAACATATTTTATTTTTTTTTTATTTGAAAGTCCCCTCTACCTACGACTATGAAAACTGAATGCAAGTATTTTATAGTAGATTTGAATTATTTTATCCACACTCTTTCTAATGACACTAATTTCATTAAAATCGGTTGGATCAAACCAAAGTTATAGTTATTTATCCACAAATACTTTCCCACTCTCCCCCACCCTTTATTTGAAAAAATAAAAAAAAAAGTACTTGAACAACTTTGTGCAGAATTTATGCCCCTTTCTAGTTTACTTATTTAACACTTGGTATAATTGGACATATTTCCCAAAAAACTGGTTTTCAAAATTTTCTTCGCAGGTTACGCCCCTAGCGGTTAATCCAGAATCTTGAAAGTTATTTCCAGCGATTTCTCGTAGCCACTTTTACTAAGGAATTCTTTTTCCTAAAGTTATAACATGAATAGTTTCTGATATATAGCCGAGAGATCGGCTTATTGGACCACCCGGAACAAAAGAATAACGAAAGACAAAAATAAGACTCAAAAAAAATGTCGAATAAAAGGAGATCCAAAAGGAATCAATATCTCTATTAATTAAATAATAAAAGGCAAACATTATTTATTAATATTAAAATAAATAACATTTAAAATTTTTGTCCAAAAGATAAATAAAATAAAATAATTTTAAATGATCAGCTGCCTATCTTTCTTTTCCTTTTCTCTTATAACTCCGAAAAACTCAAAAGATCATCAAATTCTAATTGTCACATCATCCAATAACCCCCTTCGTCGAAAATAACAGACAGACGCGATAAAAGACCGTCTGGAAATTGCCTTAATTTGTGCCTTAAGGACATCTCCGCATCACTCGGAGTCTTCTCCCGTTCTTTTCATTTTTACAGTTATCGGCCCGACTGTATTAGTGTTTCTACTTTTATTCGCGGCAATATTAAGCCAATCTTCATCTTTTATAGCTGTTTAATAAATAAGTCCTCGGTTGGGGGTTGTTTTTACTTATTTTGCCAACAGCGGTGGAGATTTTTAAAGAAATATTTAAGGATAGCTAAACTATTATTCCATGCAGATAATCTAATCAGTACGTACCCATAGAACTGTAGACAAAAATAATAAATGAAAACTATCATTAACAATTTATTATATAAAAAATTTAATTAAAAATCCTTTGTAAAAGGTATACTAAATCTAGGTCTCAAATACTCCATTCCTCGCATGGTCTCTGAAAAAGACCTTCAGAGTCTCTCCATTGAGCTAGATATTATCATCCAAAACCTTTCAGTCCCTTTAAATCAAAAAACCTCTATCAGAAACTCTTGCTTCAATACCATAAACAAATTCAAAAACAAAAATTCTTCCAATTCTTCTACTATACTTAATATCAACACACCCTCATCTTCTAATTTTCCTTCCAACATTCAAAACCTTCACTCAACACCCAATTTTCACAATCTTTCTCAAAACAAACGCAATGATCATCTTAAAACTCTCAAATCCATTAAGAATAACATCAAATCCCATAACTTAATCATCAGTAAAGCTGATAAAGGTAACTGTCTAGTGATCTTAGATCAAACATCATACAACAATAAAGTCTCAACCTTCCTCAATAACAATAACTTCACTCTACTTGCAACAGACCCTTCAAAAAAGTTCATAAATAAATTAAAAGACAATATTAAACATTTCATAGACTTCTTCTCAGAACATTTTGCACCATATTATAAAATCCCAAGCAATCCTTTAATACCTAGACTGTACGGTTTACCTAAGATACACAAAGAGGGCATTCCTATTCGTCCAGTTTTCAGCTTCATTAACACTCCAGTTTCTATCCTATCAAAATTTATATTGAATCTTATCAACAATATGACGAACTTCATGACGAACTTCATCCCTCGATTTTCAGTCAAAAATACATATACCTTTTACAAAGGATTTTTAATTAAATTTTTTAATACATGGTATACAGCCAACTACAGGAACGTAGATTCCTTGTGAAATTTATTATATATTATATGAAGCTTTATTATATGTAGCTGAAGTTGATTTTGCCCATATTATAATTTTGTCGGACTCCTTGGCAGTGTTAAAATCCATTGGTAAATATGGACCACCAAACTTACAAGACTGCCCATACATTTATAGAAGTAAATATATTATTCAAAATCTTTTAACTAAAGGAATCAATGTACATTGTCTCTGGATTAAAACACATGCAGGATTTGAACATAATGAATATGTCGACTTATTAGCCAAAGAAAGCATTTTAACCGATACTGGTATTTTACATAAAGCAACGCTTTCTGACAGTATTGTTTCTTGCAAGTCAACATTGCTTCGAGAGTGGAGCTATCAGTGGAAGGAATACTCTTTTGTGAATCAAAATAGATACTCGATAATTCAGCCTTCTTCTTCTCGTGCCACTCCTAGCGGAGATTGGAAATCATCATGGCCACTGCGACTTTGTTAGCAGCGCGCCTAAAAAGTTCAATCGAACTACACCCGAACCATTCACGTAGATTACGAAGCCACGATATTTTTCTTCTTCTCACACTTCTTTTGCCCTTAATTTTGCCCTGCATGATGTTTCTTAAAAGTTCGTACTTTTCACCTCTCACAATGTGCCCCAAGTATTCCATCTTTTTAGTTTTTATCTCATTTAGAATTTCGCATCTTTTGTCTAAAGTTTGGAGTACTTGCATGTTAGTGACGAGGTCCATCCATGATATTCTGAGAATGCGCCTATAGCACCACATCTCGAAAGCTTCGATGTTTTTTATGAACGACTGTTTTAGTGTCCAAGCCTCAACTCCATATAACAGGGTAGAAAAGACATAACACCGCAGCATTCGTATTCGTAACTTTATATTGATATCACGATTGCAAAAGAGTTTGCGCATTCTATTAAAGACTGATCCAGCGATTTCTATTCTACATCTAATCTCTTTTGTTTGATCAGTATCGTCTGTGATCCAAGCACCTAGATATTTATAACAGGGCACACGCTCAATCGTTGTATTGTCTATTACAAGATTAGCTCTGATGTTCTTTGATTTCGTGATTACCATAAATTTAGTTTTTTTCAAATTAATTTTTAAGCCCTAACTGTTACAGTATATATTGAGACTTTGAACAAGATGTTGTAGTTCTACTAGCGTTCCCGTTAGGAGAACTGTATCGTCAGCATGCCTTATATTGTTGATCGTCTCACCATTTATTATCAGACCAAGATCTTCTTCCTCGAGTGCTTGTTCACAGATAGCTTCACTATACAGATTAAATAAAAGTGGCGATAAGATACATCCCTGCCGGACTCCTCGACGGATTTGAATTTCTTCTGTTAGTCTGCCCTCAACCTTGACATTTGCTGTTTGATTTCAATATAGATTGCATATAATTCGAATATCTCGGCTGTCTATATTTTTCTTTATAGGAACTTGTCTTAGTGGTTCATGTTGTACTTTGTCAAGGGCCTTTTCGAAATCGAAAATCTCACGTTCTGTGAGAGAACGTTCATTGCAAACAGAGCCTCCCTTTTACCCAGTCCTTTTCTGAATAATTCAGCCAGATATTCCCAAATTTCCTTGGTACAAGTCTTTTAGAGCTTCCAGGGGGCACATAACTTCCATTATTAGAATACGTTTCAAACACGCATGTTATCCAAAGCACTTATTTAAAATAAAGGTTTTGGATGACGACAAATGTGAGCATTGTGGAGAGGAAAGTGATTTAGATCATATATTTTTTGGTTGTTCTAAAAACAGAGTCTACTCATTCAAACTTATAAATGATTTATTAAAATATAA
The DNA here is from genome assembly GCA_918026665.1 of Diabrotica balteata. Classification (NCBI taxonomy): domain Eukaryota; kingdom Metazoa; phylum Arthropoda; class Insecta; order Coleoptera; family Chrysomelidae; genus Diabrotica; species Diabrotica balteata. Next base: position 182,790,132 of record OU898277.1, on the reverse strand, counting down.
AATAGCAGCTCTTTGGAATATGCTACATTTATTATCACTTGGCTCTGTAGACATTTACAACTCTTTAATAAAATTTTTAAAAGACAGCAAATTATTATTATAATTCTCTAAAAATTATTTAGTTAATATTGGTACCTTTGTTTTAAACCATTTGTATAACTCCTCCTCCTCTCCGTGACCTAGTGTTGTTATATCTTATATAAATCAATGCCTTGATAGGTCACTAGGCGAGAAGAGTGTCCCTGTTCTCCTAATATCGATATAATCTTCTATCTTGATAGGTCATTTAGGTAAATAATTATAATGATGACTGTCTTAGTTCTTTTGTGCCTGGCAGTATGACGATAGTCTAAGCCAAAAAAAAATTAACAATTTTAGACAAAATATATAAATGAAAGTCAAATTAATTAACTACCTGAGAAGCTGTAAAAAAGAGATCAGCCAAGTAATAAACAAACTAACATCTCTAAATTTGGACAATTACAGATTACACATTGTAAAGATATAACTGTTTTTTATTTGGGGCTTTTTGTTTGACACGAAAGTTGAAAAAGGACAATTGTAGCAATTATAAAAACCATAAAGATGAAGGTAATCTTGCCATAACCAAAGAAGATAAAAAAAATTATGGGAAGAATTCTTGGAGAAACTTTTCCACCACCTTAGAACAATACACCATACAAGAACCCACTATTGAAGAAAATTCATACGACAGAGGATAAACACAACCGCGGATTTGGTCAACATATAATAAGAAATCAAGGCGGATATGAGCTACTCCAATGCATTTTGCACCGTAAAATTAAAGAAAAAGGGACCCAGGACGAAAACGGATATCCTGGCTTGCTAACCTGACAGCATTTAGGGGCGTTTGGAACGGACAGACACCCTAAGAAGAAGAATAGAGTTATCAATCTATTGATATATTTCAAATAACACAAGCGATCTTGTTTTGTATTGTTGTGTTGATAAGCTGGCAACAACCCTGTTTTATTTAACACTACAGTAAGTATTTATAAAAACGTCAAGAGGTAGAAATAATACTAACTTATGGTCTACGCCTTAATAATTCCCAACAATATTTTTAGTGAATGCTTTGGTTTTATCTAGGAAGATTTTTTCAAGGACTTTGTAGGTGGCATTTAGGGGCGTTATCCCCGGTATTTAATACAGTGCTTTTTGTTCTCCTTTTATTTCGTTCTCCTTTTTGCGGTACCACCTGGGGAGCATCGGCTTCCACTCTCCGCTCTACTGCCTTAGCCCTTGTTTTCTTGACCGCTGAATATTGTGCTCCAGTTTGGCTACACAGTCCACACGTAAAAAAAGTCGATACTCAGCTGCACAGCATTATGAGGATGATAGCTGGTATAATTAAATCAACTCCCACCCAATGGCTTCCAGAAGTTGACGCACTTACACGTGAATACAAAAAGATCATAAACAATATAAACCTTCCGGTACACCAAGATACCGAGGATGCACGAAATACCCGTCTACGTTCTAGAAAACCACCAATGAAAACGGCTAGAAGGATACATGAGGAGTTCAACATGTATCATTCTTTTCAACATGAGAACGTATGGCAAAATAACATGCCCTGCATTACAAACAAGCGGGCAGATTTTAATCTTCAACGTAAAACATGGTCCACTCTAAATAGGATCAGAACCAGGTGTCCCTCAAGATCCTACAATGGTAGCCCTGAAGACTTCCTGTTTGCAACTTCAAAGTCAATTGATTATATTAATACACTTACTGTTTGTTTGTAACTATTAAAAGTTTGTCATATACCTATATTACTAGTGTTTGTAATTTTGTTCTAAATGTTTTGTTATTGCCATACGACAAATAAAATAAATGTTCTTCTTTTTTGTGGATTAGTACAATATCCCCTTCTTTACATTCATATGGCTTTATTTCTTTTTGCCAACTGCCTTAAATTATCTTGTATATAGGTCTATACAACGATTCTCCTTGTTTTAAGTACTCTGTGGGTATGCCATCACTGCCTGATGCCCTATTATTTTAATGATTTTTAATTGTCTGTGATACTTCTTCGTACGTCAGGTATTAGTCATCTATTTCAGCTCTATGCACTTCTATATGTGATGTGTAATCTACTCGATTGGATGTTTATCAGTTGATGGAAGTATACCTTCAGGTTTTTAAGATTTCCTTGTCATCGGTAATAATCAGCTTTTGTTTTAAAGAAAATTTGCTGTTCTTTCCTGGTACCCAGCATTAATCTCTTAAACTCATTTTAATAATTATCGTTTGTATAGCCTTCTGAAATTTCTGTTGTGTCTCATTATTTTTCAAAATTTTGGTATTTCATAATGTTGTTGGCATTGGCATTCGTTGATGTTTTTGAAACGATATTCTTGGTATTTTCTTTGATGATTCGTGTCTCCATCCGGATCACACACAACGCTATTAGAAAATATATTCAAACGTATAAAAATAAAAGAAAAGTCAAAGATTTTCCTTCGAGTATCTTCTGTCTCTTCTGACAAAGAAAAGATTGTAAATAGAATCGCTCCAAGAATTATTCCGACGATACTGTCATACTAACTAAAGACCTACAGCACAACCTAGAGAACTAAACGAAATAAAAATTTGTGGACTTAATACAATAATAAAGGAACATTCTTTTCACTTGAAAAAAGATTTGGGAGCATTAATACCATTTACAATACCTGGATCAAATATTACTAGTTTCAAAAGTATTGGTAATAAATTCAGACCAAAAATGTAACAAAAGCAAAACAGAAAGAAAAAAGATGAGATAAAGAATATTATGTGTACGAAATTTGAACAGCTGTCGAAAGCAACGGCAGAAAGAAAACAAAATATTCGTTTTCTCTATCACTGTACGCCACTGAGTTGCGTAGCGCATTTATGACACACCAAATGTAATTGGATAGATTTTTCAAGAGGGTAAGATGTGTCTTGATATTATTTTGGAAAGGCCTATTATTTTTTGCGCTTTGCCTTTTTGTGAGGCTCTTATTAAATATTTCGTACGAAATAACCGTTGTAGGCGAATATTAAGATAATTTCTGCGCCGGGATTAGTGTTATTGCTACGGTTTTGAGTTTTCGATTTCGGTGGATATTCCGTAATGATTAAATATGCATAAAGACCTCCAAGGGGAAGAATAAACGTGAAATAGTAATAAATGAAGTATGTATGTTTAAGAAAAAATGATGTTAGTGTTACCCTACGATTTATTCTTTAAATATTTTGATATTTTATAAGCTTTCTCCCATTCTTTTCCATCGAAACAATTCTCATGTAACCATATTCTTTTAAATTGATTTGTCCTAGAATATTTTCCTATTATTTCGTTGTCCTTATAAATAACTTCTAAGATGTTTGGATTGATAAGTCGCTAACAACTTTAGTTTTTAAGAGTTATTCTTTTGTGTATTTCTTCCGATATTGTAGTGGTGTTTACCATGCTTTTTAGGTTATATGCCTTTAAAATTAGTTTTTCCTCCATCTTGTAACGTATTGTCACTCAAGTGAATCCAGAAATGTTTAATTAAAGGGGTCAGTGCAAAAAGTAGCTAAGTCACATTTTTATGATTCTTAGTTATAGATTTTAAATGGTTTCCACATGTAGATTTTTAAAAACTAACACGTGTCATTTTTTTATAAACAAAGTACACCTTTAAGCTATACTATAAACGAGATAACATAATTATAAATTAATTTATTTATGAGAAAAAAATATTTTTAAATATGGACTTAACTACTTTTTGCAAAAAAAAACATCTAAAAATTAAAAACTGGAATTATGACAAAAATATATTTCTGAAAATCTTAAGTACTTATATGTAAAATTTTACTCATGTATATGAACATCACTTTCGATATGTTCCTTTTTATTCGAAGTGTCATGACGGCTAGTAGTCCAGGCTGTGAGGGGGCTCCTGTTGGGAAAATGTTTCTGATTCGGTTTCTTCGCGGATTTCGGTTCAAAAATGTCCTTTTTAAACAAATCTGAAGGGTGCCGGGCGAAATTTTTGGGCAGAAATTGTTTAAACAATTTTTTTAAACAAAGTCCAAAAATTTTTTTTTTTTTAATCTGGAAAATATTTTTTTAGGTTTTTTGGGCCATTTTAAACAAAAAAAGTCTCCTGTCATTTTTCTCCAAAGTTGATAGTTTTCGAGTTATAAGCGATTTAAAGTCTAAAAACGCGAAAATACGCATTTTTGAGGCTTGAAAACACATATGTAAATTATTATTTTTGAGGTTACCAAGTGTCTAAATTGAAGTTTAAACATTTAACTTCAAGATTGTAAAGAGTAATCGGGGCTTATTTTAATTTAGACCGTTGTTTTTTAATTGTTAAGTATGCGCGTACACTCAATTTTTCACCCGCCGCGACGCCGACGCCGCGCGCTACCGTGCGCCTCTATCGTACTTATGCATAGTTTACATATACTTACAAATAATTATTATTTATTGAGTATATATTTATTTATATCAATTGAGTTATAATATAAATTTCGTCTAAAGTCTAATAATAGTTACATAAAATAATTGTACAAAAGATTGTTAAATAACACACTAATATCACTCAGTAAAAGTATCTTTGTTTTCACAAAAATCTAAATCACATCCACATAATGGTACACAGTTGACATGATTTTTCTTGCAGTTGCAAGCATTAGTTTTGCAAGTCTTTTTGCATTTGCACGGTTTCCCAACCCACCACTATCAGACATATAATATCCATATTGTGTAAAATCGAGAGTTTGATAGCGGAATATATATGGCATTTCGCCAAATATATGTTTTAGCGAAAGCTCTTAACAAGTGTTGGTAAAGTGCGTCAGAGGTACAAGGTATATTGGCTAGATTAAATTAAATTTTTCAGTCACACTGTCTTTTCGTCGAAGAGCAGCATTTTGTAATGTTATGTAAAAATCTACTTTTATTTAGGTGTTTGCACTAACTTAATATTGTTGATGTTATTACAAAAAATACAAACTAAATTTTCTTCGGTAAGTTTTCATTTAAGAAGAGGTACGGAAAAAGACATTTTAAATCCATTCACAATTTTTTTAATAACACAATAATAATATAATACCCTTTTAATAGGCAATAAACAATAGTCTTCCTAATGATCGTTTAAGTAATAACAAATTAAGTATGAGCGCGCGATTGTTAAACAGGTAAAAACTTGCATTTTTGCGATATTATATTGTTTTTAAACACCGCGCAATTTAAAATTAAGTTTACTAATATTAATATTTACTGCATTGTATTATTTAAATAATAATTTAAAAATATTATTTACAATTGATATAAATAAATATATACTCAATAAATAATAATTATATTGTTCAAATTTGGAAGAAAAAAAACCTATATACGGTTATTTCATTGCGATGATTGATTTATTTAATTAGCCCAATGACAATAATTAATACCTACATAAATAAATTATGAAAAAAACTATGTTAATAAACTTCAAGGATTTGTTCGGGTTTTTTTGCGTAAGTGTATATGTAAACTATGCATACGTACGATAGAAGCGAACTCTAGCGCGCCGCGCCGCGGCGGCTGAAAAATCGAGTGTACGCGCATATTTAACAACTAAAAAACAACGGTCTAAATTAAAATAAGCCCCGATTACTCTTCACAATCTTAAAGTTGAATGTTTAAACTTCAATTTAGACACTTGGTAACCTCAAAAATAATAATTTCCATATGTGTTTTCAAGCCTCAAAAATGCGTATTTTCGCGTTTTTCAGACTTTAAATCGCTTATAATTCGAAAACTATCAACTTTAGAGAAAAATGACAAGAAACCTTTTTTGTTTAAAATGACCCAAAAAACCTAAAAAACGTTTTTTAGATTAAAAAAAATATTTTTGGAATTTGTTTAAAAAAAATTGTTTAAAACAATTTCTGCCCAAAAATTTTGTCCAGCACCCTTCAGATTTTATTAAAGGGGACATTTTTGAATCGGAATCCGCAAAGAAGCCGAATCAGAAACATTTTCCCAACGGGAGCGGCCTCACAGCCTGAACTATAGCGGTAGTCGCATTTTCCACGTCAAAAAGAGTCCTCGTATAGAATTCAAGGGAAAAACAAAAGCATCAAACAGAGAAAGCTGGAATATTTCGGACATGTAATGAGAGGTCCCAAATATAGATTGCTACAAAATATCATGCAAGGAAAATAGCAGCCAAACGCAGTCCAGGACGAAGAAGAACCTCATGGTTGAAGAACTTGCGAGATTGGTATGGTGTAGATACAAGCATGCTATTTAGGGTGGCAGTGAATAAAATTAAAATAGCTATGATGGTAACCAACGTTCTGAAAGGACATGGTACATGAAGAAGAAGAAGTATAGAATTCAATATTACCTAAAATAACAAGTTTGACAAGTTTTGTAACATCTTCAAACTTTTTGGGTTTTATTTTTAAGTATCTGTATGCTTATTGTTTAACATTGTGTTTCTCATGTACTTAAACTTCTTATTTATTTTTAATGGTGTATCATAAATAATATGGAAAATATTCTCACCAAAATCAGACATTTGTCTCTACGATACTTTCGTATAATTCCAAAAAATTCACAGATCAAAGTTACACGTAATCTATTTCATCAACAAACTTGTAAATTAGGAATTCCCGTGTCAGTAGCAACCAGTTATCAAGTCCATAGATTTGACTAGACACTTATTGATACTTCTTTTGACAACTTCTTGCACTATAATTATGATTAATTAAAATTTAAAGATACAGGATTTAAGTAAGTAAGACACTTTTTATTAGAAATCTGACTTCGCCAGCTTATAGTACACATAATTTTATATAGATGTCGCTATTTACTCAATTCTAGAAAATATGGACTTGGCTACTTTTTGCACTGACCCCTTAAATTATGATGTATATTTATATAAATAGAAATTATTTTATTGAAAGGTAAGCAATTTCTATTCATTACTGAATTCCGGTTACTTACCACACAGGATAACGAAGTTTGCAATTCCTGTATTTAGGTATCGCATAGAGTAGGGAGAGGGGGGCAAGTTGTTACACGGGCAAGTTGTTACACAATCATTTTAAAACGCAGCAAGTATCATGAGTTGCCGATATTTTATGGAAAGTTGGGTCAACCGACCCGTCATCTGTGAACGGATATTGATACTCAAGTCAGACATCCATCATAGTGTTATTGCTTAGAATGTGGTTTCGGGTCTAAAACTGTTCCGTTGTCAGGTGGCTTTTGTTTTTATTTGTGAGAAATTGGTAAGATATAAATATGTGTATTATATAGTTTTAAAGCGTATATATTTCTCGTTATTGGCATGCTATTGTTAGTAATTGTTTCTCAATATTTACCAAAAAACGTTGACTTAACCTCATTTCGTACACGTGGGGCCAGTTGTTACAATAATCTGGGGCCAGGTTGTTACTGTAACAACTTGCCCCGAACACGTTAATGTAAGAATATATCGAAATACCTACAATGGTTACAATATGGTTACCATAATTTATGATTTCACTAAAAATTCAATATTATGATCAGACATATTTTGTAGATAGTAATTTGTTTGTAATGAATAGCATACCTACCTACATTTATTTTCGCAAAGCATGTTAGAAACACAGATTAGGTTTTATTAAATTTTTCTATTATGAAATTGTTTTTGTTGTTTTCAGATAGCTTAACATGGTGCGAACGTATACCAAGAAAACCACAAGGGGTATTATTCCAACCGAACAATTTGAAAGGGCGGCGCAATCGGTTTCACGAGAACACTTGTCAATTAGGGATGCTGCTACTCGCTATGGAATTAATTTTATGACATTGTACCGCTATATGAAAAGAAAATCAAACTTAGGTGCTGAAAACAATAACAAGAACTTAGTCGGCTACGCTACGGCCAGAAAAATATTTAACAATGCTGAAGAAAAGGAACTTGCCGAATATACAGAGCATTCTGCTAAAATTTATTACGGTCGTACAACTTCTGATTTGAGAAAATTTGCATTTCAATATGCAACAGCCAACCAAATATCTGTTCCGGAAAATTGGAAGGTTAATGAAATAGCTTCCAGCGACTGGCTATATGGATTTTTGAAGAGGCATCGAACTTTATCAGTCCGGACACCTGAAGCTACTAGTATGGGTCGAGCTACCGCGTTTAATCGTCATAATGTGTCACAGTTTTTTAACAATCTCGGCGAAGTTTATGATAAATATAAATTTGAGCTCACAACTTTTGAGCTCACAATTTGACTTACAACTATCCAAAGGCCTACAAAAACCATTGCAAAAAGGTTCCCCTTTTTGCAATGATTAAGCAGGTAGTAGTAAGCAGGTAGGTGCTATCACATCTGGAGAAAGAGGTCAACTTGTTACCTTGGTCTTAGCTGTCAACGCAACTGGAAATTTTGTACCTCCATTTTTAATATTTCCGAGAAAGAAATTCAAAGATGTTATGGTAGCCAATGGACCTCCTGGTTGTGTAGGTGCGTCTCATTCCTCTGGATGGATGACATGTGATAACTTTTTGTTGGTTATGAAACATTTCGTCCAGTTTGTACGATGTAGCAAAGAGAAACCCGTTTTGATGGTATTAAATAATCATTCCGGTGATGAATTCTTGCAAAGAAAATGGAGTGGTTCTTTTAAGTTTCCCGCCACATACATCACACAAGTTGCAGCCGCTTGATAGGACGGTATTTGGCCCACTTAAAAGATATTTTAATAGTGCTGCAGATGCATGGTTAAGATCTAATCCCGGTAAATTAATGAACATTTACGATATACCTATCGTTCTTAAAGATTCATTTCTTCTTGCTGTTACACCTCTCAATATACAAAAAGGATTTAGTGTGACAGGAATTTGGCCATATAACAGAGAAATTTTTCAAGATAATGAATTCTTGCCTGCAGAGGTAACAAATAGGCCAATAACAGAAAATATAAACGCAACAGTTGTCATAGATCTGGCACCTATTGGCACCGAAACACATAGAACTCCCTCCCAACAGTAATCTTCTACAAGCACAGATTTTAACTTGGCGATAAATAAACCTGTCGATTCACCTACTCATATAACGCCCCAGGAGTTGAAGCCTTATCCAAAAGCAATGCCAAGGAAACCCAAAGGGGGTCGGAAGAAAAGAACTTCCGCTGTTTTGACTGATACTCCCATTAAATCAGCTTTGGAGGAGGAAGAAAAGGCAAGACAAAGAAAAAAAATGTAGGGGCAACCAAAAGTAACATATCAGGTGAATCAAGAAACAAGGTAAAAACTACTGTTAAAAAATGTAAGAAACGGACCGTCATTACGAAAAACACCTTCAAAAAGTCAGATTCTGAAAGCTCGGAAGAGGATGAGGAATCGACGTGTCTGGTATGTTCAGCTCCAGTTTCGAAGTCCAAAAACGAAGAATGGATTCGGTGCATTGTGTGTCAAAAGTGGGCACATATTGCTTGTGGAAAAGACGATGATTTTTTTATTTGTATTCACTGCCCGTCCGATAGTGACTAGTTTAACATTCTTGTAAACAGGTTTGTTCAGATTTTCATTTTTTATTTTATTTCATTTTGTGTTATGTTTATAATATTTTTTGTAGCTAAGCAAGGGTTCTTTCTGTGACCACTAAATAATGTTGTGGGAAGTTTTTAGAATTTTTTTTCTATTGTAACATCTTACCCCATGGACTGTAACAATTTGCCTCATAGTGGGGTATGTTGTTACAATTTACAAGTTGAGTTAAATTGATAATAACAATATGTTAAATATGATTTTTTAAATAAATTAAAATTAACATTATTTGTGTAAATGTATCAACTACCTTAATCCGATTTTAGTTTTCATATAAAAGATCTACTATTGCCCAAATAAATAATAGAATCAATTATGTAACAACTTGCCCCCTCTCCCCTACTCAAGATTTGGTACCACCGCCCGCCTATAGTTGAACGATTTGACATACTTTTTGAAAACTATTAATTTTAGACAAAAATGACAAGAGACTTTCTGTATTTAAAATAACCCAAGAAACCTAAAAGTTTTTTCTCGGAGCAAAAGAGGTTAATTTTGGAATTTGTTTAAAAAAATATTGATTAAACAATTTCTGTCCAAAAATTTTGCCCAGAACCCTTCTGATTTGTTTAAAAAGGACATTTTTGAACAGAAATAAATAAAGAAATCAAATCAAAAACAAATTTCTTACGGGAGCAGCTTCATAACCTGGACTATAATACATTTAGAGACATTTAGAACCTTTTTTTTTTTTCGACATTTTGTTTTTTTGATAATTAATGTCAATATTAATAAAATGTATTAATGCCGTAAAGAAATTTTTGATCGTAATATCCCACTTATCAGAGGGAAATTAGTTTTTCACTCGTAAGGAAATGTACCGTGAAAATGTACGGCATTTCCAAAAATGTTATTATTTTATGAAAATTAATTTAAACCATCATTTAAATCATTAATATTTATTCATTTTTAATAATAACAGACCTTTTATACTGTTATATTTGTTTTATTTTTCTATAACTAATGCGTTTTATATGTACCACTTAAGCTCTACACTTTATTCAAATATATTTTTCATAATCTGCTTTAAAGCTACAAACAAAATCCTAAGTATTTCCTAATAAAACAGACCCATTAGCAGTTCTAAATAACTTTACACCATTCGGTCTCTTGGTGAGCTAAAAACTAGGTTAATATTTAAAGAGATTTTATTTTAAGCTCGCTGAATAATTTATAAAAAACGTTAAAATCATGCAACATTCCTCACTCCTTTCATCCAGCATATTTTCTATGTAAACACAAATATTCTCAGATGTTCAGTAACCATTTTGGAGGGTAAATTATGCATATCCTTGGCAATAATGCAAATGCGGTTTTGCAGGCAACTCCAGGGGATCTACAAAAGGCACGCTAAATGACAACAGAGTAAATTCGGTCGGGAAAGCCGATGATTCTAGTATAGCAGGTCAGTACTAATTACTCTATATATTAAATTATAGTTTAGTATTAGAATTCCCAGTTTATTCCTAAACGAAATGAACATTTTTTATACAAAATTTGTTTAGATCTTCAACTTATACTATCGATAAAGAGTTTAGTATAAAAATTTCTTGCTATTAGTTATTGGCATAATTTTTTTTCATTAAGATATTCTTCTAAGATTGTTTTTTCTTTTGTCTAACTGTCGTATATAACTCATAACCTAACTTGGTTCCTAATGTAACAATAAAACACTGAAAACTTTGTTTTCAAACTTCCACAAAATTTATTTTAACTTATCACTACAGCTGTTTCGGCTGATTGCCTTTCTCAAATGATCTATTTTTGGCATGCGTTTACATTTTATAGTCTCTAATAAAATAGGTTGAGGAGGGGAGAACTGTTTGTCTCAAGTTGGTCATTCAGAATTATATCTGTGTTTTTTAATTTGTTGATTTCCATAGATTCTAACAAGGATAGCTTAAGGCCTTTATTTTGAATGTGAATTTTTTTTTCTAATCAGCAAAACCATATTCCAACACTTACCAGTGGAACAGGCAGGATTTCGGCCAAATCGCAGCTGCACAGACCAGGTACTCGCCCTGACCAATTATGTGGAATCAAACTTTCAAAAGCAATTAAAAACAACCGCTGTCTTCATCGATCTATCTGCTGCTTATGACACTGTGTGGCGACACGGGGCAATATATAAATTAATGCGAGTAATCCCATGCAGAAAGACCACTGAGGTTATTAACGCCATGCTATCCAACAGATGGTTTAAAGTTATATTGGGAGACAAGACTAGTACATAAAGAAAACTGAATAATGAACTTCCACAAGGATCCGTGCTGGCTTCCATGCTTTTCAGCCTCTACATAGCAGACATGCCAGAAACCACATCAAAAAAGTTTGAATACGCAGACGACTGGACGCTTGCCGCAAGTCATAAAGAATTCGAGGTCACTGAACGCATTCTAACAAACGATTTACCTAGGGAATTATTTCCTCAAATGGAGATTGCAACCCAATCCAACTAAGACAGAAGTGTCCTGCTTCCATTTGTACAACAAGATGGCCAACCATCAACCTCAAATCAATTTTGGGGATAGACTCCTTAAATATAATAAACACCCAAAATACTTAGGTGTTACACTTGACAGAACGCTGAACTTTAAAGAACATCTTACTAAGACTGCTGCAAAACTGTAACAACATCCTGCAAAAGCTCTGCGGCACTACATGGGGCTCCTCAGCACCCATACTTTGATCGACAGCATTAGGACTGGTATACCCCGTAGCGGAATACTGTGCACCAGTATGGATAAACAGTCCACATACTCACCGTGTTGATGTCCAACTCAACCAAGCCATGCAAACTATATCGGGCACAATCAAGGCCACGCGCACTTACTGGTTACCAGCTTTGAGTCATATAGCTCCACCACCCATTAGCTGGGAACATGCCCTTGTCAGAGAATTTACAAAAATCAATACTGATCCTAAGCTCCGCTCCCATGTCGGAACTTCCGCCAGAGACATAAATAGGCTCTGTTCAAGACACCCGCCTCTAAAAACAGCAAAAAGGCTAGTAGATCAAAACTTTAATGTAACTGAACGGTGGAGAGAAAAATGGGAGAATAACGCTGCACCAGCTAACTGGAACATGCCATGTATTACAAGCAAACCTGAGGGCTTCAACCAACCGAGACGAATTTGGACCACACTCAATAGAATAAGAACGAACTGTGGCAGATGTTCCGACTCACTTTTTAGATGGGGAAAAATACAATCACCAAATTGCGACTGCAGCGCCGAAAGGCAAACAGTAAAACACATGGTAGAGGAATGCCCGATTAGATCCTATAATGGCAACCCTTCAGATTTCCTGGCTGCTACAAAAGAGTCAATCGAATATATTTATAATCTAGATGTTTGTTTGTAGAATAATATTTTTATATTTACTGTTATTTGTAATTTATAGAATTTATATTATATGTATATATATGAACCTGTGATGTAGCCATACGCTAAATAAATAAATAAATTTGAATGTGAAGAATTTTAATTCGTCATTAAAAGAATGATTGAAAAATTTTAACCTTTTCCTACAACGAAAACTTTCCTTCGAATTCCGTTAATCGTTTTGAGGTGTCAGTTGGTTGAATGTACTGTGGGAGAGATTTTGCATATTTAAGAATAATATTCTCACATTGTAATAGTTTTTAAAAGCGGTAATAAATTATAAGGTCTAAAACTAATATTCTTATTCTCAATTTATTATTTATTAATGACTATATCAACACAGAACGTTTCAATTAAGTCTGTAATAAAAGAAAAAAACGGGCAAATGCCCTAATTGTGTTAATACTTCATAATGAACTCCAAAGTGCCCCACTAATAAAAAATTAAAGCTGCACTCTTTTACTTTTTAGATTACGACTACGACAGCGAGTACACTCTGCCGTCGAATGGCCCTCCGCCCATCCAGGAGCCTCCAGGCGCCTTCAGTGGAGCGTCGAGAAACTTCAGCTCCGGCGGAGTCGTCGTTTTCTGCTTCTTCCTCTCGATACTTTTCTTCTTTTTCGCCTCGGCAGCCGCGGCCTCGTCCGATGAGGGCCCGAGGTGATGCCCGAAATGAAATTAGGAAAGTAGTAGTCGAGGAAAGATGTGCAGCAGAGGGTGAGGACTTTTTTGTGTGTTTATTTTTAGTTTCTTTTTTTGTGTTGAAGTTAGATTTGTTTCGTGGGAATAGTAGCAGTTGGTTTGTTAGAGTTTTGCTTTTTAATTTGATTAGTAGTAAATATATTTACTATATATAATATATATACTTAGTAAATATAATATAAAAATATAATATAAATTTGTGAATAAAAAGTTTAATAAAATTTGTATCCTAAAACGTGGATGATATTAAGAAAAAATTATATATTTTAACCGCAGTCATCATATAGGATTAATGTCACGCTTAAGCTTAAATTCATTAGAAAATCCCAAAGGACTACAAAATCAGATGGTAGAAAACTGGAAGAAGATGATATATACTCGGCAGGATGGACCAAAGAAGACAAGCCAAAAAGAAAGACAGTGACAATTATAAAATCATTAACAATGAAATCAGAAAAATGATAACAGAGGCAAAACAAACTCACTACGAAGAAAAATGTAAAGAGATAGACAATCTTCAGAACAAATAAGACCAATTCAACGTACATGAAAAGGTTAAAGGAATGACAGGGCTACAAAAAACGAACCACAACACAACTCTTTTAGATAAAAATGAAAATACTATGATAATGACTAACGAAAAGCTAAAACAATGGAAAGAATATATGGAAGAGATCTTCGACTAAAAAAGAGGAAACCTACAAGACATATCTTTCGAAAACAAAGAAACAAGTATAGAAATTACAAAGGAAGAAATATTATATGCAATAAAAAATACTAGAAATGGAAAAAGTCTGGGGCCAGATCAATTGCCCATTGATCTGGCTCCGGAAGGAATGAAGAGGCAACGGAATAGTAGTTTCGGTGACTTTGCCTTGATTTTTGTAGGTGTGTAATTCTTTCCGAAGTGAGAAAGGTCCTAAAAGTAGCAAGATAGAAGGATTTTTGTAGATTTTCAGTCTTAGTATGATGTCGTTCTTATTGAAGCAGGTTGGTCGTGTAGAAAAGCAAGATGTAGTTTAATGGCGTTCAAGATTTCTGGTTCCTTTAATCTTGCTAAAATATATCGACTGTTCGAGTTATTAGTTAAACTCTTGGTGGGGTCAAAGGATCTAGATTTATCGATTGTTAAGAAGTTCTTAGTTAAGTTAATATGCGGATTAACATATTCAAAAGTCACAACATATCCCAAGATACAAAAATGAAACATATGAGATGCTATGTTTTCTCTGTGTTGTTGTACGGAGTGGAGGCATGGACGCTTACAGACACCACTATTAAAAAACTTGAAGCATTTGAGATGTGGCTTTTTAGAAGAATGCTGAGAATATCATGGACAGCAAGGATCACGAACAAGGAAGTTCTAGGAAAAATGAAGAAGGAACCACAGATTGTGTTTATGATCAAATGCATAAAATTGCAATATCTGGGACACGTTATGAGAAATCAGCACCGTTACTCCCTGCTGCAGTCTATATTGCAAGGTAAAGTCAAAGGTAAGCGAGGAATCGGTAAAAGAAGAATATCATGGCTGCTGAATTTATGAACATGGTTAAAGAAAACCTCAACGGAGCTGTTTCGAGCCGCAGCGAGCAAGGTTATGATTGCCAATATGATTTCCAACATCCGAAACGGATAGAAACCAGAAGAAGAAGAAGAATGGGATTAACAAGTCATATATTTGATCTACTATTTTAGTAGCTTTATTTTTATTAATTCATTTATTTTGGGCTTGTGTATTGGTATTACTTATTTTTTTTTAATTTCTTAAATTCTCTTATTCTCAAATACTTGTCTTTTATATTCTATTGTTTAGTATTGCTGTCGTTTTCAATTGGTATTGTGTTTTGTACGTTAATCATTTTTGCTCTATACGTTGATACCGTTTGTTGTTTGTTGTATTTTTTTAGTATCTACAATTATTTTTAAATAATGTTGTTATTGTGTCAACTTGTCGTCAAAGAGTAGCAACGTTTTATCAAATTGATAAAGGTTAAAGAAGTATATTTTAATAAAAAAAATTGTTTAGTTAGAATATCTTCTTATATTAGTAAAACAAACCACTTATACATCTAGAAGAGTGTTTCCCAAAGTAGGGGTCACGACTCCCTGGGGGGTCGCCGAACATTTCCAAAATAAGACAAAAGCACCACTTTGTTAGATCATGTATTTTTATTTTAACAACGCCGTAAATAGAAATTAACAATTAATTATCAGATGAAATATAAAACTAAATATTAAAGTCCGTAAAAATAAAAGAGTAAAACAAAGTCAAATATTATAATCTTAATGAGAGCTATGCGCCTGGTTCTGTGAAACTAATCTTTCAAATCTAGGCTGTGTATTTGAGACACACACAATTATATCATTTTCAAGTACGAGACAATTTCTAACTCTTATTTTAATGGCAGTCATAGACGAAAAACTTAAGTCACACAAATATTATGTTACAAATTGAACCAAACATTTTACAGCTTCACTCGCCAACTGGGGGTATTCCTGCATCTTTTCGGTCCAAAATTGGTCCGAGTTCTGGGAAAAAAATTGGAACTTCAACATTTCATCACTTGATATTTCAATAAATTTTTCTTTCATGTTTATTGGTATTTCAACATGCTGAAAGGAATCGGCTAAAAACGGATTTAGTATCCATCTGCAACTTTCGTAACTGTTTTGAATTTCTTCGGAGAAATAATCACAGAGCTGTTGTTTTAAATTGAGCAAAGTAACATGCATGTCAGCAAAAACTTGTTGAAAATTTGTAGCACTGTAATTGGATACATTTTCCATAATTTCCCGAAGGCACTGGAATGAACCGAGTTGTTTTTTGCCAAGTGAGGTCGACAATAAATCGATTTTTCTTAGAAACGCCTTAATTTGTTCTGTTGCTGTAATTATATTAATGTCGCGACCTTGTAAATTGCTGTTCAAAATATTTAATTGCTCGAAAATATCAGCAAGAAAACCTAGTTTCAGAAGCCAAATAGGATCGGAAAATTGATTTTCATATGGGGACTTCTCATCTTTCAAATACATTAAAAGCTCTGCTCTTAAGTGAAATACTCTTTTTAAGACGTTGCCCCTTGAAAGCCACCTTACTTCGGTGTGATAGAGAAGATTTTCAAATAAAGCACCCATGTCTTCGCAAATTTTTACTAAAAATACGGGTCTGCAAAGCTTTTCCTTTAATGGAATTTACAACTTTAATGATGGTTCTCATAACACAGTCCATTTCAGGAGGTAAAACTTTGGACACAAGAGCTTCTCGATGTAAAAAACAATGTCTCCATTTGGCATTAGGCATTATTTCTTGTAATTTTAACAACAACACCAGATTTATCTAATGTCATAGCTTTAGCTGTGCATATAGCAATACATTTACCCCAGTCAATATCATATATACTTTTGCGTTTCACAAAAGTGTCTAGTAAACATTTTCCAGTGGTATTGGTCTGCAATGGGGAACAAAATAAAATATCTTCTTGAATGCCATTATTTGTATCATATCTTACAAACGTAATGAATTGGGCACAGTTAGATATATCTGTGGATTCGTCCATTTGAAGAGAGAAGTACGTGCATTTATTTAGATTTTCACAAATTTCCACTTTCGCTTGAATATCTTCTGCCATTTCACTAATTCTTCTTTGGATAGTATTATTTGACAGAGATATTGTATTTAATTTTGGAGCCTCTCTTTCCCCACACATTATGTATGTACCATTTCAACAGATGCTGGAAAAATCAGATTTTCACCAATTGTGTGCGGATTACTAGCTTTGGCAACACGATAAGCAACTTTATAACTTGCTAATAATGCTTTTTCATTAATAGTGGTTGCCAAGGGAAAACTATCCTGCTGTTTGTGAAGGACGTTCAGCTTTCTTTTAAAGAATTCTACGGGCTTGTCTTTTTTATCTGGATGTTTGCTATTTAAATGTCGAAGTAACTTTGATGGCTTCATGTTTTCTTTTTACAAGACTTGTCCACAAATAACACATTGTGGTTTATTGGAAATAATGCTAAAACCATATTTAAGATATTCATCAATGTAGAATATGTTTTTTCTTTTTATTGCTGCTACTGCCACTTTCAGACGTAGATGGTTCTGCACTTCTTTTTATAAACTTATAATTTATCGTAGACGTAAATACGTAAACGGGAATACGTAAGTCATACAATATTTACTCATTACTCAACACCGCGTTCGCCACCATAGGCTGTTTGGATTCGAACTGAGGTTTCGTTGCGCATCGCTGCTTATATAAAGCCAAAACGAGGCTACGAGAGCGTTCCAGAGTGCCATCTAGTAGCGAGCGCTTTCGCGATTATCATGGAAAAGTTTTGCGATGTAGACACAAGCTAATATGTCGCGGTGTACAATGTGCAGTCGACTTCTTAATATTTATTTTTATTGTAAATGCTATTCTCAGAAGTACCTACTACTAATTACTAGTGGGACAGATCGCAATCTTTAAAATAACTGTATTAAAATAAAATAATTGTTTTTGATTTAAACTTAAACAATAAAGTAAAATTAAATTTGAGAAACCATCAGATAATTGTAAATTAGGCACGCTATTTCTGTCAAATAATATTGACTAAATGAGTGGGGGGAAATTGGGGGGTCGTGAACAAATTTTTTAGCAAAAAATGGTCGCGGTTTAGATAAAGTTTGGAAAACTCTGATCTAGAAAATTGACACAATGTCCTAGCTTTATATTTAAATACACAAAAAGTATTGTTTTTTATTTTCATTGTTTTTTTTTTCGTTTCAGATGACTGCGTTTCAAAGTGTGCCATGGCTCTACTCAAGTGGCAAAACATATCCAGAATGAGACTGACTGATCAATAACTTCTTTAAAAAAATGGACCTGTAATGTAAATATTGTAAAAAGTGTATTGTAAAAATAAGCTAGTACAAAGTGTATACAAAAAAAGATGCTGTGCTAAAGTGTATTATAGAGACTGCCGTTTCATTACGAGATAGTGCTTCAGATTGAATAGAGGAGGCCGTTTTAAAGTAAATAATATATTGTAATTAGAATATTTATTTTAGTATATTTTTTTAAAGAGATCAGTGAGAATATTTCTACATAAAAATAATTTAATACACAATATTACAGATGTGATGAATTGATGTGATCTTTAATAAGTGTATCACTAGGTATTTTTTAACATTCGACATACAATTGATGTCCTAGAGATTAATTTTTAATTTTTTCTCTTCAAAAATAGCTTGCTATTTGCTCTTTTGCTTTTCTCTTACCTGTCTGTTTCTTTTACTAAGTTATTTACTTACAATCAGCTCAGACACGTAACAAGCTTGCCTACTACACATGCGCCTAATAATGACACCTATATGCAATGTCACTGTGTTATGGAGACTTTAGCTGCGGACTCTGTAGCAAAGGATCTGAAATAGTCAACCATATCTTACATGATTGTGACCATTATATCGTAGATAGCAAATACTTTTGAAGCAAAGCTTCTATTCTGGTATCTTTTTACAGTTCCAGTATGACATTCATCAACGTACGTTCGATCTTTACAACATTGTCCACAATTTTGTTGTCATATGCTGTCTAAGAATACATACCATCTTGACAACAAAGATAAGAAAAGCAACAGCGAAACAAAAACCAGAACTTCTTCTTTTTTTTCTTCTACTACTTCTTGGATATCTTTCGATCTGTTTAATTCTGATGCTGCCTTTGGTTAATTTCCTGGGAGGTAGATTGCCAACTATCCCTCCATCTTTTAGGTGGTCTTCCAAGAGGTCTTGAACCGGGCGGGTTGTTTTCAAGGGCAATTTTTGGGAGTCTATACTCATCCATTTGTCTTACATGATTGTACCACATCCTCTTACGCTGCCTTTCCTATCTTATAAGACCTTGAATTTTGCACTGTTTTCTAACGGTTGTATTTCTCACCCTGTCTCTTCTTGTTTTGCCCACTATTGTTCTTACGGTTTTGGAATGTTTTAGTGAATTGGTGTCCTGCTCTAACTTTGGTTACATTGTTGTTATTGAACGCCTTCGCCAGATCAATAAAGCCAAATATACGCTGGCATGCCGAACTCTATAGCTTTTTCTTTTATTTATTTTATTATGAATACTGCATCTGTTATAGACCGCCCTCTTGTAAAACTTATTAGTGATTTGCCTTTCCAATTTGTCCTTAGTATATTCATGAAAAGTTTCATCGTTGTATTTAAAAGGGTTATTCTTCTGTAGTTTTATGGGCAAGTTTGTGGTCCCTTTTTAAATATGGGGATTGTGATGCTCTTATGCCATTCCTCTGGTGTTTCTGTGTCGCTTAAGATTTTGTTAAATAGTTATTACAGTTTACTTGCATGTTCAGGGAGTCCATATTTTAAAAGTCCATTGGGTATATTATCTGTTCCAGGTGATGTTCTATTTTTTAAGCTTCTTTATCTTTGCTTCTACCTCTTTGTCATTGATTGTAGCACTTATATCTGCTTCGTATTCGTTTATGTTCAACGTTCCTTCAGCATCATATAGCTCTTTAAAATTTGTGTTGCCATGTCTTAATAGCTACTCCCTTGGTCTGCACGAACTCGTTAACTGGTTTTTTCCTGTTCTGAAGCATTTTCCATACTTTCTTTTGGACACCATGTAGTTCGTAGTCCATGTCGCTGGTAAATTTAGCCCAATATTCTCTTTTGATTGATTTTATTCTTGCGTTTACTTCTTTTCTTACTTGGACATATTCTGCGAGAGCTTCTTTCGATGGTGTGCTGTTATATCTCAGGTAGCATTTGCGTTTTAATTCAGATAGTTATTTTACCTCTAGATAAAACCAAGGTTTGTTTGGTGTGGTTTATCGCTCTCGTGTTAATTTTCCGCTATCCAATTGCTTCTTCTGCTGCTTGTTTGATCCATTTCCTGATTTTTTGCCAAGTATCTTCAACTCCCCATTCTACTTGTTACTCGATCTCTTTTAGTTTGCTGGTAATCCTGTTCTCATAAAGGAGTTTTGTACTCTCTGTTGCTAACAACTTTATATTGTGTTTTTCGATGAACATTGGGGGTTTTCTGTTTCGTTGCGGACATTATAGTAGCATCTTGCATAAAACAAGGTTGTGATCAGTCCCTAGGTTAGCAAATATTAGGGCTCTGCTAATATCCTGGCTTGCTAACCTCAGAGCTTTTTATAGAAAGACCTCGACACTATTCCGAGTTATTCCGTATAGCAACCAACAAAGTCCTCATAGCCATATTGATCGCCAACATTCGGAACGGATAGGCACCCAAGAAGAACCTTAAGGTCTACAAAAGTGACATGATTTTCTAGATTATTAGCTTATCTTATTCTATTATCTGTTTGAGAAAAAATACGTTGCCAGTGCACGATATTTTTTACATAACATAAAATAAATATTGAAAGATTTAAATGTACTTTTGATTGACTTTCTCGTGGATTATTTTTATTCATATAAAGAGATTCGCACATCTCTATACGTTAAGCCGGTTAGGCGCTACAAGTTGAAGGCCTTTATTTCACGCTGCTATCTTGGATTTTTATATATCATTCTACGTCTACTCGTCAAATACTGTTCTGTAGGTATGCCACATGCCCTTGTACGTTGAGCTCTTTAGGCACACTTTTTTGGACTATACCCTGTATATTTAGAGTTTCAGTTTTTATCTTTACAATAGATCTATCGGTGTAAAGTTACTCCTCGGCTGGCTTTACAGCGGCTTCATCAAATAAATTAAATATTTAATTTGGCAGCGCCTTCGCCAAAATAGTCCAGTTACTGAGGGTTTTTACTTCCAAATTATTTATAACTGAATCGATTAATTTCAAATTTTGTATGTTGGTGAATAATTACTCAAGGAACAAAAGTTATATAGTGCCGATGTGAGCTTTCATCCTGGGGAGTTTGCCACCCCTTTGCGAGGGTGGAATTTTTTTCACTCAAAATAACCACGCTATTCGATAGAAGGACAAATTTCAAACAAAAAATGAAGTAAACATTTTTTTTGCTAGATCAATACTTTTTACATTCGCTGTTGAAAAGTGTCATTTTTTGTTGAAAAAACATGTTTTCAAAGGTTTTTTTAAGAACAGCTCTGAAACTAAGAGTTTTTATCAAAAAAAAATAACGACTAAAATTAAAGCTCATACAAAAACAAAAAGATTAGCTTTTTAATGAATATTTTCAGTTCAATATTAACTGAGTTATGTTCAAAGAAGGTTTGTTTTTGTTTTTGTCTTTCAATACGAGTATTTAACGTTAAATAACGGAAAACGGGTACATTTTTCCACAAAAACTCATATAATATTTTTAAAAGAGCTTAAAATGACCTTTAAAATGAGTGGTGGTAAAAGTTCTTTGCACCAACTGTACGTGAGATACGATCAAAAAAAAGATGGTTTCTCAAATTTTTGTATAAAAGAAACGCAATAAAACTAACGTCATGTTCACTAGGATGGAAATTAATTGTTTTCCTTATAGAATTCACTTTATTTTAGTGTTTTTGTATGATTCAAAAGTTTAGCTACTTTAGAATACCCAATTTTTGAAAAAATTATAATTACATTTTTTTTGTAAATAATAAAAAAATATATTTTTTTATAACAACTTCAAAACTATAAAAGATACGTAAAAGATGACAAAATACACAAAAATAGGGTTTTTTTTCAACAAAAATTTTCATTTTTTAATTTTTTTTATAGCTTAAAAAATAACGAGATATAGTTGAATATACTTTGACCCTTCACCGTTTAAACATAAAGGACTTTAGAATGTTTGAACATTCCTATACTTATAGCCCGTTAAATTACCTCCAAAATCGTTTTTTTTTTGCATGTTGTATCATCAAAATTAACCGAGTTACTGTAAAAAAACCAATAGTACTTTTTAGAATAAATTTTGGAGCATGGAAAAAGTTTATAATTTGGAGCATTGGAGCATTTCGATGGAACTAATAGACATTTAATATATATATACATATGCATCTATGTATACATATCCATCTCTCTCTCTCTCTCTCTCTCTCTCTCTCTCTCTCTCTCTCTATATAATATATATATATATATATATATATATATATATATATATATATATATATATATATATATATAAAACCTAGAGCTAAGATTATTATTATTACTAAAATTAATATCAAACTCACCAGTCTTCCGGGTTGAACCGCGTCATTGTCCATTTTGCCAAGCTTTCGGCATCCTCTCTGATGCCTTCTTCAGGGCTTCCGAGGTCTCAGTCTCCCGAGCCCCCAGACACTACTAGCCCGGGACCAGTCGGGAGACTGAGACCTCGGAAGCCCTGAAGAAGGCATCAGAGAGGATGCCGAAAGCTTGGCAAAATGGACAACGACGCGGTTCAACCCGGAAGACTGGTGAGTTTGATATTAATTTTAGTAATAATATTAATCTTAGCTCTAGGTTTTATTGTACTAACCGCGGAAATCTTTCCAAACATATATATATATATAATATATATAATATATATATATATATATATATTATATATATATATATATATATATGTAACAAGTTTTATATAATATTATTTATTTAAAGTTTTTGGAAAATAAAAAAATTGTAATATATTATAAACTAAATTTTTTCTATTGATGTCCATGTCTAAGTTAAGGATTTAAGGATTTTATTTTCATCAAAAGCGGTGCTTGTAGGGGTTGAAAAAAGTAGGCTCATTTTATAAGTAAAAAATTAATTTTTGTCTTTAAACAATGCACTCTAAAAATGTTTCAAATCGTTAAACATATTTTTTAATTCATTTTTGACAAAGGGGGAAGTTGTGAGGGTTGAAATGTTGAAATTATAATAAAATGTTATTTTATAAGCAAGACATTAATTTTTGTTTCATAAAATGCACTCAAGAAATATTTCAGGCCAATAAAAATATATTAAATTAATTTTTTAAAAAAGGTGTTGGTTGTGAGGGTTAAAATGTTGAAATTATAATAAAAAATTATTTTATACTTATGCAAAAAATTAATTTTCCGTAAATAAAATGCACTCAAGAAATGTTTCAAACAGATAAAAATATTTTTTAATTCATTTTTAATTCATTTTTGTCATAAGGGTGATTGTAAGGGTTGAAAATTTACAATAAATAAAATATTATTGTATAGCTAGGGTATTAATTTTTATTTGTATTTAAATACATAATTGAAATGTCTCAAGCTGCTACGACTTTTTTTTTTCATATTATTTTTATAAAAAGTATTGGCTTTTAAGGGTTTTTAAAGGGTTTTAAAGGTTGAAAATTGTGAATGATTAATTTTTATCTTAAAAACACATTACAATATTTACCTTATTAAAATAAACAAGATTTAAGTACATAAAATAATTAAATCCGTGTTTTTCCCAGTTTCTTCAATAAGGGGTAGTTTTCACCCCTTAAAAACAAAAAGAAGCGTAACTTTTGAAGTGGAGGGTAAGATAAGTTTAATTTTAAATTTTCAAAGAAATCGATGCAGTTATAAAAAAATTCGGAGGTATTACCATATTTTAAGCCTCAGTAACTGGAGTAAAATATAATGTGCTAGGACGATGATGTTCACCTACTCTAATTTGCAGATTAGTAAAACAATGTTTATAATTCATAATATTGACATAATTAAGTTAAGACTTATTTGTTTTTATAGTATTTTAAGCACATCAAATGGTTTATTTACAATGTTTTCATTAGTATGTTTTTATTACTACTTTAAATAAATTTATTGTGCTCCAAAAATGTAAGTTATTATAAGTATAAGTAGAGTTATAATGTTTTGTTTAGTTGTACTAATATTTTACAATTTAAAACGTTTGCCTCCGACATAAATATTCAACTATTTGTAATTAGACATGTATAAATTGAATTCAATTAATAAAGTTTGAAGTGAAAATGTTGTGCTTTTATTTATCATACCAGTTAATGATGTTGATGTTATAAAAATTTTCAAATTTAGTTAAGTTCATGTTATTTAAACTCACATTTAACTTTGGAAAATATGCCATTAAAAGTATCTCAGAGGAAAGCTTTTATGAGTACGACTAATTAGGGTAATAGTTGTGTAATCGGAACACTTTTAGCAATTGATTTTGAAATAAAACTGGCCTGGATAACGACAATTTTATGTTGGCCTATTAATATTGTTTGAAAGAAACTTGTGTAATAGGTACTTCAAAG
Source organism: Diabrotica balteata (assembly GCA_918026665.1). Classification (NCBI taxonomy): domain Eukaryota; kingdom Metazoa; phylum Arthropoda; class Insecta; order Coleoptera; family Chrysomelidae; genus Diabrotica; species Diabrotica balteata. Next base: position 182,765,271 of record OU898277.1, on the reverse strand, counting down.
TGTTTTAGATTAATGTATAGGTGCCTTAACTAGGTTTACATTAGAGCAGTGTTCCCCAAACATTTTTGCCCCGTAGACCACCTACCGATATTTGTGATTACCATTGGCTCCCTAATCTTGAATTTTTCTGTCATAGAAGATCAGGAGAAAATGGCAATGCGATAATGGAAAATAGTGGTACAGAACCGACATGAGTGATAGGCATTAGTAAACGAAGAACTGTAACGCAATGATGATGACGATCTAGTTTGTTCATACATTGTTTGCTCAGTGACTACGACTTTACACCACAGAAAATCAATAATTCCAATAATATTTGAGGCTATGAAAGCAAGAGTGGGCTAACCTCAAATATTAAATAATGGATTTACATGAACCAAGAATATATACATTTTTTTGAAGTTTTATAAAATTAAAATATGATGCCAAAAGGTAGCATTTTTTACGATTTTGCTGAAACTACTGGCAACATTGTAATGAAATTTTATACGAACATGTTTTGTAAGCTGATATATCCCATGAATTTGTTTTTATATCTGATTCTCATAGAGGGCGCTAGTTACACGGATCGTACTAAATAATAGTCAATATAACTTTTTTAAGAGTATAATTATTAATCAAAATTTCAAGTACACTTAAACATCATTCAATTTTACACAAAAAATAAACTCTTGGTAAAACTCAATACTATACCTCTAGTTTTTCCAAGTGTGTCATGGAAATCTGACATTTGTTGATTGTTATGACGATAAATCAACAATAATTAGAGTTTTGAAATCTTGTTATTTGTAAAATCAAATCAAAATTCTAGTGTAGCTGTGACACGTTATGCAGAAAAGTTTCCTAAAAGAAACTTCTTCTTCTTTTTCTTCTTTTTTTATAAGCAAAATGCTTGTTCAATGTCGATTAATGCCTCTATTGGAGGTTATCACTCCATCTTTTGCGTGGTCGCCCGATACTTCTTCTACCTTTTGGTGATTTGTCCCTCGCTATTCTGACTGATCGGGTCTCTTCCATTCTGTTTATGTGTTCGTTCCGTTCCTTTTTTCTGTTCAGTGTCCACTCATTTATTTCTGGTATATTGCATTTTCTTCTGATCTCTTCACTCCTCATTCGATCCCTCAGTGTGTTTCCTGTAATTCTCCTCAGTAAACGCATCTTCGCTGTTTCTAGTAGTTGCTGAGTTTTGGAGGTATCCGGTCTTGTCTCTGAAGTGTATGTCATTATTGGTCTTATTGTTGCTTTGTAGATTCTTGATTTCACGTCGGTATTAATGTGGGGATTGCGCTATATCGTGTTATTAAGACAACCTTCTATTTTATTAGCCTTTTGTACTTGATTTTTTACTTCCTTCTCCACATCTCCGTAGCTAGACAGTGTAATTCCTAGGTAATTTGTCTCCATTACTTGCTCAATGCTGATACCGTCGATTTCCAGTTTACATCTAATATGTTTCTTTGCTGATTACAATTGTTTTAGTTTTCTGTGTAGAGATCACCATATTAAAGTCCTTTGCCCTTGTGTTGAATCTATGGGTTAGTCTTTGTAGATCGTCTTCATTGGATGCAATTAGGGCCGCATCATCTGCATAGCAGAGTATTCTGATTTCTTTGTTCCCCATTTTGTATCCTCTTCCTTTATTAATAGTATTGATGATTTCATCCATGATTAGATTGAATACCGTTGGACTAAGCGAGTCTATTTGTCTTATTCCATTGCCCATATCTATTGGATCTGTAAGCTGGCCATCTATTCTGACTTCCATATTGTTGTTCTGGTAAATGTTCTCTATTGTTTTTATAACATTTAGTGGAATTTCTCTATCGTAAAGAAGGTGAATTACATCTTTAAGCTCTACTTTATCGAACGCTTTCTTCAGGTCTATTAGACATATAAATGCTGGTCTGTTATACTCTAGTGCTTTCTCGGTAATCTGTTTTATGATGAATACTGCATCTGTGCACGATCTTCCTGTGCGAAAACCCTGCTGTTCATCCGCTAAGGTAATTCTCTGATTTATTTGGCCTTGCAATATTTTGGTTGTAAGCTTCAAAGTGGTGTTTAATAAGTTGATACCTCTGTAGTTTTCAGGTTGTTTTTTATCTCCTTTTTTGTATAGTAGGATAAGCTCGCTTTTCTTCCACTCTTCAGGTATTTTATTATGTTTGATGATTTTGTTAATTAGTGCTGTTAGCTGTTCTGTTAATGCTTCTCCACCATATTTCAATAATTCATTTGGAATTCCATCTTTACCTGCAGCTTTTCTGTTCTTCAGTTTTTCTAAAGTTTGTTTTACTTCTTGTACGGTTATCTCGACTTCCTCGTTTGTAATGATTTCTGGTGTATCAGGTTCTAACATCATTTGCTGTTCATCATTATAAAGCTTCTTTAGGTATTCAATCCATATGTCGTTATCTATGTATTTCGGTTCGATTAAGTCTTTCATCTCTGATCTTTGGCCTCTTATGAAACGTCATATTTCCTTTTGTAGACCGTAAAAGTCGTGTTCCATTTCTTTTGAGAAGCATTCCCAGTGTTCGTTTTTAATTTTTCTTACTAGTGCTATTGTTTCGTTTCTTATCTTTTTGTAATTGTTGTATTCTTGTGGTGTTTTGTTAGACATGTATCTTAAGTAAGCTTTCTTTTTTCTTTGCATTTTTCTTTCACTTCTGCGAAGAACCACGGAGTTTTCCGCTTTTGGAAATATTTATTTTTAAGAATTAGAAGAAACTTACCAAGTAAAAAAAAATAGAGCTGTTGAACGACGTTGCCGAGAAACTGGGAATGTGAGACCAAATAAAATAAATTCTGGTAGACCAAGAACAACAAGAACAATTAATAAAGAAAATAATATTTTAAATTTACTTAATCAAGATCCAACAGTTAGCGTAAGAAATATATCAAGGCAAACAAATACTTTTCCTTCAAGTACTTGGCGGATACTGAAAAAACAGCAATTACATCCTTATCATTACAGACAAGTCCAAGAGCTCTTGCCAGATGATCTACCGGTTAAAGTGGATTTTTGTGAAACATTGCAACAAAGGACAGACTACAATCCAAATTTTTTAAAATGCATTCTTTTTACGGACGAGGCCACTTTTACGCGACAAGGTATGTTTAGCTCTCATAATGCACACTACTGGTGTGATGAGAATCCACGAGTCAAAAGGGTATCACATCACCAATACTCATTTAAAATTAATGTTTGGGCAGCAACTTTAGGTAACAAATTAATAGGTTATCATATTCTACCTGGAAATTTAAATGGTGATATGTATCTTGATTTTTTAAACAATTCCTAATTCGAGATATTAGAAGATTTGACGCTAAACGAGCGCAGATCTTTATTTTTTATGCACGATGGAGCTCCACCACACTTTGATAGAAGGTGTCGTAATTGGTTGAGTAATCATTTTCCTAATCGATGGATTGGTAGAGGTGCAGAAGCTTCGATTCATTGGCCTCCTCGGTCATGCGATTTTAATCCTTTGAACTACGCAGTTTGGTCGTATATTAAGGAAAAAGTCTATGCTACAGAGGTAAATTCACGCCAAGAATTGGAAGAAAGAATTCAACGTCAATTTAATGACATCATAGCTGATCCCCTACCGTTTAGAAGGTTAATGGAATCTTTAGAAAAAAGAATAGACTTGTGTATTCGCGAAAACGGAGGGCATTTTGAACACTTACTGTAATTGAATTTTATTTTATGTTCTTAGTCATTAATTTAACTTTCTTCTTGTGAGTTTTGTTTAATTACTAACTATTTTATAGCAGAATCAATTATTACTTATAATTTTCAAATTAAAATTTTGCGAAAACGGTACACATTATCAAGTTTTATCGAGAGTAGCTTTTTCGTGTAAAATTGAATGATGTTTAAGTTTTCTTGAAATTTTGATTAATAACTATACTCTTAAAAAAGTTATATTGACTAATACTTAGTACGATCCGTGTAACTAGCGCCCTCTATGAGAATCAGATATAAAAACAAATTCATGGGATGTATCAGTTTCCAAAACATATTTATATAAAATTTCATTACAATGTTGCCAGTAGTTTCGGCAAAATCGTAAAAAATGCGTAATTTTTTTTTCTTCAACGCCCTGTATCTTGAAAACGGATGGCGTTACAAAAATGTTTTTACTAAGCAAACCCCAATTATTTTTCAGTTTTTTATCTACCCTAGAGACAGGGTTGCCTTTTTTTGAAACACCCTGTATAACTTTATATTAACAAATATTTTAAATAAAATAATTTATGACGCCACGATATTTAGATTTGCTTCCCTATTTAGTATTATTGAAGTCACAAACACTAAATGTGCTAATATAATAAAACTGTAATTTTATTTAACAGCTATGCATTTGATTAATTAATCAAAAAACTGTTCATCTAGATCTGGTAGAGAGCAATGGGTAAAAAAGGTTAATGCATATTCATGCGATAATACTTTTCCACTATTTCTATTTATAACGTAAAAAAGCCTAAATTTGCGAACATATAAAATATTTTCACAAATCTACCAATGTAACAATGTAACAGTATTTCCATTCCATACGTATCGAAAACCACTGAATATTCAATCGCAACATATCGAATTCTAAATACGTCAAATGTTAACCACTCTTGACTCTTGTAAGCGGTGAGTGCAGAGCGCGGTATGCGGCCTCCGAACCACCTACCAGCACCAATGATGAATCGGTAAACACATGTTATCTGATGCATTTCATAATTTATTAGGATTTAATTGATTTTGAAATTTTCGAACTTGGTAAACCTTATACGTGATCGATGTTTGGCCAACTGCTACCAAAATCTGTTTCAAGATATATTTCAATGTAATTGAAGGTATGGGAAATCAGAGAATCGGGAATGAAATAGGTATTATGCTATGTGACTGGAATTCGTTACGTAAATGTAACAACAAAATAAACAATTATTATATGGAAAAAAAAAATATTAAGGATATACTTGAAATTTCCATATGTCAAATTTTTTGTTTTTTATATAAGTAAAGCCTAAAAGCTAAAGTTTATATAAGTAAAACCTAAAGCCCATTTTTAAATCTGGTCAAAATAATAATGTTGAAAATTACAGGGCTGTTTGTTTGCAGTCTGAACTACCAAAGTTGCTTGATTTTTTTGTTAACCATATGTTAACCTACGATTGTAAAAATTTAATTCTCGGTCAACAACATGGTTTCTATCAAAAGAAATCTACTTGTACAAATCTTATTTTGTATTCAAACTTCATTGTTGATTCTATGGAATCGGGAAACCAAGTTGACTCCATATATGCTGATTTTGCCAAAGCATTTGACAGGGTAAATCACGAAACATTAATTGCTAAATTTCGTGGATACGGAATTGGAGATAATTTATTGGATTGGATCACGAGTTATTTAACAAATCGTTCACAAATAGTAAAATATGGTAATTTTGTTTCTGAAGCGATTAATGTTACTTCGGGTGTACCTCAAGGTTCTCACTTAGGCCCACTTCTATTTAATCTATTTGTGAATGATATATCATCAGTAATTAATAATAGTGAATTTCTATTGTTTGGTGATGACATAAAGATCTTTAAAGCAATTAAAAATACCTCTGATATGGATGCTCCTCAGTCTGACTTAAATAATTTATCTCGTTGGTGTGACATTACTGCCTTATATTTAAATATAAAAAAGTGCTATAAAATTAGGTTTTCCAGAAATACTAAACATCAGTTATATAGAACATACATACTTAAGGGAGTATCGATTACAGAAGTAAATCAAATTAGAGACCTTGGAATTACATTTGACCAAAGACTAATGTTTGATAGGCATATTAATAATATTACATCGCGGGCTTATAGAATGCTCGGCTTTGTTCAAAGGAACTCCCGAGAATTTTCAATATTTACTTTCAAAATTTTGTATTGTTCTCTAGTTCGGTCCATTTTGGAATATTGTAATATTATTTGGTATCCATATTATAATATGTATATTGATCAGTTGGAACGAGTTCAAAATAAATTCCTAAGAATTTGCAGGTATAAAATGGGTTTTAATAGAACTAACTGTGATTATAACTATATTCTTTGTCAACTTAATATAAAAACTTTAGAAAATAGAGAATCTGAGTGTGAATTGCGTTTTTTGCATAAAATTCTTAATGGTTATGTTGATTGTCCGGAACTGCTGGAATTAATTGTTTTTAATGTAAATTCTAGAAGAACACGCTCTCCTGACCTGTTTAGACTAAAGTTTCATCACACTAATTATGGTAAAAGTGAGTCAATCACAAGGATTTTGAGAACTGCCAATAATTTGCAAGATAGTGTTGAATTGTTTAATTTATCCGTGTCCTCGTTCAAGAACAGTTTAAAGAAATTGAGACATTAATGTTATTAATACTTTTTAAAATTGTAATATATGACTACAGTTTATATGTTAATTATATGTGTATATTGTAATTTTTGTAAGGAAAAAGGGTTCATCCCGTTAAATAAACAAACAAACAAATAAAGGGAAAATGGAGAACTAAGAGAAAAAATACTGGCACTATTGAAAAATATATGGAAAAAAGAGAAAATACCAGGGAACTGGAAGGTAGGGCAGATCATAACAGTACATAAAAAGGGAGACCAACAAATGTGTGAAAATTATAGAGGAATAACATTACTAAATACAACATATAAAATATTGAAATCAATAATAAAAAAGAGGTTATCAAAGATCACAAAGAAGACAGTAGGACAGTGCCAATGTGGATTCACAGAAGGAAGATCTACAATAGATGCAATATACACAATAAAACAAATTATGGAAAAAGCAAACGAGTATAAATTAGAATTGGAAATGTTATTCATAGACTTCAAACAGGCATTTGATTCAATTAATAGGAACGGATTAATGATAGCACTTGGAAAATTATAAATTTCACATAAACTCAGAAAATTAATAGAAATGACAATAAGAACTACAAAAATAAGCATAAAGACACAAAGAGGAGAGACAGAGGAATTCAGTATAAATGAAGGGATGAAACAAGAAGATGCCTTATCAACAACGCTATTTAATCTAGCATTAGAATATGTACTACGAAATATAAATATAGGAAATCTCAGAACAAGAGGTGGTCAAATAATTGCATATGCAGACGATACTGCTATTATTGTAAAGAACAGAAAAATAATGAAAGAATGCTAGAAGAAATAAGAGAAAAAGGGGAGGTAATGGGGCTAAGATTAAATCAAGAAAAGACAAAAATATTAAGATTAGGGAAAAACCCAATGAAAGTAAAAATCTAACTAGGAAGTTCTGAGTTTGAAGAAGTAGAATACTTCAAATACCTTGGAATTACAATAAGTAAATCCGGAAAAAGGAAATCCAAAATAAAAGAAAAAATATTAGCAGCGAATAAAGCTTATTTTGCAAACAAAAGATTAAAACTTAAAAGCAAAACACTGACTAAAAAAAGTAAGATGTGCATTTATAACACCATAATTAGGCCAATATTTTTATATGCAGGAGAAACAATGACGATGGGTAAAAAAGATGAAGAAGACTGAAGAATAGCAGAGAAAAAGATTATGAGAAGCATACTAGGACCAATCAGAACACAGCAAAATGAATATAGAAGCAGAACAAATGCAGAAATTAAGGAAGAACTTAAGGAAGACATCGTAACTAAAATAAAGCAATGCAGAGTTATATTGTTAGGTCCCATTTGGCGAGCAGGCGATGAGGCAGTGACATACGCAATGATAGAATGGAATTCAGTTGGAAGAAAAAGAAGAGGAAGACCGAGATCAAAGTGGCTGCAAAAAGTTAAAGAAGACCTCCAAAAGGCAGGAGTCAATGAATGGAGAGGAAGAACTAGAGACAGGAAAAAATGGAGAGATAATGTCAAGAAGATAAGATAAACAAAAAAGACTGATCCACTTAAGAAATAGGATCTAGAAAGCATTTGCGGTTTAACCCCGCACTGGGGTGTATAGCCATTATATATAAATAAAGGGAAAATGTAAAGGATACAAAAATCTTACCTGAAATACATCTCAACTTAAGCACTACAGGAGTACGACAACAAAACAATAATAAAGAAAACGCTCTTATAAGAAATATCTAAAGAAGAATAATAAGTTTTGTGGTCTATGTTGCATTCATACAATCTCTGTCCTCGATGATCGTCTGGTTATCCTAGACCATAAGGACCTACAGTCTGGCCTCGTCGACCTTCCCAATTTTTGCATTGAAGTCGCCTATATAAAATTTCGTGTTTCGTGATATATAATCTTCTCGACTTCATCAGCATATTTTCTATCTGAAGTCAGGGCATAGATTTGAAGTATGTTAGTTTTAAATGGTTGAGTATTTTATGAAGTGATATTATTTTATCCGAGACTGGTACGAAATTGGTCACATATTTACTCAGTTCTGATGTTACTAATATACCTACACAATTTTTGTGATGCAGGTCTTCTGTGCTGTTACCGAAATAATATAATACACTTCCGTCCTTTTTATTTGATCCTGATTCTCGCCACCTCATTTCGCTAATTCCCAGTAGGTCTCTTTTCATTCTTTTCATTTCTATGGTGATTTTCCGGGGGTGCTCTATGAGCCGTTAATGCAGAGGTTTCCCTTTCGTTGACCATTATTTATTTATTCATCCGCCTTCGGGTCCAATTCTCAATCCCAGGACAAAAGAATTCCCTACCACTCACCAACTCATCCGCTCTAAGTCGTTGGTCAGTAAATGGGGGAGTGCTTATACCAGCAATCACTCGGACGCCAGAGTCTCATTTGTTATCTAGCAGAATGCACCGGATGATCATAATCAAGATCATGAAAATGAATTAACTAAAATACATATTCGTTTATCTGTATATTATTTCAGATAACTTTAGCATATGACTTATACCTCTTATTTGAAAATATACAATCATCATCATATAACGGAGGTCCTACGTTTCAGCCTCCATCTTTTCCTATCTCTCTGGTGGTCTTCCCTTTTCGTTCTTTCTGAACATACATTAAGGCTTTCTTTGGTCACCGCTCCTCCTCCATTCTCATCACGTGACCATACCATTGTAATTGCCTTCCTTGTATTCTATCTGAAAGAGAATCTCTAATTCCTAATAAAGAGTCTACTTTATCTCGTTCATTCTTTGTCATCGTCCAACATTTGGCACCATATGGGGTAATCGGTTCTACAATTGCTCTGTATACACGAAGTTTGGTATGCATCTTTATTTTATTAGACCACAGTAATAAATTCAGTATTCGGATGCATTTTTTCCCTTGGGTTATTCGGTTTTGTACATCTATCTTAACTCTGCCATCTGCTGATATGATGCTTCCTAGATATTTATACTGGTTGTAACCTTTTATAACTGCGTTTTCAAGCCTCAGATCTGTGGTATTTTCTCCAATTTTTAAATATTCTGTTTCACTTATGTTTACAGTAAGCCCGCATTTGTCATATTCCTCAAATAATTTTCGATTCATATAATTTATATCTTCCTTATCGGTTGCAACCACCACCTGATCATCTGCAAACAACAATATATACAGAGTTGCATGTCCCACTTCGATGCCCATAAATCTACATTTATTTCTCCAATTCCTCAATGCTTCTTGGACGTATATTTTAAAGATTGTCGGTGACTAACAGCATCCTTGCTTTAGGCCTTTAGTGACTTTAAATTTATTTGAAGTTCTGGTTTCAATTTTTACACAACTAACTGCATTTTTGTACAATTTATATATCGCTCGGATATACGTCGAATCCAATCCGGACCTTTCGAGGACCTCAAACATTTTCTTTAACGGGACACTATCATATGCTTCCTCAAGTTCTATAAATACCAAATGGGTCTCCCTACTTTTTTCGACACGCTTTTCAAATATTTGTCGTAGGATAAATATATTATCAAGGCAGGATCTCCCGGTACGAAAGCCGCTTTGTTCTTTAATATCTTGTATCTGTCTTTCAACCCTCTTCTTTAATATTCTGCCGTACAACCGGCCCACAGATCTCGTCACACTAATACCTCTATAATTTGAACAGTCTAATTTATTCCCTCTCTTATATATGGAGCTTATATAAGATTTATTCCAATCTTTAGGAATTTCCTGGTCTCCACACATACATTTATTAAAAAGGTCTGCTATTAATTCTAAAAGTGCAGTCGGTCCATATTTAACCAGCTCTATGGGAATGCGGCTTTTCCGCTTTTAACCTCTTTTAAGGTTTCCGTCAATTCAGATAATGTTATTATAGGGATTTCCTGTCTTTCGTCTCTGTTATCTATTAATTCCCTTATCTTGTCCCATCTGTACTCTACTTTATCCTCTTTCAGCATTTTCGTATAATATTCTTCCCATTCATTTAACGTTATGAGAGGAATGTTGTCTTCATTTTTCTCATGAAAATATATACAGTTATAATAAAACTAGTAGTGTACTAATAGAGTGGCCTCTCTTCTTTACGTTTTTATATGTAATACTTTTTTAAATCCTCTATTTACAATGCACAACCTGTTTTCACATCATATTTTCTGTTTTTTTTTATGTAAAGTATCTTTTTAATCAAGAAAGAAAATGCACCAACACAACAAACTCCAACTTCAAACGGTATCAAATCAAATTATTTAACGGCAGAAAGAAACTTCCATTATCTAAAACGCTTACCTATCAGTAGACGTAGGTGCTCGCCGTTTTGTTACTCTAATAGCCATTGGAAGGCGAGTGTGGAACGGGCAAAAGGAAGGCCAGCGAGCATATTTGTATTCGTTATCCTTAATGCCCTTTAATCCCATATAACGTCGGCAAAAGCAAAACACATGGGCGGCTCGTCATCAGGGCAAAAGATTATACGAAGATAAGAAAATATTCGTCAAAATAAAAAAAAAATCTTTAACAGCCACGATATAAAATTGGAAATAAAAGTTCGTTTACTAAAATGCTACGTATTTTCCGTTCTTTTATATGACGTAGGGTCATGGATCCTTGCCAGTACCATAGACGAATTACAACAGGTAATGGAAAGAGCCTAGACTACCAGCTTTAACTGGTGTAGGTATATTAGTAACATCAGAACTGAGTAAATATGTGACCAATTTCGTACCAGTCTCGGATAAAATATTATTACTTCAAATAAATACTCAACCATTTAAAACTAACATACTTTAAATCTATGACCTGACTGCAGATAGAAAATATGCCGATGAAGTCGAGAAGTTTATATATCACGAAACACGGAATTTTATATAGGCGACTTCAATGCAAAAATCCACGGGTTTTAGAAAATCACCAACAGCAGATTTCCAGTCCATAACCAGACAATCTTGCCCTAAATTTCTTACAGTGCCGTGTTCCTTAAATGGGTCCAAATATATTTTAGGATCAATGATGGTTGAAATTTTTTTTAATTCTTTTTCAATTCGTCCGAACACCCTATCAGGTGGTAAATATGAATGTCCAGGAAACAGGAAAAATAATTTCTATTGTTTTATGTTAGGTGGTGCAACCTTAGAAAAAAGTAAGACAACATACCTATCATTGTTGAATTGCGATTTTGTCCACCGCATCCGTCAGCAGACAGTCGTATGTTCGAATAAGATGACAAATCAGCTTGTGATAGTGTATGATAAACTGCTGAAGAGATTTCATTCGAACCTTTCTTATGTTGATGTTCCATCCAAGTATAAATATGAACGTTTTCTTTAGACATTTTTGCTCTGGAAGATCCTTGAACCACAGTAAAGTTGTAGGTGTATAACTGTCTGCTGTAATAGGCAATTTGGTCAGGGACCTTGGGATTGACCAAATTCTTTTGACAGTCAAATGAATAGGTTATTAAATTAGGATCTAACTTCTTAAGTTTGTCAAAAAAGCATTGTCTTTTAGCTTATGTACTCTTTTTTCTATCAAAAGTACATTTTTTTTATCGACGTTTTTTTCTAATTTAAATTTTTCAGAAATCTCAATGCATTTGGAACAAGCATCTGTTACTATACTTCCAAATCCAATATTGTATTCTCTTAAAAATATGTGATAAAGAAAAGTTTTTTTTACCTCAATAGTAGCATCTTTGTTGTAAAGCCTCCAAAGTTTGGATATATTTAAATCACTAGACAAATATTGCCGACTTAACTTTAAACGGCACTAATGGCTTTTGACACCTTTCAAACTTTCCAGAAATTTTCTAACTCGCTTTTCTTCATGTGTTTTGCTTGTGCGATCACCACCACGTTTTTCTCTGCGCATAAGTCCGATTTCAAGATGTTGCTTTGCAATTCTTTGGACGCGAGCTTTAGAAATAGTAAGAATGTTTAAAAATGTTTTTTGGCAAACCTGAATATCAAACTTGTCGCAATCAGATTTTTTTACAAAGTATTTTACACATACGCCTTTCCTACTACTATTTTCTTTTTTCTGTCTATCTCGCTTTGATTGTGAACATCTACAAAATTTTAATCTGTATGCATCTTGCTCAACTTTGGCTTTCTCTTGATAAAAGTTACGATGAAAATTGTAAATATCCCGATTACTTAATTTCGTACATTTATATATTTTTCCGTTATGATTGCACTTAGGATATACTGGCAAGCTTGTCGCAGAATGCCTACAAAAAAATAAAAAATAATACTTTATTAATAATTTGTCAATTTTAGACAATGCTACAACATACCGCTCACGTTTTAATATTTCTCGTCTCCACTTTGATTTGTCTCCAACAACTTTTCTACTTCTACCTCTCTCTGCCGACTTAATTTTTTGCTCCATGTTTAGACCAATGAATTTCGTAGGATTTCAAAAAGTAGAACTTGAATAAATTTATCAAATAAAACAGAAAACAATGAACATATTAGTATACTGCACAGACAAACGTTTGCTAATATACTGCCTCAACAACCGAATAAAAATAAAATTGTCAGTTTTGGATCACGTGCTTCATGTTTCCAGCATTCTTATAGGCTGTGTGGATCAGGCGAGTTTTGACACATAAAATGCAGTGGATAAGGCGAGTTTTGCGCTGACAGCAATATTTTGTCGATGAATATTAATGGGATAAAGCAACATTTGTTACGGAAATATTACTGTAAGAGGAGCATATCAACCTTAAGAATACGTTACCATATTAACCTCATTTTTCGTAAAATTTGGATAAGGTGAGTTTTGCTATGAGACGCTTCATTAAAAAAAAGTAAAAAATTTATAAAAGATGGTAATAAGCAAATAATAATATTAACGAAAGGGGGAAACAAAAAATAAAGGTAAAATTATCATAGGTAGAGCATTATAAGATACGGTAAAGAAATGATGGATGAATATATTTCAGTGTTACTGTATATATTCGTCAGATAAGAACAGTTTTATAACTATACCACGATCCCACCAATTTAGGTTCTCTTAATTAGGTCTCCTATGTACCGTCACTGATCGTCGGCGGCGGTGGAGGCAAGCTCAACTTCGCCGCCCTCGTTCCAGCAGCCGTCTTTACTTGCTTTCCTTTTAATCTGCATAAGGAAATCATTGCACTAAATAGCAAAGTTTTGAAGACGCAGAAGATCTTTAATTTTAATTTGCCCCCGGGAGGTAATTCATTACTATGCATGAGGTCCCCGATGATACGGTGCCGCCTCTCATAGTGTCGGCAGCGCTCGCTCGGATTCCAGATTCCACGAGCGTAAAATCCGGAACGGATTGCCGGATATACTCGCACAAACACACATACGAACACACGATGACTCAACGAGGGCTATGGTGAGTGTTTGAAGTAGATAAAAAAAACTCAAAACTACCGTTTTCTGACATTTTAGAAATATTTTTATCGGATCATCAAAAAAAAATCATAAATGACTGTGGAATAAAATTATCTTGGGTTATTAGGTTGATTCTCACACAAGGATATATTACATTAGCTTTTGTTGATATCAATTTTAAAACTGTTTTTTTTGTGGTAGGGGAGAGGGGGGCAAGTTGTTACACGGGCAAGTTGTTACACAATTATATTAAAACGCAGCAAGTATCATGAGTTGCCGATATTTTATGGAAAGTTGGGTCAACACCCGTCATCTGTGAACGGATATTGATACTCAAGTCAGACATCCATCATAGTGTTATTGCTTAGAATGTGGTTTCGAGTCTAAAACTGTACTGTTGTCAGGTGGTTTTTGTTTTTATTTGTGAGAAATTTGTAAGTAGTATAAATATGTGTATTATATAGTTTTGAAGCGTATTTATTTCTCGTTATTGGCATGCTATTGTTAGTAATTGATTCTCATATTTACCAAAAAACGTTGACTTAACCTCATTTTGTACACGTGGGACCAGTTGTTACAATAATCTGGGGCCAGGTTGTTACTGTAACAACTTGCCCCGAACACGTTAATGTAAGAATATATCGAAATACCTACAATGGTTACAATATGGTTACCATAATTTATGATTTCACTAAAAATCTAATATTATGATCAGACATATTTTGTAGATAGTAATTTGTTTGTAATGAATAGCATACCTACCTACATTTATTTTCGCAAAGCATGTTAGAAACACAGATTAGATTTTATTAAATTTTTCTATCATGAAATTGTTTTGGTTGTTTTCAGATAGCTTAACATGGTGCGAACGTGCGAACCAAGAAAACCACAAAGGGTATTATTCCAACCGAACAATTTGAAAGGGCGACGCAATCGGTTTTACAAGAACACTTGTCAATTAGGGATGCTGCTACTCGCTATGGAGTTAATTTTTATGACATTGCACCGCTATATGAAACAAAAATTAAACTTAGGTGCTGAAAACAGTAACAAGAACTTAGTCGGCTACGCTACGGCCAGAAAAATATTTTACAATGCTGAAGATGAGGAACTTGCCGAATATACTGAGCATTCTGCTAAAATTTATTACGGTCTTACAACTTCTGATTTGAGAAAATTTGCATTTCAATATGCAACAGCCAACCAAATATCTGTTCCGAAAAATTGGAAAGTTAATGAAATAGCTTCCAGAGACTGGCTATATGTATTTTTGAAGAGGCATCGAACTTTATCAGTCCGGACACCTGAAGCTACTAGTATGGGTCGAGCTACCGCGTTTAATCGTCATAATGTGTCACAGTTTTTTAACAATCTCGGCGAAGTTTATGATAAATATAAATTTGAGCTCCAAGAAGTGTACAATATGGACGAAACTGGACTTACAACTGTCCAAAGGCCTACAAAAATCATTGCAAAAAGGGGAACTAAGCAGGTAGGTGCTATCACATCTGGAGAAAGAGGTCAACTTGTTACCTTGGCATTAGTTGTCAACGCAACTGGAAATTTTGTACGTCCATTTTTAATATTTCCGAGAAAGAAATTCAATGATGTTATGGTAGCCAATGGACCTCCTGGTTGTGTAGGTGCGTCTCATTCCTCTGGATGGATGACATGTGATAACTTTTTGTTGTTTATGAAACATTTCGTCCAGTTTGTACGATGTAGCAAAGAGAAGCCCGTTTTGATGGTATTAGATAATCACGAGTCTCATTTGTCTATTCCGGTGTTGAATTTTTGCAAAGAAAATGGAGTGGTTCTTTTAAGTTTCCCGCCACATACATCACACAAGTTGCAGCCGCTTGATAGGACGGTATTTGGCCCACTTAAAAGATATTTTAATAGTGCTGCAGATGCATGGTTAAGATCTAATCTCAGTAAAGTAATGAACATTTACGATATACCTATCGTTCTTAAAGATTCATTTCCTCTTGCTGTTACACCTCTCAATATACAAAAAGGATTTAGTGTGACAGGAATTTGGCCATACAATAGAGAAATTTTTTAAGATGATGAATTCTTGTCTGCAGAGTTAACAAATAGGCCAATAACAGAAAATATAAACGCAACAGTAGTCATAGATTCGGCACCTATTGGTACCGAAACACATAGAACTCCTTCCCAAAAGCAACCTTCTACAAGCACAGATTTCAACTTGGCGATAAATGAACCTGTCGATTTACCTACTCATATAACGCTCCAGGAGTTGAAGCCTTTTTCAAAAGCAATGCCAAGGAAATCCAAAGGGGGTCGGAAGAAAAGAACTTCCGCTGTTTTGACTGATACTCTCATTAAATCAGCTTTGGAGGAGGAAGAAAAGGCAAGACAAAGAAAAAAAAAATGTGGGGGCAACCAAAAGAAACATATCAGGTGAATCAAGAAACAAGGTAAAAACTACTGTTAAAAAATGTAAGAAACGGACCGTCATTACCAAAAACACCTTCAAAAAATCAGATTCTGAAAGCTCGGAAGAGGATGAGGAATCGACGTGTCTGGTATGTTTAGCTCCATTTTCGAAGTCCAAAAACGAAGAATGGATTCGGTGCATTGTGTGTCAAAAGTGGGCACATATTGCTTGTGGAAAAGACGATGATTTTTATATTTGTATTCACTGCTCGTCCGATAGTGACTAGT
The DNA here is from genome assembly GCA_918026665.1 of Diabrotica balteata. Taxonomy (NCBI): domain Eukaryota; kingdom Metazoa; phylum Arthropoda; class Insecta; order Coleoptera; family Chrysomelidae; genus Diabrotica; species Diabrotica balteata. Next base: position 182,748,816 of record OU898277.1, on the reverse strand, counting down.
TTAACATTCTTGTAAACAGGTTTGTTCAGATTTTCATTTTTTATTTTATTTTATTTTGTGTTATGTTTATAATATATTTTGTAGCTAAGCAAGGGTTCTTTCTGTGACCACTAAATAATGTTGTGGGAAGTTTTTAGAATTTTTTTTCTATTGTAACATCTTACCCCATGGACTGTAACAATTTGACTCATAGTGGGGTATGTTGTTACAATTTACAAGTTGAGTTAAATTGATAATAACAAAATGTTAAATATGATTTTTTAAATAAATTAAAATTAACATTATGTGTGTAAATGTATCAACTACCTTAATCCGATTTTAGTTTTCATATAAAAGATCTACTGTTGCCCCAATAAATAATAGAATCAATTATGTAACAATTTGCCCCCTCTCCCCTATATTTAAGTTAAATGTTTTTATATTAAATTTTAAGAAACTATTATATTTAACCTGTATATTTTTATAAACAATAATAATTGGCACAAGACACACACGATATGACAATTTTAGCTTTACATCCAAATTCAGAAATTGTTCTTAACTGCTTCAGGACAACCTTAACTGAATACAAATTTGGTCAAAGAGGTAGAAAACTAAAAAAATGAGAGCAAGTAGAACCTCATAAAATTCACTAATCAAAGAAACCTATGTCATTAATAAAATATGCAATTTCGATCAAATAATAAAGGCAAATAATTAGAAATGTAGGCCTCAAGCACAAAGCACAAGACCATATCTGACTCTTCAAAATAATTTCTTAGTTTATAAATCAGTCATAAAACCAATGTTAGGACGATCGGGATCTGCGCCGATGTCCAATATAGATATCTTAAAGCGATTCGAGTAAATTCGCAATGCGAATGGTAAAGGATGGATTACAAAGCGCAGAACCTTATGAGGCCTCAACCAAACTGAAGAATAAACTAAACACTATGGAAGAAACAACAATAAAAGTTCAAATGAGACAATGTGAAATATGGATAATTTCAGCACATGTAAAGCCAATAGATCCTTTAAAATACAATGACCAGGATGCGTTTCTGAACATAGAAAAACAGTCGATGATAATAGGAGAAATAAATGCCAGTTCCCCTAACTGGAACGATAGGGGTACAAACAGAAATGGAACATTATTAAATAATTTCCCAGTGAACAACGATGACACCTTGACAATTAAGCCCATCGATCCAAACACTTTTCAGCAAATGCTCCACCAACCCCTTTGCATATATTAGTGGCTAAGAACCTAGGACTGCAAACAGAGATCCGAACCTTAAACGAAGAACCAGAAGTCCGCAACCCCATACTCCTAGAAATATGCGCATGGGAAGAAGATAACATAATAATAAGGAAAAGAAAGAAAGCAAAGTGATCAAACTTCAAATGACTGGTGAGCATAGGAATTGGAAATGTTTCTGCAATTAACAATTCACAAAAAATATAGGAAAAAGTCCTAGAGCTCAAAACATCATAAAGTACTAACAAATATTGAAATTTGATGAAAAATATGGATATGAAACAATTGAAGAAATGGAGAAGACACATAGTAGCAAAATAGCATAGAACATTATAGAAAGAACATTAACTACCTTGCAAGGATACAGCAAACCAAGTCGCTGCTTAACTCCTTATGAATGGATGAACTATAAGTACCCAAACACTAGAACAAGATTGGATTTGGAGACAAACTACCTAGGAACTCATTTTACACTAAAAGAACTCCACTACGGTATGAAGAGGTTAAAAACACAAAAGCTGCAGGTGTGGAAGATATATACAGTAAACAAATAGAAGATCTGGCCAAGGAGCAAAAAACTGGATCTTCCAACTTCATAATACTTGCTGGAATGCCTGCGAAATTCCAAGATCATGTAGGAAATCTAAAGTAATAGCCTTGTTAAAACCAGCAAAGGACCCAAAAAATCCCAGTAGCTATAGACCTATTTTGCTGTTGTGCCACTTTTTCAAACTATACGAGAGATTCATACTCGCCAGAATAGAAAAAAATGTCGACAAGCACCTCATCCTACAACAAGGAGTATTCAGATCCGGCAAATCTTGCACTGATCATTTCCTTGCACTAACAGAACAAATTGAAGAGGGCTTTAAAGAAACAACAGGGGCTGCTTTCGTAGATTTGACAGTAGCCTATGACACAGTAAGGAACAAAACACTGCTCCGCCAATTATACAACTTATATTCCTTATTGGAAAACAGACGTTTTTTCGTTATGCTGCACGGCAAAGAAAGTAGGTGGAGAGTTTAAAAAAACGGTCTCCCACAGGAAAGTGTTTTAGCACCAATACTCTTTAATTTTTACACAGACGACTAACCTACGCCGACCGAAACCAAGCACTTCCTCTATGCTGGCGGTCTTGCAATATGTGCTTACGGAAATAGTTTTAGAGAAATGGAGGAAACACTCGAAACTGTCTTTAAAACAATGACAGCGTACTACCTGAAGAATTCCCTGAGGCCCAATCTCTCCAAAACCCAAGTCTGCACTTTTAACCTTCGCGCAAAGGAAGCCAAGCGAAAACTCCAAATTGCGTGAAACGGTAATACGTTGAAACACACAAATCAACCTATATATCTTGGAGTAAACTCTGGACCGCTCAATTACCTACAGACAACATTGCATAAAAATAAGAAGGAAAGTAACAAGTATGAACAGCATACTCAGAAAGCTAACGGGAAGTAAATGGGGTGCACGTCCTGGCGTTATAAGAACAGCGGCACAGGCACTGTGTTTTTCAACTACTGAATATGCATGCCTTGTTTATGGAAGATTTGCCCACACCAAACAAGTTTATACTGGGCTAAATAAGACATGCAGAATAGTAACAAGGTGCATAAAACCAACGCCACTCTCAAATATATTTAAAGCAGCGGGTTTTGCAAAACCCTCAACATGCAGAGGCATTGCAAAGCACATAAAGAAAATTGAACAGATCTCGAACGAGCAGCATGCCCTATGCAAACCTCGAACATCACGAAAGCGACTAAAATCCAAGAGAAGCTTCCTTGAAACAGTGCCAGTTGAAACGCCTAAGTATTTTCCTCTTCCCCAGATTTAATGGACCGGTAAATTGTACTTTAGTACTGACCAGAGTACTGTAGTAATCGAAAATGGTCGTCGAATGTTAAATAAACGTATTGTGAGTAAATCTGTACCTTCTTTTTACAACCTTAATGTAATTTAACAACATTTACAGGGTTTTTACGCGTATATTTTAAAGGCTTCACACATGTGCTCCTAGTGATAGCACTGAAGTTGGAATTGTCATTCCTAAAAGATTCTCTGGTGTAGTCCTGAAAGATTCTTGTATACTAATATACCTTTTGTAAAGGAATTTTTCAATAAATTTTTTAAGTTTTAAAGTTTTTACTGCACTGGCGTGGCAGCTCGTGATAACAACTTTTTTATTTACAAAACAGTACCACCGTATGCACTTGTTGTAGAAACTACTATTCCATAAAGTAATATTGTGTAAAAAAATTTAATTACAAACGAAACTTTTACTTCACTGACCTAAATATATTATTTTTAAACAAGTACTTTTCTTTTTAACAAAGAAAAGAGGAAAGCGGAAAGTAATATGAAACTTTTCCAACATAGTCAATCCCTAATTTTGAATAATATCCGTAATTTTCGAGATATTTAAAAAGTCAATATAGCTGCTAGCGTAGCTCCTACAATATCTGTTATTTCTGATAAAACAATGGCTGGAATAAAAATTAGAAAACCAATATTAAATCCGTTAGTTTAACATCCCTGTTGATTTAATGAAATATTTGTTCCTCCGTAGTCTATATCCGTTTAAATCTATTAGACAGTTTTAAAGCTAGAAGCGGTATCTCACGAGCGAAATTATTAATTTAGATATATACTATAGAATATTGTTTAATTGGGAAAAGTCAATAAGAGAGTACGTGTTCAAATTATTAAGTAGTTGAAGTAGCAAAAACGACCGGAATGTTGTAAATTTACAAAATCCAGATTATTCGTATTATCATTTAATACCTTTTATTCTTACTTAAATAATCTTAATTAAAAACAAGAACAACAATAAATACAGAGAGATAAACCTCGAGATTAGGAAGATGATAAAGCAGGCAAAAGAAAAATGCTTTGAAGAGAAATGTAAACAGATCGAAGACCTTCAAAATAACTATGATCTGTTGAACCTACACAATAAAGTTACAGAACTGGCAGGACTGAGAAAACAAAATCCCACTCGTGCAATTCTGAATCGACACGGCACTACTATAACACATACGGAAGAGAAAGTACAAAGATGTCGACAAATTGTTTGACGATGAAAAAGAGATCTGGAACACATGGAACTTACGTCGGAAGACTTAGGTCCATTTCCAATTACAAAAGAAGAAATATTACACGCATTAAAAGCAATGAAAAGTGGGAAAAGCCCTAGACCTGACATGCTCTCTATAGAAATCGTAAATTTCCAGGTACGAAGCACATTGATGTTTTAGTGACACTCTTAAACCAAGTTTATAGTTCAGACGTATTACCCAAAGAGTGGTTAACATCGATTTTTATTTGTCTCTCTAAAAAGAAAACGCAAGAAAATGCAGCGATTACCGCACCATTACCTCGATGTCGCATGTGCTAAATTTACTACTAAGAGTCATTAATGACACACAAATTGATTTTCGCAAAGGTCTAGGAACGCGTGAAGTTCTTTTTTCACTTAATATACTAATACAAAGATGCCTGGGGGAGTCCAACCCTGCGCTTAGTTGATAAAGTGCCGATTAAAATCTGCTATTACTAAAACTAACTTTTCAGTGGTTTATAATCAAGAAACGTAAAATATTGTTAGCTAAATAGTGTATTTAAACAACAAAGTTTCTTTACACAAAAAACAAATTGTGAGTACATTACCAATTTACCATAAATTCAATATTAGTAAATATTATACATAACCCATAATTCAATACAACACATCAATTAATCCGGTTTCTGGTTTTTTGGCAACTTCGATAAGTCGAAATAATTAGCCGATACAGGACCGGCTTTCGAAAATTATATCAAATGAAGGAAACAAAAATTAAAAATGGATGATTCTGAAAATATTAGCATACCTACTACATCATCAACATCGACATATTTCAATGCAGTAAGCAACTTCAATTTTCATTCAAAAGAACAAGCCATTATTCTATCAGCTATCCAAGGTATTAAAATACATGAATACATAGTAGCCATAGGATCTCTACTCACACCAAAAAATGTTATTTTTGCATCACGAATAGCGAACAACCGATTTTGCATTTACTTGAACAATTCTAGCATAGTAGTACCTTACTAAACAATCATAAAACTGTAGTCATCCAAGGCAATGAGAAATTTGAAGACTTATTACGCCAGCAAGGAGACTAGTAATATCAAACATCTGCCCCAGCATCCCGAACAGTATTCTAGAAGACGAACTGAAACAACTAGAACTAACTGCAGTCTCCAAATTAACGTGTTTAAAAGTTGGCATCCCCGAGTCTGAGTATAGTCATGTCTTAAGCTTTAGGCGGCAAATATTTGTCTCTCCGATAATCACCAAACCAATTTCAAATACAATCTTAATAACCTATGACAACACTCCTTACAGAATCTTCCTATCCCTAGATGGTTTAAATTGCTCTAGATGCAATACTACTGGCCACAAAGATGAAAACTGCACATCTACATCAACTGGTACAGAAACACTTAAAGATCAATTTCAAGTGATACAAACATACACCTCAGAACTCGAACCCATGGAAGTAAATCAGAATAATTCAGCAAAAAATATTTCAGATGATATAACTAACTGTTCCAACCCTATTTTTGCAGATATCCCAACGACAAACGATTTGCTTATAGTACACAATATACCCTTATCTACAGCTAACAGCAATAATACTAAAACATCCAATCAAGCAAAAAAACAAATTTCAACCTCTCCTGAAATCTCGGAAACTAAAAACCTAAACGAAATTTTATAACTCCAAAAAAATCCGCATCAAAAAAGAAGAAAAAGGCTTTAGATGTCGAAGCCACGTTAAAACCAATTGAAAACATTTTAATGACATCATTCCTTCATACACGCTAAATTTCTCTGAATTATGCGACTTCGTTATAAAGGCAATGGGATCAAAATTTCCTGAAGTCACAGCTAAAAACTATACAGAAGATTTTGACGGCTTATACACCTTATTAAAAATGGTTCACTCAAAATTAAATGATAGACGCATGAAAAATAATATCACAAGAATTACAAAGAAAATAAATCCAACATATGAATCTTCCCTCACTGAAGAAAGCGACTATGATTTATCTCAATAGTCCAATTAAATTCATTCTTCAATGGAACTTGAATGGCTATTATAGCCATATTGAAAACATTAAAATACTAATCAATGAACTATCACCACTAATAATATGTCTACAAGAAACTCGTCTTTTCAACAATCAAGCAAAACTAAAAAATTATACGGCCTATACAAAAAATCGAGCAGTACAGCAAATATCCAGTGGTGGAGTCAGAATTTTTGTACATTCAACTATCCAATCCAAAGAAATTCCGTTATATACGAATCTGGAAGCAGTAGCAGTTTCGGTAATACATTATTTTAAAATCAATATATGCAACGTATATTTACCACATCCTGACGAAACTACTCTATTAGAACTTCAAAATGTAATTAAACAAATTCCATCTCCAAAATTAATTTTGGGTGACACAAACTGTCACAACATCGCATGGGGATCCAAAAAAAACAGATACAAATGGACGAATATTATTAGAAGCAATTAATAACATAAAACTAGTTTTGCTAAACACAGGCACACCTACTAGATTCAATGCACATAATGGCACATTTTCCTCCATAGACTTATCTATCAGTGATTTAACTTTAGCTCCATTCTTACAGTGGAATACATTGGACCACCTATACGACAGAAGATATCAGTGATACAATAAAATTTATCAAAAATTGTCAACTGTATAACAAACTCTAACGTAACATAATTTTGTATTTATTTTTGTATTTTTCAAAACTGTTATGCAAATTTTAATGACATACTAATGTAACTTTTCTAAAATAAAGATATACCACCCCGCTAATAACCCTAGGTTTTGATGCGGTAAAAAAAATGCCTAGACGTCAATCAAGATATATACGCATGTTTTATTGGTTATAATAAAGCATTTGATAAAGTACGACATAAAGAATTAATGAATGTCTTGAAATCAAAGAAGATTGACCACAACGACCTCAGGATCATATCAAATATATACTATAAACAGTGAGCAAAGGTACGTGTTAACCAACAGCTGTCAGAAGAAATTTAAATTAGATGTGGAGTGAGACAGGGATGCATATTGTCGCCAATTCTTTTTAATGCCTACTCCGAAGAGATCCTGAAAACGCTTTTGAGGGTAAAACAGCTGAAATAAAGGTAAATGGAGTTCCTATTAACAACATTAGATATGCGGACGACACTGTGATCTTTGCCAAAAACATTGAAGAACTTCAGAGAGTGCTGACCAGAATAGCGGAGTATGGAAAAGAGTATGGTCTAACAATGAATATCAACTCAAAGAAATAACGAGAATCTTTTAATAAACGAAACCAACGTCGAACAAGTGGATAAATATGCATATCTGGGAAAAATGATTAACTCCACAACTGATTACATTCAGGAAATCAAAATCAGAATAGAAAAGGCTAGAACAAATTTCAACAAAATGAGAAGAGTGCTATGTATCAGAGATTTAAAACTGGAACTAAGAGTTCCACCAAAACCAAAATCCAAAAACTTTACTCCTCGAAACTAGAATATTTAGACACATTATTATTTACCGGTTACAAAAAGAGAACTAGATCCAATTCAAACGTAAATAAACAGCTGTAATAGATACAGGTATTAATGTTTACTAAATAGTAAAATGAGAACTTGATTTTACTAAAAGAAATTCTCAATACCGAAACCAAAAATAACCCGAGTATTAAAAACTAGGATATTTAGACCAATTATTATTTACCAAATAACAAAAAGAACCAGATCCAGTTTAAACATAAATAAACACCTGTAGTGGACACGCAATTAATATTTACCAAATAATAAAATGAGAACCTGATTAAACTAAAATGGGCCACTTTGTACTTGTTAAAGTTTATAAAAGTCCTTTCTATTTTTGTATGAGTATTGGTTTCATTTCGTTTAATTAAGTAGGTTTTATTGTCAGTAGGTATATCACAATTTACTGTTAGTAAACACGTTGTAATAGTTTATGAAAATAAGCTTTACAGTGGTAAAATTTAGACTAAAATACATTAATCGGAGCATAGATTTAAAGTACATTTAACGGAGCGTCAAAAAATTTAGCAGTTAGAGAGCGAAATGTGAGTACTAAAAGGATATGTTGACAAGTAATAATAGCAAAAACATTATGAAATTTAAGTATGTTTTACTTGCGACATTATTTATAAGACGCGAACCAACGAAGAGGTATGTGAAATATGCAATAATAAGTATAAAGACAGAACGCATATAGGAAGTTGAACTGTATCTAAAAGTTTTTATAAATTTTATAAAAATGGACATGTACGAGAACTAATAAGAACTGGTCAGCTTGGTATGCTCAGAAAGAATACCAGGGAATTTTAAGGATCCTCATAAGGGTACTGGAATAATTGTAACCGAAAATCAAACCAGTCAAACAACTATTTGTACGGATTTTAACAAAAAAAAAATGGCATCCCTATAAAATACAATTGGTACAGAAACTGAATAAGGATGATCCAGATCGCAGAATGGAGTTCTGTAACATGATGTTTATTAGATTTAACACTAATTCTAATTTTTTTAACCAAATCCTTTTTTCTGATGAGGCAACATTCTATTTAAATGGATGGTCAATAAACAAAACGCAGAGAAATGGTCAGATAAAAACCCGCATTAAATGGTGGAGGCTCGTATAAGTAGTATTGACAAAAAATCAATGTGTGTACAGGAATTCTTAATAATACCATTACTGGCCTTATTTTTGGGACAAAACCATTACAGGTGATGATTACTAGCCTCTTTCCTAATTATATACATAAATCCTCATCTCGTGAATAGATCAATTTGGTTTCAGCAAATCTTTTCAGCATTATCGAATCAAATCGTTGAATTGGAAAATGAGGAGTTATCAAATCGTCAGCAAGATGCCCGGATTTGATCCATTAAGATTATTTTTATGCGCTTACTTATGCGGTAGAAACGCGTCTGTATATAGACCAAAGACTATCCAAGAATTGATAGACATAATTACAGAAGAGATGTCAATAATTTTTCCGGAAACGATTAGAAAAGTCTTAGATAAATTTTCATCTAGAATGGATTTTTGTTTCCAAAGACAAGGAGGTCATAAAGAACACCACCTTTAACTGTTAATTATGAACACTCTTCTTCTTTTTTTTCTCTTCCTCTTTATAAGTAATTTTGCTTGTTTATTGGCGGATTAATACCTCTATGGAAGGTTATCACTCCATCTTTTGCGCTATCGTCCGACCTTTCGCCAATTCTCATCTCTTGCTATTTTAACGACACGGGTCTCCTCCATTCTGTATATTATGTAGTTATTCCATCATTTTTTTTCTATTTTGTGCCAATTTTGGCTTTATAAATTCTTGACTTCAACTTAGTGTTATTGTGTCTTTTTCGCCATATAGTGTTATTAAGGCATCCTGACAGTCTATTTGCTTTTTGTACTTGATCTCTTACTTCTTTGTCCAGGTCTCCATATGTTGATAGTGTAATTCCCAGGTATTTTATTTCCATTACTTGTTCAATACTAATGCCATTAATTTCTATTTTACATCTGGTTGGTTCTTTGCTAAATACTATTGATTTAGTTTTCTGAGATGAGATTGTCATACTTAATTATTTTGCTCTTATGTTAAATCCGTAAACCAGTCTTCTTGCAGACTATCTTTATCTTGGGCTATCAACTTTGCGTCATCTGCGTAACAGAGTATTTTTATTTCATTGTTTTCAATTCTGTATCCTCTTCATATGTTAAAGCTTTTGATGATTTCATCCACGATTAAATTGAAGAGTATGGGGCCTAATGAATCCCCTTGTCTTATTCCGCTGCCTATTTCTATCTATCTATCTATCTATCTATCTAATCAGCCTTAAACGCCTACTCTTGGGCATAGGTCTCCCCTGTTAATCTCCATTGGTCTCTATTTTGGACGGTGTGCATCCAGTCCTTTCCTGCCGTTCTCTTAAGGTCGTCAGTCCATCTCATCTGTGGTCTTTCCCTTTTTTTTTCTTTTCCCATGGTCTCCAGTGTAGAATTCGCTTATTCCATCTTTCATCTTTTTGCCAGAGAGTGTGAACGGCGAAGTTCCATTTAAGTTTTGCAACCTGTCTTAATACATCGTTCACCTTTGTTTTTCTCTAATCCATGAGTTTCTTTTTCTGTCTTTAAGACTGATACCCAGCATCTGTCTTTCCATTGCTCTTTGTGTTTTGGATATCCTGTCGATTTTCTCCTTTGTGAAAGTCCATGTTTGTGATCCATATGTGATAACTGGTAAAATGCACTGATTGAATACTTTCGTTCGCATATATTGAGCGATTTTTTATTTTTTAGAATATATGATAGTTTACCAAATCAGGCCTATGCTAGTCTAGTTCTTTTTATTTCTTCTGTTTTATTGTCCCTGTTCAGCTTTATTATCTGTCCTAGGTATATGTATTTTGCCACCTGCTCTAATTTATTCTGTTTGACTACTATTTCTAATTGGTCTTCTTGGTTTGTCATAGATTTGGTTTTACTTTAGTTCATCTCTAGACCTACCTCTGTCGCTTTTCTATCTAGTTCCTCAACCATTTTCTGTAACTCTTCCTTCTTATCTGTTATCAGGACTATATCGTCTGCATATCTCAAGTGGTTCAAGAGCTCTCCATTTATTCTTATTCCGTATGTATTCCATTCTAATTTTTTAAATATGTCTTTTATAGCCTGATTAAACAATTTTGTTGATATTGTGTCTCCCTGCCTGATTCCTCTTTTGAATTTTATTGGTTCTGTAGCGTGTTCGTTCGTCAATTTTATTGTGGTACTCGCATTTTTGTATGTTTGTTATTAGGTCCGTGTACCTGTAATTAATTCTGCCGTTCTGTAGTGAGTTTTTGATGGCCCAATGTTCTATGCTGTCAAACGCCTTTCGGAAGTCTATGAATGCCATGTATAATGGGATTTGATACTCGTTCAACTTTTCAATCAGTATTTTTACTGTTAGCAGATGGTCGCTAGTACTAACCCTTTCTAAATCCCGCTTGTTCTCTTGCTTGGTATTCGTCAAGCTTAGTTGTTAGTCTATGTGTCATGATCTTCGTTAGTAGTTTAAATACAACACTTGGTAATGTTATAGGTCTGTAGTTTTCAAGTTCTTTCGGTCACCTTTTTTGAGTATCAATAGTGTCTCCGCATCGTTCCAGCTCTCGGGTATTTCTTTTTGGTCAATATTTTGTTTATGGGGATATGTATGACTTCTCTAGTTGTTTTCTCTCCTCTCTTCAGCATCTCTGCAATTATTCCATCTTTTCCAGGTGACTTATGTTTTTTAATTCTTGAATTGCTCTCTTGATTTCTGGTTGTACGTCAGAGTTTATATTCTTTATTTTTGTGTTTAATTGTTTAAGAATTTCTTGCTGTGGTTTATGTCTTGTTCTGTATAGGTACATATAGTATTCTTGTGTCAACTTTATTATTTGTTTCATATTATTAATGGTTGTTCCTTCGCTGTTTGTTATTTCATTTATCTGAGTTTTACCAAGTCGTTGTTTTAAGCATTTCATATTTTTGTTCTGCTGGATTACTCTTTCAATCTTTGCTTCCTGCGTTTTTCTCTTGGTTTTTTTATGTTTTTTTTTAATTGTTTTATTAATTTCAGTATATTCTACTGAGTTTCTTTTGCCCTGTTCAAGTAAGCTTCTTCTTGTCTTCATCAGGTTTTCTACTTCTTCTGAGATATAATTGTCCTTTTTTGTCGTCGAGTTTGCAATTCTTTCCCCGGCCTGTAGCAATGTAGTTGTTAGTATTTCATTTATTTCGTTTATTTCTTTATTTATTAAGTCGGTTGTATTTGGGATTTTCCTATTTTCCTATCGAAAGCCTATTTCTATAGGTTCTATAGGTTCTGTAAGTCGATCTATTCTGACCTCCATTTTGTTGTTTTGTTAGATGTTTTTAATAGTTTTTTAGAATATTTAGGGGAACTTATCTATTATACGGAGGATGGATTACATCTTTCAGTCTTACTCTGTCAAACGTTTTCTTTAGGTCAATCAAACACAGAACTGCTTGCCTATTACATTCAAGTGATTTCTCAGTAATTTGTTTTATGACGAACTTTAATACGAATATGCTAAATGCTGTTTGCCATATACATATTATTTAACATTTTACCAATTTTCAGTTAGTCCTTGAGGAGACAAAAATAATAATATTTTAGTTTTTCTTTAGTCTTTAAAGCTTCATTTTTTTAAGGCAATATTCTTTTAAATATATTTCATATCCCACAAGATGCACCATTGTCATCTCTAACTACCATTGTCCGCGATATACTGATAACCTATTACAATATATTTTCCATCCGGATCACATACACAAAAACAGCCATCCGGTTTTCGGAAAGACGATCAACAACTCCGGAGTTCGATGAGGCATTGAATTTTTCCCTCCCTGTCATCAGATTATAGAGTTCCAGTGTAAGGGATTCACTGTCGTGGTGTCCCCAATATCCTGGGAGATGAAAAGACCCAACAGAGTAAACAGATGTGAGGCCATCGATGATATACGGGAGGATACTAAATGTAATCTAAGTTTAAGATTTCTCTGATTTTATCGTTTATTTGGTATATACACATTTAAGCATATATTTAACTTTTGTCAAAGAATGTATTAAACTTAAGTTAAAGAATGATATTAAAACGTCAAAAAAAACTTAAGTCAAAGAATGATATTAAAACGTCAACAATAAATCGAAATAACTGACGAGAGTTTTTTAAAACACAGTAGGTGCTTATTTATTCTTATACAAGCTTAGAAAGTTTGGTTAGAGTTTGGTATCAAAATACAAATTATATTTTGAGAAATATAAGTAAAAATCAAAACATCTAAATAAACTTATTTTTAAATGCAAATCATCTAAGTTTCTTGAACTCCCAAGTGAAGCATAGAGCTTCAGTGAAAATATGCCATCGGGTTCTATTTTACGCTAAGGCCTTCACCTCATTCCAAGACTTCTTTTGACCTCTTATCGGAAATATTAAGGTGACATGTGACAAATGACAGCTTGAATGGGCCGTCACAATCATGGAGATGTGACGTGCATATTTCAAAATCCTATGTAACTAAGCATTGACCAAAGGTCCAACTGATACTACTATAGGAAGTCAAATGATGAAATATAAAATTATATAGAATATTTTTAAGTAAATTGAATAATCCAGATCTCACACTCAAACCTGTCTATAATAATTAGGGTGTAATGCAAAGAGATCAAGAGGCAGACCACAGATAAGGTGGAAAGATGACATCAGGAAACAAGGAATTCCCACATAGCAGAGAACGGCTCAAGATAGGGAAAGATGGAGAGAACTGGGGGAGACCTATATCCAATAATGGAAGGATAGAGAATATGTTCAAAAAAATATTAAGTTCTAAATTAAAGTGATCATTAGAAGGTGAAAATTTGAGTAACCTATGAATGTAACTCTTGAAAGCAGCAATTTTATGTTGGGTTGGATGATTAGATGTTTCATGTATAACATGATCTGGTTGGGTAGGTTCTCTGTAAATATTGTACTCTACAAAATCTTTATTGCGAGATATAGTCATATTCAAGAAGTTCAACTTATTGTCAGATTCTGGTTCCAGTGTAAAACAGGTGTTCGGATGGACGTTATTAAGATCATCCAGAATCTGTAAAGCATCATCTTGGGTTTTCTCTATGAGAGCTATGCAATCATCAACATATCTTGGCCAAAAAACTATTTTGCTTTTAAATCATGAATGTGTTGCTTGTGTGAGTCCATTTTAAATAGGTAAAGAAATAATAAATAAGACTTACAATCAATTTGCAATCAATCAATGAATATGCAAAACATCTTCAGGTCTCCATACAAAGTTAAATAAATAATGCCGGTACTCTATTAATTGATGGATGGTAGAACATGGTTGAAAATATCATGTATTGTTGAATGGAGAACTTAAGTCTGCTATTGTAGTTGTTTGACAGTAAACGGGAAGTTCTTGAGGAGATAGATTTGATCCAATGAAGTAGAGATAGGTGTGTGATTGTTTGTTAAATGAAAGTGATGTTATATACCGTTGTATTATTTAAAAGTTATTTATACTTATTCGAGAGATATATTTATGAAATGTGTGTTATTTATTGAGTATTTGTTTTATGAAGGTGACAGTTTTATGACAATGAATAAGCTTAGATGTACAAATTGTGTGGGTGTGCAATTCTATCAACTTGTAAGTATCAAATTTCTTTGATTTCTTTTCAATCATGTTCTACCATCCATCAATTAATAGAGTACAGGCATCATTTATTTAACATTGTATCGAGACCTGAAGATGTTTTGCATATTGTAGAAAGCGAAACCATTCGTCTGAATGTTAAAATAGTTAAATTAAATTGATTGTGAGTAAGTCTTATTTATTATTTCTTTACCTATTTTGCTTTTGTTGTTAACAAATTTCTATTCTAAGCTGTCTAAGAAAATATCAGGTAGAAAAGGTGATAATGTAAAAAATGGTTGCTTTAATAATGGAAATAACTGTGGACAATGAACAGGATGCACTAGAAGAAGGTGAAATAGAAAGATTTTATACAACGAAAAGAAGGGTGCGGTCGATTATAGATCATAGATCTCTCATATCTACATTCTATTCTGTCCACACTTATTGGAGTATAGACCTGAATAACATTAAGTTTCGATGGGTTGTTCTTAATTACAACATTGCTACTGTATCATTTAGAGGGATGAACTCTATGACTAACTGCGCAATTTTGTCCGATACTAACATAGCCGTTCCATATTGATGTTCTGGGTCCGTTCATCCTGACCAATAGACGTATCCATCTTTTGCTTTTTGTTTTTCTGAACCAGACAATCTTATTTCATTCAGCCCCAAGATGTCACATTTCCGCTTCAGTGTTTGCAAGTTTCCCAGTCATGAATAAACTGAGTACGTTTCAGGTGGCAATACTATCATGTCATATATTTGGATGCTTTATCCACTTTCTTGGACCTTAATAGTAGTTTACGGGGCAATTCTTCCCACCCTCTCTCCATTTAAGGGGTGACCCGGACTAAGGGGCCATTTTCTTGTTTCTGTCTGCCATTTAGATTTGTGGAAAATATAATGGGGTGGTTTTCCCGTGGATTTCCTCATCGCAGTACTTTAACCATTCAAACTGCTCTAGTCATGCTCGTATTATTCCAGTTTCAAGCCAGTCCAGAATCATTTCCTCTGCGCCTTGAGCTGGTTCTGATGATCGCTACTGCCCTTCACCAGGACGGGACAGAAAATAGGTAACTATATTTTGAACGGACAAAGGTATGGAACTTGATTTCTTTCAGTAAGGAAATGAGAGCAAAGCATGGCTCGCATCGGTAGGGTTACTTCTCTGAAGTAGACCTATTCTCTGCCGGGATCGTAGAAAAGTGTCTACTTGCTACCCCGAAAAAAACAAACACAAATGATTAATTCTTTGACAAATTCATTAAGGAATTACAAAAAGCAAAACATAGACAAAAACTAATTCTGTTAGGTTACTTGAACGAAAGAGTGGGGAAATCTCTTGACAGCAGAATACTTAAACAACAAGTAGAGGACGTAGAAATAAAAAATATATAATAATGGATGAAAAAAACAATATGGATGAATAAACAAATAAAGGATATTTTAAAAATGGACCTCATCATAAACTTTCGGGAAGGAGACTGTAAAAATAAAATGCAGTCTTAAAATACAAAACATATGTTTTTTATTTTAAAAACGATTTTCAAAGTGGAAATCGAAACGTCAAAAATAAACTTATTTTAAACTTAAATTGTGACTTATTTCCAAATAAGACAATAATTACTTACAACCGTAATTACTTTACAAATCTTAAAAGTCGATAAAAAAATATCTAAACAACTTCCACGGTATCTTTTAAATACAATGTTACAGTTTGACCCCTGTATAAATAACGACAAGAGGACTAGATCAAGGAAACAAATTCATGGCACTGTTAAAAACGGTTGGGCGAAAAAAAGACTTGAGCTTACGAGGGTGTAGAGTTTTCCAAATGTACAACGGTCCATTAGTCGTCATAGAAGTGCCCAAGACATTTGCTAAAGGTTGTTCCTACGAGATAAAATGTGATCCTTGGGAGATTACTACAAAACTGTTTTGGATCAGAAAAAGTGAAGGTGAATGTGTTAAATTTTTTTGATAGTTTGAATATAACAGTGACAATCTAAAATGTGTTTTATTTAAAAATGAACTATTTTATTCTAAATAGTTTTTAAAGAAGGAATTTTAAAAAATTAATGTATAGAAAAAATTAAGATTTTAAAATGGGTTGTTTATTTAATTAATTATTAATTTATAGATATTAATTACATTTATTAATGTAGTCGGTCCGTTTTGATTTGGTTTGAGTCTTCTTGCAAACTCTCTCTGATGACGGGTAGACCCAGAAACACGTGTAAGAGACTCATATTAAATCGAAATGCAACCGTCATTTATTTATTAATATGGTAAATAATATTTTGTAAAATGATGAGTTTTGTGAGTAATGAATTTACAAATGAAAGCTACAAAAATCCTGCACACGCTCTATAAAGTGTCAAAAACAATTGGTCTTAAAATTAACACCTTAGACAAAATTTATGACGAAACTTGTAGACACCGGTAAAATCCTAATTAAGTGCCATAGCATCAACCAAGTAATAGCTTACAAATATTTAGGGCATGAGATTCGCTTAGGCCGAGATAATCAGACAACTGAAATACAAAGAAGGATAGGTCTTACACTTACATGCGCTGTCTTTGGTAGATTGAATAACATAGAAAGGATTTTAACCAGTGCGTTTTACCGGTTCTTACATATGGTGCAGAAACACTGACTTTGACAAAAATAACAATAGATAAAATATGAGTGACACAACGCGCTATGGAAAATCAATATTAGGTATTACCATTAGAGATAAAGTACCAAACCTATACATAAGAAGAAGAACAGGAGTCAAAGATGCAGTTGAAAAAATAGCCATGGCTAAATAGGCTTGTGGCAGACATGTGGCCAGAATAACGGATAATACATGGGCCAGGAAGATTCTGGAATGTCGACCAAGGCAAGAGGCATATCAAAGCAGTGGACGACCACCGACTAGATGGACGGATGATATCAAGCGCATCACCACAAACTGGATGCAAGAAGCTCAAGATAGGAATAGGTGAAAAATTTTACGGGAGGCCTACGTTCAGTAGTGAACAAATATAGGAATATTATACTCTTCTATTAAGGACATTGAACAAGCCTGGAAAGAGTAGTAGATTTGTCACAAATAGTAGTGTTTTTATTTAATTTGCTCGTTTTAGACTTAGTTAATCACTTAGTTGAAAATGTACCGTTTAATTTCTGAATAAACTAGAAAGAGAAATTATTGATTTTATTATTTTTTTTATATACATTAACTGATAAGCTTTTGTCTTCATTTACCCATCTTATTGGATAGGTGTATTAAATTGAGAAAAAATTGCAGTTTTTATTTACCCCGTACATTGGGGCAAATGAAGACATAAGATTTTGACTCTGCAACTCTATGTGAGTCTTTGCCGCGTTTACTATTTCCCTCCATTGTTGTCGGTCCTGAGCAGCTATTTTCCATTGCCTTATTCCCATTTTGCGTAAATCACTGGCCACTGCGTCCTTTCATCTCTTTCTTGGGCGACCAACTGACCTTCTGCCATCGGGTCTTTCCCAGAATGTGGTGTTCAGGAGTCTTTCGTCACTCGATCTTAGCACGTGGCCCGCCCATCTTACTCGATTGGCTTTAATGTAGCGTACTATAATTTAATCTTCATATACTGTCTGGAGTTCATCATTGTGTCTTCTTTTCCGTTCTCCTGTTGTCTCTTCTCTGCAAGGCCCATAAGTAGTCTGCAGGATCTTTCTTTCCAGTACCAGTAATTTTGTCGTTTCCCGCTAGTTTAGAGTCCATGTCTCGCTTCCCTACGTTATTGTGGGACGAATTATTGTCTTATACACTCTTATTTTTGCTGGTATTGAGAGTATTTTTGATTTAAGTATGGTCATTAATAAGTAATATGCCCTGTTTTCTGCAATAATTCTGGCTGCCACGTCCTTTTCATATTTATTTTTTTAATGTTATGATCACTCCCAGGCACTTGAATTCTTTGACGACTTCAAAGTTGTATTCATTGATTGTTACGTTTTGTCTAACCCTTGGCCTTGGGTTCTTCGTAATCACCATGTACTTGGTCTTGTCGTCGTTGACCTTCAGACCAACTTCCTTGGCTCCGTCTTTGAATAGGGTGAAAACTTCTTTTGCATCTCTGGTGGATTGTCCAATTGTGTTCTCGTCATCCGCAAATGCCAATAAAATTTTTAATCTTTGGGAGGCAAATCCGTTTGTCAGTTGTGGTTGAGCTTTCCTTATCGCATGTTCCAGTGGAAAATTAAATAGCAGGGGGGCGAAAGGATCTCCTTGTCTAAGCCCGGTGTCAATGAGGGATTCCTCCGACGTGGTGCTGCCAATTCTGATCCGTGTGGAAGCGTTCTCTGTGCTCACCTGTCCTAATCGTAGCAGCTTTCCAGGTACTCTCATTTCTACCATGGTCTCCCACAATGCTTCTCTGCTAACAGAATCGTAAGCTTTTTTAAAGTCCACGAAGATTTGGTGTACATCGCGGTTGAATTCCCATACATACTTAAGTACTTGTTTTACACAAATATAGTCCGTCTAGAAAGTATCTAGAAAAAAGAAAGCAGAGTTATAATTTTACGATATTTATTTCTGTTTAGTGATTAAACTTGAGAAGTCGCTGGTTTAAATTATATTGAATAAATAATTATAACGAAAAAATGTGATATTGTTGATACATAAAATTGGTGAAAATAGCAACTATAAATCATAAAAGTAGAAATAAATTAGAAATAAACTGGTTTACTCATTATCAATGTTTTATTCAAGAATAGACTTACCCTTTGGTTCTATTGATGAATTCGTACCAAGCTGTAGAGTTGGCCGGTGGTACCGACGTCCGGGACGCGGGACGTCGCGTCGCCGAGACAGCACAAGACCGGTCAAATGTGTTTTCGTTCACTCGTGATGAAGAAGTGACAATTGAGATTGAGAATGCGTTAATATGGTCAGAGTTAAAGACCCTCGAAGCGGTGTGGTCCGGAAGGGTCTACCCATAAATCTTTCCATTGTATGGCGACCTTCCCGATAATCTTAGCTAATTGTGACGTTAACACGACACTTTAAACTTGTGTGTATGTTTTTGAACCATAAAAAGAGAAGCCAAATTCTCCGTATTTACAACATCATAAATGAGATATCCAGTTTAAGATTTATGAGTGAACAGGAAATAATACAACGTCTTCAAAATTTCAACGAAACAGAAGATTTCTCCATTAAAAAAGGAGTAAGGCAAGGTTGTATACTGTCCCCAATGCTGTTCAATTTATACG
The DNA here is from genome assembly GCA_918026665.1 of Diabrotica balteata. NCBI lineage: Eukaryota > Metazoa > Arthropoda > Insecta > Coleoptera > Chrysomelidae > Diabrotica > Diabrotica balteata. Next base: position 182,729,019 of record OU898277.1, on the reverse strand, counting down.
TAGAAAAAGCCTTCGCAGAAGCAGTGGAAGACTCTAATAAGGGTATTAAAGTTAACGGCATATTTATTAATAACATCAGGTATGCCGATGATACAGCCATAGTGGCAGATAACATCGAAGATCTTCAATGTCTTTTAAATGATCTAACTCTTGCAAGTGAAGCTCGGGGTTTGAAAATAAATATCAAGAAGACAAAATCAATGATTATAAGTAGAAATGATTACCCCAACGCAAAGATATATGTTTCTGGAGAAGAAATCGAACAAGTCAGGCAATTCAAATACTTGGGATGTTTGCTGAATGAGGGTTGGGACCCCGAGAATGAAATAAAGAGCAGAGTTGAACAAGCCAGAAATGCTTTTTTGAGGCTTCGTAAGTTTCTGACTGATCGCAAATTGGACTTCAACCTCCGATACAAGATGCTTAAGTGTTACGTGTGGCCTGTTCTGCTGTACGGAATGGAAGCATGGACGTTTAAGGCCAGTTCCATTAACAAACTTGAAGTGTTTGAAATGTGGTGCCTGCGTCGAATGCTCAGAATATCATGGACGGACAGGGTCAGAAATGAGGAAGTACTCAGAAGAGCGGGCTTACAGGATAGGGAACTTTTTAATTATGTAAAAAGTAAGAAGACTGCATACTTGGGGCACATTATACGAGGAGAACGATACACTTTTCAGCAACTGATACTCGAAGGGAAGATAGAGGGTAGGAGAGACGTAAAAAAATGTCATGGCTGCGCAATATTCGACAATGGACAGGAATCCACAGCTATGAAATGCTTCGCAATGCTGCTAAAAACAGAATTATTTAAACCAGATTATTTAACATCTCACCTGACGAGACGATGTACGGTGGACGCCTACGCAGAAATGCACGGCACCTTAAGAAGAAGAAGAAGGAAATAATATATTTTAAAAGTTCTTTAGAATACAACCCTAAGTTAGATCATATTACAGAACCGTACCAGAAAAAATATTAAATGTAAAAATGCATACTTTCCCTAACAATTTCAATCATTTAAAATATAAAATTTCAACAAATAATTCATCCCATTTACTTATATAACCTTCATTTAAATATAAACACTTAACTAAACCTCCTGGTACACCCGAAACTAGGTCAAGGCCATAATTTTCGGTATTGGTGTTACAGGCCTGTAAAACTGACCGAATCAAACCTTCTTTATCTCGTGGCGCTGCTCGTCCCACTTAATTTTCATCAGTACCCATATGTTTTCAATGGATCTGGAAGAAGCTGCTGGCCACGGAATTGTTCCCAATTCGTGTTCTTGCATCCAAGCTTGAATATAACCAGAAGTATGACATCTTGCATGATCTTGTTGAAAACGCCACCCCTCTAGATAGAAAACATGAGCCGTTTCGAAAAGAAAAACATTTAGGATGTTACAATATTTCGCACTATCAACAGTACCATAACTATACAGAAAGGTGTAGCACGACACTGATACATTGTTCCCCAAACCATTATTTCAGTTAAAAATTTGGAAATTTGAACGGTAACATTTTTTTTATAGGACTTTTAAATGATTTGCACCAAGCTGGAAACAACTTTCATCAGATATAAAGACTATAAGATTATTAAAATTATCTTCCCGAAAACGTTGACAAAAATCTATTCTTCGTTCGTTGCCTTTGCAGAGGTGTCATTGTGGTGATTTTTTTTTTTTTTTTATTAAAGCCACTAAAGCATTTAAATTGTTTACGCGAATCTTACGTGGTTTACCTGATAAACTGGTCTGTATCATATCTATCCCATTTTTTATCCTTTTTATTGTCTCATACACTGCACTTTTTCCGAGTTCAGTCAACTGCACTAATTTTTTAACGTTTCAGATACCCTTTCTATACAAATATTCCTCCACTTTTCTTTTTTCTACTTGCGACATTATTTCACAAATCTTAAGTCTGTTTACAAACAACAATATTTGACAGATGGTGTTGTCATGCGATTTTGTTCATAACCTACTATCGGCACAACCTACTTGATGCATTACTTTTGTATTAAAATGTTACAAAAAGGAAATCTATTAAAATTAGGAAAAATATAAAATTCCGGATACTTTCTAGACGGACTATATATGTTTAAAGTCATAATTTCTTAAAGGATTATCTTTCCTCAATCACATAAAAATATACGAAAAATTTAATCACACTAATTGTTGCCAAAACTATCTTAATACATTTGAAATTGAGGTAAATGTCCCCCATTACCCTTACTGACTTACAATACAAAATTTAACAATAAAAAATTTGCAAATATGTAACTAAAATTTTGTTTAAAAATTAATGTATTCTCAAAATCGCAAATAAATATACGAATCACAGGTTTAAAAGAATATTGAACCTTAAAAGTTCGGTGAAATATTGTCTCGTTTTTTCTCACACCCACCTAAACCAAGTATTTCTGTGTTTTGACATAATTGTATGCTTTATGTTCCATTTTTACAATTTTTTTTCTCTAACTTTACCTACCTCCTTTTAATAAAATTGATTCACACATTAATCAAAAGTTTTCTTCGACCGATCCCGAACGCAGGTGCGTATAATAAAACTCTAAAACCATCATATTTTACAAAATATGAAAATCGCCAGACCGGTTCGCGATATTTTTCCGTATAAATTATCGAAGAAAAAATATTTCACCCTTTTATGTCAGAGCAAACCAGAATAGAGGTTGTAGGGTTCGTAAGAAATTGATAATAAACAGGTTAGTGAAGTCAGTTAATTGAAACAGATGAGCCTCATTCCGTACTTTGAAAATTAGGGGCATTATTTCCATTGAATGGGTGATAAATTTGCAGCCCCTGGAGAAAATTCTAGATTTAACTTCTTTTGTAAGAGAGAAAAACGACACGGGTCAGGGAGGCCGTTTGATTTGAAAATTTAACATTATTACTCGCTTTCTACTATGATTAGCGATATTTTTTTTCCATTGGTAGATAATTTTTACATACGTAGAACAAAAGAAACAAAATATTTTTATTAGATCAAAGTTATCCAAAACAAAAATAATCAAATATTAGTTCACAAAAGAGACGCACTTAGAAGAAGAAATATTTGGTAAATGCAAACATATATAGAGGAAGTACAAGGAGTATAGAAAGAGGATTAGAACTTTCATTTGCGATAGTGATATGGAATACATAAAAATTGTTACAGTTCCAAAGAATTTAGAATAAATTATTGAAATAAAGCTTTATTATTTTCTTTTTGGTTAAATAATTGTTAACTCCACAAGATTTCATAAAAAAATGAATGCATTCCCAAGTCTTATTTGGTCTCTGAGATGATCTATTCGTTCTTTCCTTGATTTTGTACAGCCTAAAACAAAAATAAGTATAAATTTAAATGAATAATAAACTTTGAATTAAAAATAAACAAACCATAAAACCTATTTCTTATTTTAAAGGATATTACCCAATAAAGGAAGAAGAAGAAGAAGATTTTAAAGGTTAATGTCAAAAATAGCTTGATAGAATTCTTCTTCTTGTAATTTTAAACAGATCTCAATCCTATTAGTAGTACAACAACTTTATTTTAAATAAATTCTTACTGGACAATGGCCGGCGCCAGATTAAAAAAAAACTTATCTTTAATTTTTTTCTTTTCCTTTCTTTGGTGGTCTTTTGTATGAAAAAGTATTGGTTCGTGTAGAACTTACAACGCAATTTTGCGGCTTTTCTAGAGTTTTCTTGATAGTTTTCCGAAAATTTAATAGTTGTAGCAGTGAGAAGCTGAGCGATTATCACCTATCGTGTGGATTTGTTTTCTAAAACTAAAAGAAACTCGATTTTATAAACTGATTTCGTATTAGAAACACTTTAAGGCCACATTTGAACAAAGGTAGGTTTTCTTTTGGAAAAAAATAAATAACTACTTACGTTTTAAACATAATAACGTTTTTTTAGGCCTTTTATTTTACTCTGTGATTTAATCTCAAACCATATTGATCATATTTTCAACTTATATTTATAATCTCGTGACTCCTTAAGGGATTGGCTATCAGTTTTCCATATTAGTTAGGATCGGATGATATCCAATTGTCCATAAGAGAGAAAGAACCTAAAACATCGGATTAATAAAGGAAATAATAATAATAAATATTAAGTATTCACCTGGGATCGAGTCTCCAGAACTCAAGAAGATAGACTTTCTAACAGCTAAGTGGAAATTTATTCTTAATTTTGGTAGAATCGAACATTACACTAAATTTCTCAATTTTCTTAGTACGACACTGTAATTAGAACCTCACTGCAGTGGTTATAATAAGAACTTGTTAATTAACTTTTTCACTTTATTGTTCAACTATTGATTTTAAATTGATTTTGAAAAAAAAAATTTTAATAAAGACAAAAGTAACAATCGAAGAATATATTGATTTATTGATAATCATTCTTTTACATACATTTTTGGCGCCCAACGTGGGGCCCAAATTTATTCTGAATTCTTTGGACCTGTAACAAAATTCAGAAGGTCGTTAGAAATAAAGTTATACCATGCAAAACCTTTTTTGGATGTTGCAAGAAACGTGACCAATCGATATACTACCAACAATCGCCAGATAGTTGGTAGAGAGCAAGTCGAGGGTCAAAATTAGCTTTTGGAATCGGTATGCTGTATAACAGAAGAAATTATCAAAGATTGTAGTGGATATAATTTGCCTACCATATCACTTATAGGGAGTTAAAAACTGGTAACAGAAATTACTAGTCTGGAAATAGGGTAAGGAAACAAACCGAAACGTCTGTAAACGGCTACTCTTAGTTTGGTTGGAAAGCTGTCTTTCCGTCTTGTAGCTGTTGGTGGGTGTCTTGTAGCTATTGAGGCTGCCATTGGCCACTATGACGGTGGTTCGTCTTACAGTGCAAAGTCGTTCTTCTAATTTAAGACAATGATTACGATTTGCACTGTATGGCCGTCTTGATTTAGCATAAGCATTTGAATGACTTTTTTCAGCCCAGTGTTCGATTTGTTTTAACTTTTTAACTGTTATATTATTTTCTTGCAATTTTTGGCGAATGTGACCTACGTCGTCACCATTTTAACATCTGGTTTCGCGTCTCTTCAGAATCGTATTACAAACTAGTTTTCGTACTATTTCCTCTAGACGTTTATTGTTCTGTTCGTCGCACTCTTCAGAGGTTCGTTCTAGATAGCTCCGTTAAGCTCTACTAGCTGTCTCGTGTTCCAAGGCAATTTCGAGCGCTTCATCTAAAACTGTCTGTCTTACTAGTCGTAAAGCTTTCTGTAGTTCACTGTCTCTCAACCCATTGGTGAAGGTATCTATAGCAATTTCTTCTACAAAAGTTGTCTGGTGCCTCCGAATAAACTAGACTACGCACTATTCAAACTCTTGCAAATTTTCACTTGCTCGTTGAATTCTATTTCTTAGTTGCAGCTTGTAGACTTATTGTAGATGGGCATCTCCGTAACGTTTGTCTAGTCGACAGAACAAGGTCTGGTAATATTTTTCTTGACCCTTAGGAATCAATTTTAGGATATCCACAGCATCACCTCGTAAAGCAGCAGTCAAGAAAACTGCTTTTTCTTGTTCTGTCCAATAATTGGCTGTCGCAATAGTTTCAAATTGTCTAAGGTATATGGACCAAGAAGACTTTTCATCAATTTGAATCTCATATGATGTGTAGTTTCGTCCCTAGGTGATTTTTATTTCACTACCGGACCTAAAACTACTGCATTAACTGGTGGTAGCACTTCCATCTTAGTTATCACAGTCTTTAATTGTTTAATCTTATCTTCTACCCTATCGAATGTTCTAGAAACTTTTTTAAATTTCTTATTGTTCTGGATACATACTTGTTTAATTATTTGAGAAGTCTAATCGAATCTTCTAGACACATTTTTAAATGTGTCATCATTTTGTCTAGCTGTTTCTTTGATAATTTGAGACGTTTCATTGAATCTTTTATCATTCTTTCTAGAAGTTTCTTTAATCAATTGTAAGACATTTTTTATTTTTGTTAAAAATGCTTCTTCGGCTGACTAAAACTGTCTGACTAAAACATTCTTGTTGAGAACATCCTTCAGTCGTTCTTGAAAGACCTTCTTGGACCCGCTGCAGTCTTTATCGCATTCTTCTAACTGCTCACGCAACTGTTTTAACGAAAGTTCTGCTAGCAGCATCTTTGGTCAGGCACGCGCATATTTTACAATGTTCTCTTTTTTACAAAGATCACTACCGAACTACGCGGATATTCCCGTCGAACAATATTTTTCAAAAGTTCAAAAGTCTTTTTTAAAAGTCACTACTGAATTTATTTTTAAATCTCACACCGGATACCACTGTACCGTTTTTAAGTAAATTAAGCGATTTTAATGTATGTAAATATATTTATTTATAAGTCTATAATTCGATAGTATCTTAACAACTGAACTTAGCTAATATCGGAGCTACTTATATATAAAAGTTATTATGTACTAGAATATTCTCGAGTAGTTCACCTCTAATTTGTTTGTTTGACGGATCGATCTCTCGCGTGCTCGATACATCTCTGAAAGCTTCTCGTTATTTCGAGATGCAACCGTTATATGATCTACGTCGAATGCTTGTTAGTTACAATAATATATTTAGATAGTCAAATGGTTTTTAGGCTAGACTTAATGTTAGTGTGCTTATGTCCAGAAGAACTCAATAACCTTTGTCACACTTGTCTGTGTTCCAGCCCATAGAAAAATACGCAGCGTTACAAGAGGTAATGAACTTGAATGAGAAGAGCATTAGATACAAATCACTTAGATCCAGAGACAATCGAAGGCATACCTCAAAGCGCCGTCTGTGACCAGTAAAATGCCTGAATCCAAACATAATATAATTCTTGCGGAAAAAAACATATATGGTCAAGTTTAATGAAGACTCTGTAGCAGAAAACCATAAACAGGCCTTCTAGTCCAATTTTTTCCATATCTTTTCCTACGTCTTGATTCCATCTATTTTTTGAGATTCCCTTTTTTTTTAAAGCTATAGTATAGTTTAGTACCCTTTTTGGAGTACTCGTGTTCGGCATCCTTTCTAAGTGACCTTGCCATCGTAGTCTCTGTGCCTTTATGACTCCTATTATATTAGGTTGATTACATAATTTCTTTAACTCATCATTTGTCCTTTCGATCCATAAACCGTCCCTTATTATTGCTCCATATATCTTTTATGACTCCTATTATATTATATTATTATGCCTTATGCCTCTACCTTCGCTTTATATGTATGCAACACTGTTGGAAATTCACGATAATAAAAATAAGTTTACTATAAACTCCCAATTACATGATCATCTAACAAGATCGAGGGATTTAATTAGGTCACAACGATTCAGACTATCAAAGAGCACAAAGAATTCAATTGATATTCACTTGTATAACTATCTGCCTAACGAAATAAAAATTCTGTCTCCACCACTGTTTAAAAATAGGATCAGAAAGTATTTTTTAACATATTGTTTTTACTCAAAGACAGAATACCTCAATACACCTTTATAACGTGTACCCAGTTTGGTCAGAATACTGTCGATTTACTATCTACATATCACATTGTATTATTGCTATTAAAATGTACTAAGTTTTATGTATTAGTTTATTTAGTCATCGATTCGGGAATATTCTTAATTATTTGTACATTTTTGTTACTTCCATATTTCAAAGATTTTTTATGTGACAGTTTAGGTTTGTTTTTTTTTGGTTAGAGATTTTTTTATCTTAAATTTTTAATTCTAATTCTTCTGCTAATACTTACATATGTATATTACTTTAGCCAATATGGTTAAGTTAATTTTAAGTTTACATTATTATATCTTTTATTGTATTTTTTTATATGGACTTCAAACTTTATGTAAAGTGGTCAATAAACGTTCTATCTATCTATCTATCTATTAGGTTGATTATATAATTTCTTTAACTCATCATTTATTATTATTATATTATTATTGCTCCATATATCTTCCTCAGGATTTTCCTTTCCCATATCTCCAGTAAATTTTGTTCGTTTTTGGTCATTGTCCATGTCTCACTGCCGTATGTCACTATTGGTTGTATAGTTGTTTTGTATAATTGTATTTTTGCCTATCTTGATAAAAAATTTCTTTTCAACATTCCACTAAGAGCATGTACACTTCTATTGCCTGTTATTATTCTAGCTTGCATTTCTTCTTTAACGTTAGGTTTAGGTGATATTATTGCACCTAGGTATGTAAATCTTTCTACCATTTCGAATTCGTATGATGATTCTTCTTCTACTTTTACTCTAAATTTTGGTCCATCCTTGAACTGGTTATCTGTCCACTGCATACATTTTGTTTGAGTTTTATTTATGTAAAGTCCCATTTTCTTCGCTGCTTTTACTATTCTCTGTACTATCTCCTGTAGTTCTTTGTTTTTTCCTACATCATCAGCAAATACCAAAACTGTTACCCAAGATTTTATCAGAAAAGTAAACACCATTATTCCATTTAACTGATACATACTGTATCACAAACGCTTGTATAACCTAGAGTAACTTTTTATATTTAATTTAAGAACAAAGTCATACAAAATTTAAAATCCTAGCATGTTGATATTCTCTTTAAGGAAGTTTGAAACTTTCATAAAATTTGAATGCGTTTGAAACAATGTTAGCTTTTTACTATCGTCGCTACCTGTCTAACTTACACAAAATCCGGATCGTTTTGTAGGAAAATTCGGCAGAACATCTCGCAAAAGTCAATATGATCCGAGTCACATTTCGAGTTATGAAACCGATAAAATTTCACTAAGCTCACACTTTCAGAATTTTCAGAAAGGAGTGTGATGCGAGCTGAAAGTAATATCGTCTTGTGTACTTTAGTGAAAATCCCGGCAATATTCTTGGGACTTCTAGTAATATCTCGGTGTTTTTATAGTGTTCGAAAACACATCTCATTTGAACGATGGGCGGGACTCCGGTGGTAGGTGTGTAAAATGGAAATGAGTTTCGCATTTGCGATAAACTTTATCAGTAGGTCTCTTCTATTATTTTATTTAGGATATGGGATTGCAACAATTCAGAAATATGAAATAGAGCGTTTTCTATATAAAATAAATTAATATTGTTCTGAAACTATTTTCTATTTATCTTTTTATTTTATATTTTATTATTTTTATTGAGAATAAGCCACAATATTACTTTAAAATAAGTTTATTTAGACATTTTCGTTTCCAAAGTGGAAATTGTCCAAATAAAAATATTAAATTGTAAAACAAATTAATAAAAATAGAAATGAAAGATTTTACATCATTCATCGAGTTTAGGAACAAACCTTTATTGATCCCAACAGACAATTCGGAGGTTCTAAAAATAGAGTCCATCTACACACTCTCAAAATTTGCAATCTCAGCTTCTTAGAAATAGACATTCTTGCAACCACTTGAAGAGTTGTTATGAACTTAGGCATCTAGGAGTGGAGGAGTGGACTGCCAAAGTGTAGGCCCAAGTTCTCGTGCTGCATATTACCACTTCTCGACCCACGCTATTATTAAATGTGTGGCGATGCTGCTGTTTTTTTTTTTACTGTTGAGATTACCTATGAAAAAAGGGACAAAAAATACAACGTTAAAACTTTATAACACATTAATCACTCCCACTGTGTTATATGAATGGGAAATTTTTTGTATTTATTGTATTTATTAATATGATCTTGTCTATTAGACATTCATCAATCAGCCAATCGCGTCCACTGCTGGACATAGGCCTCCCTCAGTTCTTTCCAGTGTTCTCTACACTGGGCCGCTTGTAGCCAGTTTCCTGCTACACGTTTTATATCATCGGTCCATCTAGTCGGTGGTCGTCCTCGGTCTCTTTTATAGTTTCTAGGCCTCCATTCCATAATACGTCTTGTCCACCGTCCATCTTGTGCTCTGGCTATGTGCCCTGCCCAGTTCCACTTAAGCGTCGTGGTTCTTTCGATGACGTCTTGAACTCCTGATCTTTGCCTGATTTGTTTGTTTGTTATGTGGTCTCGAAGGCTCACATTTAGCATTGCACGTTCCATGGCTTGTTGTGTAACTCTGAGTTTATTCGCTTCAGACACATGGGAATTAAACTTTTTAGAATATGGCTTAATTTGCCAAATGCTGCCCATGTTAGGCCTATTCGCCTCTGTATTTCATGTGTTTGATTGTCTCTGCTTATTTTGATTTTGTGTTCCAGATATTTGTAAGTGTATGTTTGTTGTATGGTATTATTGTCAATAGTTTTATTTCCACTCAGTACGAGATTTGTTATAAGTTTAGTTTTCTCAAAGTTTATCTTTAATCCTGCTCTTTCTGACAGACGTTTAAGCGAATGCATCATAGAAACTGTATTATGTAAATTATCTGCGATTAATACATCATCTGCAAATTTTAGGTGATTTAATCTTTTTCCATCTATATTGATGCCCATATCTTGCCATTGATTGCTCTTAAATATTGACTCTAGAGCTGCCGTAAACAATTTTGGTGAAATATTGTCTCCTTGTCTAACTCCTCGACCTAAGCTGAATTTTTCTGTGTCTTTGTGTAGTCGTATACTTGATGTAGCGTTCTCGTAGATGTTTTTGATTAGTGTCGTGTACCTGTAATTTATTCGACTTTGATTTCAAGCTTCCAGTATTGTTTCAAACTCTACAAAATCAAAAGCCTTCTCGTAATCGACAAATGCAAGAACCAGTGGTATGTTGTACTCGATGCACTTTTCTATTAAGATGTTTATGGTACGCAAATGGTCATTTGTGCCATATCCTGCCCTGAAGCCTGCATGTTCTTTGGGCTGATAGAAATCAAGTTTAGGTGTTAGCCTCTTTGTTAAGATTTTCATAAAGCGTTTGTACAGATGTGTCAAGAGGCTGATGGGCCTATAATTTTCTAATTCTAAGACTATTACTGCATTGTTCTAGTCTTTTGGACTCGTACGCGCATGTAAGCATTTATTAAACAGTTAGCTTAATGATTTTAATACAATTTCTCCTCCTGCTTTTTTTTGCCTCGATAACGAGTCCATCATCACCAGACGATCGATCGTTCTTCATTTCCTTTAAGACTGCTCTCACTTCTGACACAGTAATGGGTAAAAGTATTTCCGATCCCTGATTTATGAGAGTCTTTACTCGTATCGGGAAATTGTCTTGTAGTCTTTGGCTGGTATAGAGGTCTTTATAAAACTCTCTGGTTATTTTCAGAATGTTTTGTTTATCTGTTGTTGCCTTTCCGTCTTTATCTCTCAGCTTGTATATTTCTTTTTCACTTTGTGTGAGTTTTCCTTACATTACCTTTAAACCTTTGTTCTCTTCTACTGTTTGAGTAATTACATTAGTATTATATCTTCTTACATATTTTCTAATTTCCGCTGAAATTCTTTATTTAGTTTTTTATATTCTTTTGTATTTTTGCTAATCTTTTTACTTTTGGTGTCATTTTTTTGCAAAATTTGAGTTGTGCGTTTCTAACCGAGTCTGTTATTAATTTATTGAGATCGTCGATACTTAGAGGTTTGGGATTATTACTCTGTAAAGTTTCGGCTATATTTTTAATGTATGCTTTTGGATGATTTGGTGAATTCCAAACTATGCGTTTGCAACTGTTTATCATATGTGCTCTTTCTTTGTGTAGATTTATCGTTACTCTAGCTCTTACTGGTCTGTGGTCGCTTCCTCCTGATAGTTTATTGAGTGCAGTAACATCTTGAATAATTTGCTTTTTGTCTGTTATTATATCATTATATTCGCTCTTAGTTCTTCCGTTTGGACTAGCCCACGTCCATTTTCTATTCTGTTTCTTCTTAAAAAAGGTGTTCATTGCATACAGTTTGTGTTGCAGTAGAAAGTTGTTAAGCATTTTGCCTCTTTCGTTTCTTACTCCGATTCCAAAATTTCCGATTGCCACTTCTTGTTCGTCCTTTTTTCTTTCGAGTTTCCCGTTAAAATCTCCCATTATCAGATTGTAATGAGCCGGTTGCTGCTTTTTTGCTCTTTCGATTTCCTCATAGACAATGCTATTAGACATTGCTTAGCTCTATTTGTTTTATAGATATACACATATTCTGTGTAGAGTTCTAATCCAATTTATAATGCATTAAATTCTGTGTGGTCTTCTTCTTCTTGCAGTGCTTATCCGTTTCGGATGTTGGCTACCATCATGGCAGTGTTATGCAACCTGCTGGTCTGAAAAGATTTGTGGTTGTTGTATTCCACGCATACGTAGATTTTTCATCCAGGAAATACTTCGCCTTGTACTTCCTTGTTTTCCTTCTACTTTTTCTTGTCGTATTAACTGCATCAACCCATATCTTTCGCTGTTCCTCTTGATATTACCGTGGTATTAGATTTTCGCTCTTTGTATTGTGGTTAACAGTGGTAGGTGGTAAGTCTGCATGGTAAGTTAAAGCAATATCGTTGTTTCACTATTATAAATCCACTATTACTTATATTACTTTCGCTTGATAAAATCAGTTCGGCAATCTTTCAGAATATATTCTTCTTTTAGCTTTATAATAGAGAAAAAACACAATGGCAATCGCTATGACATGTTACACGTTTCCACCTCTATATTCATTTTACAGTAGAAATGAATTTTATAGTAGTAGTAGTATAGCTATACGATATACAAATAACTAAAATAAATGCAAAAGTGTTAATTTTTACAGTTCCTATCGATTATTTTCATAGCCAAATATAATGCGCTGTATTTTTAAGACACTCTGTATAGAATTCACAAAGTGATCAGTAGAAATAAGTTTTATACTTTATTTTTGTTCATACGTACATGTTTACTCTTTTTTGTTAAAGCCATTTTAGTGAATAGGAGAGTTAACCTCATTTGCGATTACCAAGAAGTTGTCGATAAATTTTTTCGAGATAGAGCCAATATCTAGAAATCTGGAGAAGCTTGGAGGACATAAAGTACGTTTCGTCAAGTAACCAGTGCAGAGGCATTACTTTCGGGAAATCCCATAGAGACTGAAAGAACATAATCTCGATTCGCTCCATGTACATGTGATTCTATCAGCTAAGAGCTCCGATAAGAGAAAACCAATAAAACTGTTGGAGTGTGACTGGCCGGAATAGACTGCCGTCTACATTATTAATAACATCTTGGAGTCCCAGAGGGCGGTGCGCGGTCGAGTCTGGTAAGGCTCTTAAATCTTTTTTTGTATATAGGTGCCGCGAGATTGGGTGTTCCCGTAAAAAAGATACTACTCATACTACTGATATATTGATCAATTTTTTTAAAGATATTATTATAAAAATTAAAATAGAGTAAATCAAAATCTTATAATTAGACAAGAGATACATACTGTACAAGATTAACTCTCAATTGGGGAATACATGGTATAGACTTAAACAAAATTTAAAATACTAGCAGCAAAAAAATAGATTGTATTGGGTATACATATGTATCATGGTAAGGAAAATTTAATTTTAAAATATATATTTAGACTTCGGCAAATATGCAAATAAAAATGTAGAAAATATGCGCATAAATATGCACGTGTTTACCTGAAAATATGCAAATATTTTACAAAATATGCATACAAATAAATAAAAAAATCGTAAAATAGTAACAATTTTATTTAAAAAAAAAGTGTACATAACTAAATATTTCCTACTATTCATTAAGATTTACATTTATTTTAAGTAACTACATCATTTTTAAGTATGAATAAACTTATTTAGAATTATGGTAACAATAAATGACCAAGTGGTGTTCAAAATTTTCTAACAAAAACTTGTGGCTTCTGTCTGAGTTAATATATTTATATATGGAAAAACTTCTTTCAACATCAACTGATGTAACGGGAGCATTTTTCAAACTAACCAAAACATTTGCTTCTAAATTAATTGTTTCCGAAATATTTCCAGCTAGAACACTGACTACTTCAGAAAGAATATGGTAACCTTTATTTTTTTCCATAGTAGCTTCAAATTTTTTTAAAATATCTTTTCCAATATTACCTCTAACGTTCCGACAACATGACGCAAATTCTTTTATTAATGCTGTACTTTTGAACCATGTCAGTTTTGGTGATTCTAACTGAGTAATTGTTTTTTGAACAAAACTAAAATTTGATTTTATAAATGAAAGTTCTTGTTGAAGCAAGTTACTCTGAAAAGTTTGTTTAGAATCCAAAAGAGATTGGGAACTTTCATCTGTTAACGTATCAATTATGTTCTTTATTTTAACAAAACGATCTGCATAAAAATTAGCTGCTTTTAACCATGTTCCCCATCGCGTTAAAATAGGTTGTGGTGAAAGAGGAATATTAGGTAGCATTTCTTTATAAAGTTGAATTCTTATAGGAGATTTAAGAAATACTTTTTTGACACTGAATATCATGGTATTTACAAGAGGAAACTTTTTTCGTATTTCCTCTGCAACTCTGTTTAATCCATGCGCTACACAAGGAACATGTATTAAATCTGGGAAAAATATTTTTAAATTTTGTCCTGCTTTCACCATATAAGGAGCAGCATCCGATAAAATAAGCAGTAATTTATTAGAAGGAATAGTTGTCGGAAGAAAAAAAGTTGCTAATGTTTCTTGTATAAAACGCGAAATTGTTAAAGCATTTGTTTTCTCAAGTTGCTGGCATGAAATAAGATGAGATTTTGATAAGGTATCTTTTTTAAGAACACCAATCAATAAATGAGCAATATACTTTCCTGAGGAATCAGTGGTTTCGTCTACAGATATGTAAAAATAATTATCTGCAATTTCTTTCTTAATATTAATTAACACCGACGAGTATAGCCCGTTCACATTATTTCTTCTTGGAGACCGATCACTTGGAACATTAAGTTTGCAATATTTTTTTAGAAATGAACTAAAATTTACATTTGCATCTAATTTTTTTAAAGTAGATTGGAAACATTTAGCCATTGAAGTTTGATGTTTTCCTCCTATTTTTCCTTTTTTTGCAATGTGTGAAGCAGTTCTCACATGTTGGTCTATCTGAAATTTCTTCTCACATGCTATCTATAAATAAAAATAAAAACCTTTATTTTAACCCAACCTTTAAAATATAAAAATATACAAGGTGTTTTTGGTTAATCAAATAACTGGTTTGGAAAAAAAACACTCGCTAAGTGTTTTAAATGCAGTATTAATCCACAAATTAGTTTTTGTTACTAACCATTAGTACATCATATAACTTATTTTAAAATTCAACAAAAGTTTTTTTTTTTGTTAATTCAATTACAATAAAAATAATTGTGTTTTAGAATAGCTGACTTTATAAAAAAAAGTAACGGTGAAAATATTTTCTAAATACACACCATTGTATTGTACCATGGACAATTTTTTCTCACTAAAGGAAGCTATTTTTCATTTAAAAACAACCTACGAGTACCAAATTTCAAGTAAATACGTTTATTGGTTTTAAAGTTATTGTTGTTATTAACTAAAAGAATTTATTTTTTTTTAATTTTAACACCCTGTATCTCGAAAAGTAAATAAGTTTGACCCCTCATTAACTATATCGTTTTGTTCAATTTTTAGTTAAAGTATCTACAGTCAAACGTTGTAAGTGTCATTTGGAAAGACCCTGTATGTATGAAATATTAGATATTTAATAGAAAATATTAGATACTTACAATTTTGCCACAGACTGAACAGTAGATTTTTCCCATATCCATAGACAGCTCTTTATAAGGTTTAATCCAAGTTGAAGCACTGGTTGTTTTAGGCATTATAAAATCACAATCTTCCTTTTTGTTACGCACAACGAGTGTTTACGCTTTTAATATCGAAACAAAAATGATTTACAAATCTGAGCATCAAATTAGAAATATTTAGGTACCTAATTCAATAAACTGGGAGATTTTAAAAAATCCCTAAATTAGGAACAAAACTATTAGCCGTTTACCTGCTGTTAAGATACAATAAATTGTAGATAGATTTGGGGATTAGATCAAAAATGCAAATGAGCGAACCCTTAGCGATTATCCAATAACTGAATGCCTCAGTGACCGAGACTTTCTAAGAATGTTGAGGGCTACTTAAATTGATCTTCTTTGAAATTGTAAATGTTTTGTACCTGTAGAGATTACGTACTTAGATCATTTCTTGATTAAAATGACTACAACATTTTATACAAGAATTGAAATAAATTGGTATGTTTAAAAATTTTCAAATACAGTATAAAAATCTGAACTTTTATGCACTTTATGCAAACTTTTATACAAATATGCCAAAATATGAAATATTTGCATAAAATATGCACAATATGCAAAATATGCAATATGCATATTTGCCGAAGTCTATATATAATCAATAACTTTTCTACCCTAAGGTGTTGGGTGTGAAGTCTCTTTTTAGGTTTCATATACAAACTTCCTTCAATTCTTCTTGTTGCTGGCCAATTTCTTCGCTTGCTCCTTGGTGACTCCTCTCCTGTCTAGGATGGCGGCAATTTCATCGTCCCAGGTTTTCATGGGTCTGCCCCTCGGTCTTTTCAAGATTCTTCTCGCTTTCCACACTTGTTTCACTTGGCTTTTTTATCCATCCTTACCATGTGGCCGTACCATTTCAGTTAAGTTTCTTCAATTTTCTTCTCTATTTATTGGACTTTAAGGTGTTCTCTTATTTCATCGTTCCGTATCCTGTCCATTCTGGTCACCCCTAGTACTCTTCTTAGATACTGCATTGAAATACTTTGCAGTTTATTTTTTAGTCTGGTGGTGAGCGTCCAGCTTTCACATCCGAAAGATAGGTACAAAAACTGTGTTTTCTTAGCTATCTTTGCTTTTTGGGATACTTCCTTTTTCGAAAATATTGTGCTCTTAATTGCGTGGTATATCCGGGAAGCATTTGGTATTCGATTGTTTATCTCTGCTTCTTGTGTACCCCTACTCTCTAGTTGAACTCCCAGGTATTTGAAGGTTTCGACTTGTTCTAAAGTATAGTTATTGATTTTAATGTTTTTATGTTGGTCTGCTTTCCCACATACTATGACCTTGGTTTTACTTTCATTAATTCTCAGATTACGTTTTTCAAGTTTATCTCTCCATGGTTTCTCTTAAGTGCGTCCTCGTTTTTTCCAAATACGACGAGGTCATCTGCAAATGCGCACTCCGCTATCTGTATCATTTCCAGGTTTCTATGTCCAACACATATTCTCGATGTTTCTTTTCTAGTTTCCTTCATTACATCATCTAGTACAATATTGAACAGGATGGGGCCTAGTACACCTCCTTGTCGTTGACTCTAAACTCTTCTGATTCCATATTATCTGTTCTTACTCTATTTCTTGTGTTCTTGAGATGGTTAGTAATAACATAATACTATTTGGATCTATAGTTGGCATATTTAATAATTCACACTTGCTGTGATGAAAGTGCAAAATATATTTTTTTGTCACGTACAGGACATTACAAAACAGCTAAAAGTTAATATTTATTTTATGCCCTTAAAAGTTGCTTGTGGTTCCTTATAATACAGTTTTAGTAATTTATACATCAAACTTTATTATTTAATACAAATAAGCAAAGAAAAATATTAGAAGGTACTTACCAGACAACCTCAAAGTAGTCTCAACTAACAAACATCAACTAGAAGCTGGTGGCGGCCATCTTTAATTATGCTGTAAACACCTGCACAAATTTTTTTTCCAAAAAACTGATTTTTTTTACAGAGTGCAAAGCTCTAATAATCTAATAACAATCATTAAAAGTCATCATACCGAATTTAATTTTTTTTATGAAAATGTCTTTATTTTCATAGAATGGTCCATATTTACTGTTAAAAAAATTTGAGTCTTCAGGGACCCTACCAGTAACTGTCTGCAGCACATCATTTCACCAGCACAGTTAAGCGTTAGTATCTGTAAGATTAGGGCCCAAAATAATACGCACCTATAGTCAAGTATACAAACTTGAACAAAAATCAGCGTTACCCAGCAAATTCAGAAACCATCCAAAGACGGAATCTTAAAATTTGTGGTCGGAACCTGAGAGACTCGCTGTTGAGAAATGGGGCGACAAATTCACGTGCGTCTGGGAATTGAGAGCCATCGATGTCCCAATGCCATCTGACGACTGCTACTACCGCACTACACCAGTCGACTACAAGATGCCCTAATTACTTAGCATCCACCTGCGTTTCGATGACCTCTTGCATTATTTAATCGTAGAGAGTGAGTGGATAAAGGACATGTGTTAGAAAATATGACAATCGTAAAAGTGTCTCGCTACGGAAAATATTATTGTAGCCAAAGAGGTATTAATTTCCTTATTTTTCTTATATATATATTGTTGTGCTTTTGAAAGTCCATAAGCAATAAAAAACCGATATACAAATTTTATTACTTAAATAAAAATTAAAATTATTGATATTTCATAAAGACACGGGCATATAAATTTTCAAACATCCTGTATAAGACAAAATATGTATTTTAAGTTGTTCGAAGAATTGTTCATTAGGCCTCAGAGACAAGACTTTCAAATATTATCGATAAGAAATTTAGATAAGTCGGTTATTGTGGAATGGATTTACCCGGAATAAAAGTGTATATAGAAAGTGTTTAAACAATAGACCGGGATTTGCGGTGGTTTTTCTCCCCGAAAGATTATATCGGTAAAAGTTTATTAACAAAAGACATTGAATTGAGAAACAGGTATCGTTTGTAGCTATTAGTAAGAAATATTTGTAAAGCAGATAGATTTAGTTAGAATAATTAAAGAATGTTGTTTTCTGGAATTACCCGAATGACGTTTTATAGAGAGAGTTGGTTGGTAACGATATACGTCACAGAGGTGGATGATTTTTATTGGTCAATTTTTGAATGCAAGGAGGTGGTGGTTTTGGCTATGAGATAGGAGAGAGGAAAATGTATTTGTTTGAAGTCCCGAAGACGTAATTTACCGGGTGTGTTTATTTGCTGTGTAAAAGCTGACCAGTGTGAGGAACGGGGTACAGAGAGATAGAAAAACCAAAGGGTATAAGAATATTAATATCAGACGAAGCCGGAAACATTTGGAGTTATAAACAGGCGCGGAGATTGGCTCAAAAGGAGGCTGCATAGAATAACACGAGTTGTTGGGTTGCAGATACAAGGACAGATAGGAGAAAGGTGTACGTCATCTGGACCACAATAGGAGCAGAAGCAGAGAAAGGTTTTTTTTTATTTGGCGTGGCCATAGAATTGCAACGGCAGAGAAAGAAAGGTCAGTCAATTTTCATTAGAGCAGGAGTGTGGTTTTCATTTATTAATTAAATAAATTGAATAAATAATAGAGACAGTTAATTTTGCGATCATTTAAAAAAAATTATAAAAAGAGCTTAGTTATAACACATATTAAAAATCAATGTAAAATAACATTTGGGTCCATGATAGAAAACAACTTCTCATATATTTAAAGTTAGTATATTTGCAAATATTACAGGATTAATTGTTATATAAAATTGTTATATAAAATACTCCCCTCACTCGAAACCTACCAGGATCGTGTTCTGTATTATAAATACAAGAACTGTCTCTCGGCACTGAGGTCCCAATCTGCCTGCTCCTCAGTGTCCAGTCACACATTTTTTTCCAACTACATAATGTACAAAACATATTTTTAAGGATATCATAAACTATTGCTTCTGCAATTGGAAGAAGTCTGTCATTTTTGAATGCTTTAAATTGTCCAGTGACATTATATGTATCATATTTTCTAAATATGTGAAACAGTTGCATGCTTCTTCATTGACGTTTTGTCTTTGGAAAGTTTCTTACAACGTTTAAAGCACTTTCCACATATTATCTATTAGGACCTTCTTGCGTAGATTCACTGCGATTGTGTTCTTCATCTTAATCACTTTCATTTTCATTTTCCTTGTGAATGGCAAACAATATTGTTAGTATTAATTTAATTTTGAGAAAAATTGCTTACTGACCAATATTGACCGGATTTTCAAAAAACATTCTCGAATAATTCATAATAGACAATTGAATATGAATTTTGATTTACCATTCATGCCGGTTCTGCATATATGAGCGCCGCCAATTAAAACTGGTCGCGTACGCCGCCTACTGCCCCCAATCCACATATATTAGTGAACAATCGAACATAATGTTGTTAAGTGTAACTTTGCTCGACGGTCTGATTAATCGACTACAAATCTATCAGGTTAAATAAACGATTGCTATTCACTATTGAGTAAATCAGTTAGACCAAATTCAGGACTAATTTATTGTGAGACCCGTTTCCACCCTCCCAGCCCGGTCCCTATCTCTCCCTAGCTTAGTTCCAAGCTTATCATTGATTGGAGCAAATTAATTGACTCATTTTTATTACTCAGAATAATCAGGAACCAAATTATATTATCTGTTTTTATTTTGTAAGTTACCTAATACAATTTACTAGTGCTATTGGGAATAAGATACAATTTTACTGTAAAATAAATTTATTTTTGTCGTTTTGATTTCCTTTTCGTAAATCGTTCTCAAAATTCAAAACATTAATAAATTAAACAAATTTTGTTTTGTGTTACTTAGGTAAATTCTTCTAATAATTCAATTTCATCTAAAGATAGTTCATTCGATTACATGAAATCAATATTAACTCAAGAAAACCCATCAAAAAAAACGTAGCATGTGATTTGTCTTTAAAAAGACAACCACATGCAATGATGACAGTAAAATTTTACTGTTACTGATCCCACAGTAAATCACGAGGAAAACTTTATGATACTAGCCCGATATGGTAAGTACTTGATCTTTAGTTTACTATCAATGTTAAATAATTATTATTATTGACTCACTTAGCCTGGATTCTGTAGCCAATAGCTACCGATGGACCACCGGATTAATGAGTGTCTTACATATTATCAAATTTTTTCATATGATGTCAAAATGTTGTTTCAGATATCAATTTGGGATACTTTTATGAAGATTAGCACTTTTTTTATATAGCAAATATACCTCAATACTTAAGGTAATCGGTACCAAAATTTACGAAACGACCATTCCTGCATGCACACTCCTCGTTGGTACTAACTGGCACCTTTTTGCTCTTATGTTAAATCTGTGGACTAGTCCTTACAGATTATCTTCATCTTGGGCTATAAATGGCCGCGTTTACCAAATGTAAATATATTGTTCTGAAGCTATTTTCTTGTGGCATTGTAAATTAATTACTATTAAACTGGGAATAAGCCACAATTAAAGATAAAAATACGTTTATTAACGTTTCAATTTCCACTTCGGAAATCGTTCTCAAAATACAAACAGTATTATTTTGTAATAATTTAATTTATTTTTACACACTGTTTGTATTTTGAGAACGATTTCCGAAGTGGAAATTGAAACGTCAATAAACGTATTTTTATCTTTAATTGTGGCTTATTCCCAGTTTAATAGTAATTAAATGTAAATATGTTCACAACTGTTTGCGCTTTGATTCTTAAACTTGTTGATAACGAGCTGAACGGTTTGTAGTGGAGGTTGAGATTTGACATTTTGCTTGATTGAACATTAACCTAAACCTAAAAAGAAAAAATTTTCTTAGTTTTTGAAATGATTTAATAAAAAAAAGAAAATGGATGATAACGTAGCTAAGATTGTTGATATAACTGCAGCTTTAGCGGAACCTTTACTGGATTTAGCTGAGTTATCTCCTGTTTAACAACCGGATATAACTCGAATAGAAAATTGTTATGAGGTAACAATTTTCAACTACAATGATACTCAGTTTAAAGAACATTTCCGCATGTCAAAAGAAACGTTTGAGGTACTATAGAATTTACAGGTAACTAATGCTATTTTATAATTTGAGATTTGAGAGTACAACAGTTTGTTGAAGTTACTCGAATATCTCTACAAAAAAAATTATTATTTACCTTATGGACGACTAGTAGTTATGGACAGTTTTCAGGAAGCAGGGGATCGATTTGGATTTGCAAAAAGCTCAGAACATGGCATTTTTATTGAAATGATTAGAGTCCTTGGTCAAATGTGCCAGACATTTACTAGTTGGCCAAATTTAGAAGCACAAATGCGCATAGCTAATGTATGAAAATATTTATAAAATATTGTTAAAGTATTTATTTTTTATACAGGTATTCCAGCGTCGCTCTCGTGGCATTCCAGATATAGTAGGAGCAATTGATGGATATCACATATAAATAAAACAGCCTCAAGGAAATGCCTTTGACTATTATAATAGAAAAGGTGCACATTCAGTCATCTTGCAAGGTAAATATTTTAAGTATAAATAGTGAATTGTGAGCGAAGATGTAGGTGTTTGTCCTTACACCTTTGTCCTGATGGCTTTGTTTCGCGCACCAGTAATAGGTTGCTGGTTTTTTCCCTTGGGGAACAAGGTTTTTCCTTAGGGAAATAGGTTCACTTTATATATATATATATATATATATATATATATATATATATATTTCTTTGAAGGACCACCCAGAAAACTGGGAAAAATGAAGATTCGAAAAGAACGTTTGAACAAATATATTTAAACAAATACAATGTATTTTAAACGCCGATATCTTGCATATGATACACACTTGTCGGTGATACAATATAGAAACGAACTTATTAATATACCGACTGGTTTAAAACACTAATATGCCGCTGGGGCGAGTAGAGCCTGATGCTCCTTCAGTGCTGGAATTTGAACTGATACTGATTTGATGGACTTGAACTGCGAACTGATGTCCCCTCTCTCCCCTCAATCACAAACATTCCGAAATCTCCCCCCTGACCCCTCGACGTATTAAAAGATATGTTTATTTTTCAAATACCTTTAACTTTCAAATCGTTGATTAAAACTACCTGATAAGGGTATTTGTCTCAACTTGCGGAATTTTGGAATGCGTCAGAGGGTAATTTGGAAAATACTAATCCTTTCATTGTTACGATTCTATGAAGGTTTTAGAAACTTGTGTTAAAAGTTATTTAAATGCAAGAAAACGGCGCTTTACAGATTATTAGTTAGTACAATGAAATTTTATATATCTAAACTAATATACAGTATGATACAAGAATAAACTAAATAATATGATACAAAAATAGACTAAATATATTAAGTATTGTTGTTACGCAACAAATTGCACCATATAATAAACAGTTATTATCCATTTTTTAGCAAAAATTTTCAGTTGTCAAAATTAAAATTTTCCAAACAGTATGTAGTGGGGAACAAATAGATAATTAAAGTTTATCAAATGGTACAGACTTTATGAAACTCATTAATTAATTATTTATGAAATTATATGTTTTAGGTACATGTAATGATAAAGGAGTTTTCATAGATATTTGCATGGGCATACCCCATGTGCCCGTGTATTTAGGTTAAGTCTGGTGTTTAATAAGTTACAAGAATTGATACCTAATAATTAATTGGCTAATTTGCCACTCCTGAAATGATCAGTGAAATAATATTGGCTGCATGTGTACTACACAATTTTATGAGCCAATTCTTCAAGGGGCATAAATAAAACGTAGAGAACTGAAAAACAACGAATTGAAATTCGTTGATTAAAATATCTATATATCGTGCTTATTTTTTGAAGAACTAGTAACGTTTTCTTTTTTTAAATCTGAAAAGTGAGACACATTATTCTGAAAAAAAAGCTTTTTCCATAATTTTAAGTTGCGCCCTGAAATTTATTATACAAATTGTGAATAAACTGTCGTTTGCTTTGAAATTCAACATTTAGATCATTGAAATGCTCGTCGCCATACTTAGTTTCTATTTTTTGGAGTTTCCTTTCAAAAATTCCAAGAATTCTTGAAATTCGCGGATTAAGACAAAGAATGGTTAAGTACTATATTTGGTGTGTACTACTTTGTATGGAGCAGAAATATTGACATTAAAAGTATGAAGCATAATCAGAATTAAAGCATTAGATATCTGGAGACATAGACAGATGCTGAAGATATCTTGGACAGCAAGAAAAACTAATGGAGGTCAACCAAAATAGAGAATTGTTGAAGATAGTTAAACCTGGAAAATGTCTTATCTGGGACATATAGTAAGGGATAACCTCAAATATCAAATGCAGAGATGGACTGACGATCTTAAGAGAACGGCAGGAAAGGACTGGATGCAGATCGCCCAAAATAGAGACCAATGGAGGTTAACAGGGGAGGCCTATCCCCAAGAGTGGGCGTTTAAGGCTGATTAGATAGATAGATCAAATGCAGGACAATTATTCCATCTGGCAGAAGATCAAGAAATCGTCTCAGTGGTGATCACCAACGTTGGCTTATTCTGATTTGGTACGTGAAGAGGAAAATGATTGGTACTGTGAAGTGTAAAAATTTACAATAACAAAAATTTTGCTTGTGAACTACGCAGTGGCTAACGAATATTTCCGATCGCCTTGTTTTCGTAATTGGCATAGCTAATTAATCCCCCCGTGTTCAGGCATCTGTTCTTCTTCCTAAATTCTTGCCATAATCTTATGGCCTTTGATTTTTAATTGTTTTTCTATAAACTTTTAATGCGGATACTGGATTGTCCCATTAGTTTCCTGTTAGGTTGATGGATTCATTTTATTCTCATTTAGATTAAGGTTTGTATAAATATTTAGAGCATTGTCATCGTCAGTTCACAGCAGATCCTTGAAATAATCCAACCATATTTTCTCCGTAATAACCATTATATTTCTCTCCTTGTTCTTGTAAAAATTTAATCCCTGTTTGCATTCATCTTGCATTAATAATTTTTCTACATACAAAGGTTTTTTGCCTAGTTATGATTTCTAAGTGCTTTAATATATATCATAGGAGATATATAGGAGTATATAGGAGATACATCAGGGCAAAAATACTCAAAATAACACCAAACAGAGTAAATTTAGAGTTAATTGATCATTATAAGTTTTTAGGACTAACTGTTGATAACAAACTCGCCTGGCGTCGTCATATCGATGAAATAAAGGCAACTGTCCCACCATCAATGTATTGCCGATGAAAGTGTACTGCTCAAAATATATCGAGCTATAATTCAGTCCAAATTAGACTATGGTTATAGTTTACTTTGTTTGCGACAAAGTTCTCTTTGTTAAACTCTGTTTGCAACACTGTTTTTTAAATATGCTTAGGTGAATTTCAATTTACTTCCGCTAAAAGTTTATATTGTAAATCTCATGAATTCTTCCTTTACCTTCGGAAGCAGCAACCACTCCTCTCTTATGCTAGCATAATTTCATCGAATTCTTATCCACAGCCCTGAATTCTTATCCACAATTCATTCAATAAAAATATTGTCAATGAACATCACCTAGCGCAAAAAATACTAGAATTGATCCATATTCACACTTTCTAAGGGACTTGAATATCAATAAAATGGGTGCCTTCTCATATCAGCATCCAAGGAAATGAGATGGCTGACAGCGCTGCTAAAGAAGCATCTACATACAACTTACCCGTCTACAATATATAGCTCAAAGATGATATAATATCAAAAGTCAAAAATTATATTTAAGACTTATATTTAGAATTAAGTGGAAGGAACTAGAAATTACCAAAGATACAAAACTACAATCTAATATTAACAGCTATTTATCCCTAGCATCTCTAAACAAAAAAGAGATAGCAGTATGAAGATTAAGGATAGGACACACACGTTTGACACATGGTCATGATATCTCCTCTACAGACCAACAGTTATGCTCCCATTGCAAGGATATTCCTTTTACCGTCAATGACATCCTCACAGAATGTCACCACTACCAGGCCACTCGCATTGCCAACAATATAACCTACAATTTAAAAGAACTTCTCACCTGTTTAAACCGACTCAAGAGCCTAACAGACTTCTTAAAGACTACACAGTTCTTTAACAAAATATAATTTAACTTTTATTAAAAAGTTAAAACAAAATAGAGTTTTTATTTCTTAAACAGACATCGTCATCATCAAGTATTCAGTCGAGATCAGTCTTTCGAACGTTCGTTCTAAATAACGTAACATATAAAACACGCCGTAACTGATTATCTTAATGTAATACCGAAAATCCTTCCAAAAACTTCCGAAAGCTGGTCGACTTAATCCCTTGTAAGAGAGTCGTGATTGTTATTTTGTCCAGATTAATTATATTGAATCGGTCAAAGTTGGCGAATTGACAAAGAGGCCGAGCACTAATCTGGGCTTTTGTTCGGGTATCTTGAAGCCAAGTTCAATTCATTTTATAATGTATATAGAATAGTTTGTGCAATCAGTTTGTAGGCGCTTTTTGTGTGATTAT
Organism: Diabrotica balteata; assembly: GCA_918026665.1. Classification (NCBI taxonomy): domain Eukaryota; kingdom Metazoa; phylum Arthropoda; class Insecta; order Coleoptera; family Chrysomelidae; genus Diabrotica; species Diabrotica balteata. The sequence goes on along the minus strand of OU898277.1, from coordinate 182,702,813 downwards.
TTTGATACGAACTCTTAGAAATGTTTTTGAGAAAAGTTGTACACATTTTTAAATTAAAGTAAGTTTTATATGGTTGAATAAGTTTAAAGTATAAGCGTACTGTTTTTATACAATAATAGGAAAATAAACGAACACAAACGAAGAAAATAAAAGAAGAGAAAATACTAATATTCAAGAATTAGGAATAATGTAACAATAAAACACTAAAAACTTTGTTTTAAAACTTCCACAAAAATTTATTTTAACTCTTATCACTACAGCTGTTTCGGCTGATTGCCTTTCTCAAGTGATCTATTTTTGGCATGCGCTTACACTTTATAGTCTTTAATGAAATAGGCGGAGGAAGGAGAACTGTTTCAAGTTGGTCATTCAGAATTATATTTGTGTTTTTTAATCTGTTGATTTCCATAGATTCTAACAAAGATAGCTTAAGGCCTTTATCTTGAATGTGAAGAATTTTAAATTTATCATTAAAAGAATGAATATGATCTAGAAGGTGAAGTGCGTATGTAGAATCTGTTTTTTTATTATTGAAAGCCCTTTTATGTTTTGCTATTCGTTTATTAAAGTTTCTACCAGTTTGACCTGCTTTTTAAACCTGCTTTTAACATTTACTCCGAAAGAATTTTTAGAAAAGCACTTTCTGAAAAACAAGAAGAAATACTTGTGAACGGCGAAGTCATCAATAATTTGCGATATGCGGACGATACAGTACTCCTAGCTTCTAGTCAAGAAGATCTGCAAACACTACTTGATAATGTCGTTGAGAGTTGTAGGGAGGCAGGTCTGGATCTTAACATAAGGAAAACCAAAATACTCGTAATAAGTAAACAACAGAATATAAAACCGTCTATATATGTAAATAATACCAAACTTGAGCAAGTTGATAAAATCGTCTACCTTGGACAGCAATTAAATTGTAATGCAGAAAATCACGGCGAAATTAGATCCAGAATAGAGCAGGCTAGAGCTACTTTTAGAAGGATGTCCAAGGTGTTATCTAACAGAGACCTAAAATTGGCATTAAGGATCCGCCTACTTCGCTGCTACGTGTTCTCGGTCTTACTTTATGCTGTCGAGTCCTGGACTGTGAATAAAATCGATCTAAATCGCCTTGAGGCTTTCAAAATGTGGTGCTGTAGAAGAATTTTAAAAGTTTCCTGGGTGGAGAAGATTCGTAACTCCACAGTACTAGAACGTCTCAGCAAGACTACTGAGATCATAAAAAGCATCAAGCAGAGAAAGCTGGAATATTTCGGACATGTAATGAGAGGTCCCAAATATAGATTGCTACAAAATATCATGCACGGAAAAATAGCAGGCAAACGCAGTCCAGGACAAAGAAGAACCTCATGGTTGAAGAACTTGCGAGATTGGTATGGAGTAGATACAAGCATGCTATTTAGGGTGGCAGTGAATAAAATTAAAATAGCTATGATGGTAACCAACGTTCTGAAAGGACATGGTACATGAAGAAGAAGAAGAACCAGTTTGACCGATGTTAGTTTTTTGGCAGCCGCTACATGTAAGTTTGTACACACCACTATGTAAGTGCTTTTTATTTTGGCTCTTGTTGTTTTTTATATATTTGCCTAGGTTGTTATTTGTTCGGAAAGCTGGTGTTATTCCTTTCTTTTTTATGTGTTTATGCCAGTTTATGTTGTGTTGGATGGAATGATGAATTGTGTATAGTCGTGTCAGTATGGGTAGGTTTGTGAAATATAGAGAAGTCATGTTTGATTTTAAGTCTGATAGTTTTTAAAACTAAAAAATTTATGAATTGATTTTGTTCTGTTTCTATTGTAAATTCAATATGACTATGAAGTGAATTAATGTACGATAAAAATTGGTCGAGTTGCATGTTAGTTCCTGTGAAACATACTAGTACGTCATCTACGTATCTCCACCAATATAAAAACTGTTTAAATACAGGATGTTTTGAAATCTTTAACAAAACATAGAATATTTTCACCCTTTAATATTTTTTAGGAAATAAAAACCCTTCTTTCTATTCAGCAAGAGGATTCTTTTAAACGACGTCCTTTTCAAATAGTTCAGGAACCTTCGTGTGAGTGTTCCCGACAAAATCTCTGTAAGTATTGGTTTGATTTCTTGCTTTGTAGTTACCCCATTTAGTTAGTCACTTACTTACGATTCAGCTGTCCAACCAAAACAAGAGTGGCCATTGGCAAATCTTTCGGTTTGTTTGCTTACGCTATGTCCAGCTCAGTCCCCACTTTCAACCCCCTATAAGTGATACTCAATGTGGTAGGCAAATTATATCGTTACAAGTTCTTGGGGTAAGAAACTTTCAAGAGTGGTTAGACTGTCACTCTACCGACCAAGACTTGACCGGAAGAAAATATAACATAATGCCGAGGAGAAAATGAAGAGGAAAGTAGTAAAAAAAGAGGAGTTTGTACTTGAAGAACGAGTGATTCTCGAAGCCACCTTGTCTCACCTGAACGTACTTCTATAATACCTAGAAAACTAGGACGATACGCTACTTCCTGAAAAAACTTAATGCTACGTAAAGTGAAATATAGACAAAATATGTGACAAACACCTTTTCCAATCCAAGAAGCAGGAACAATTAATAGATAATTATAAATAATTGTAAGGTTTACGTGAAACTTAATTTTTATTTTTTGCTTTTATTTGACTTCCTTTTAGCCAGTTCGCGACTTATCCGCGGCAACCGCGCCAATTAATTACACGAGTAAACAGGAGTTAATTATACTCAATATTTTAGTATTACTTTCCTTTTTTCTGCATGGCAATGTATTTTGCATTTCTCAACAATCTCAATTCAATTCATTATTTTTACATCTGTACTATTTAAAAAAAGACACTACGATTTCATTGTTCATACACTAATAAATAGTTTGAGACGGTCCTGCTAAAATCTATCGTTGTCGAAAGAATATTGGTAGTACACTAGAAATTTATTATTTCCACCAAAATCTGTTGGAGTGTTTCTGACACAAAAGTAGAAAAGAATTTACCGAAGACAATAAAGCTTTATAATAGCATGTCAGGAAGGAACTTTATTCAGGCTAAATATGTCGGTGGCTGGAAATTGTGAAAAATAAGAAATAAGATTTTCTAACGTTAGCAAAGAGTATATGAATTATTAGTAGTGAAATACATATTACAATGAGTCTTTCTCATAAAGATGTAATGTGTTTAAAAAAACAACTATAGAGTATAAAGAAATTTACATTTAATTATTTATTTAGTAAGAATATAAGGACACGACAAGAATGGAACAAGCAAGAAATGTATTCAACAAAATAAAAAGGGAAGTCTGTAGGAGAGCTCACAATGGCGTTAAAAATAAGATTGCTTTAACACATAACATAAGTTTTCTTCGTGTTATTTTATGAAATGCAAGATTGGACAATAAAGTAGGACATTCAAAATAGATTAATTGGAGGCCTTTGAAATATGGATCTAACTGAAAATAAGTTGAGTGGATCACTTTTCGAATGTCGAGATTTTGCAAAAGATGAAAAATGACTTCTCTTTTTCTAATGCACTTCATTACTGTAAGTTTGTGATGACTACATCAAAAAGTTCTCTATTCTACGTCACTTTTAGTCATTGTTGAACATTCATGCTGTTCAAGTTCTGATATTGCGAAGTCATGACATGACTCTTCTGCTTACTACTCTATCTTCCCTCCACTTATTCAATTCAATTCAATTTTATTTATCTATCAAAATCGATAGATAAATATAATTCGAATGCCATCATGTTCAATTTCTCATTCGACGATATGATTTCTGTATGACGTGAAATGAAAGATTTATCTCTTTCTTTGTAACGATTATTTTGCCTACCATCTAGGATGTTATTACAGAGGGTTGAAAAATGGGAGCAGAAATTACAAGGCTAAAGATAGGGTAATCAAAACAACCCGGACCGTTTGCGAATGGCCCCTCAGGGTTTATTTGGAGAGCTGGGGTCATGGATAAGTGAATGAAACAATGGGATTGGATTGGGGCAACTACAAAAATAGGGTACTTACATGAATCTCCTGGACAAACACAATACAAAAAAGTTTAAAGCTATTTAAAATAAGGACGCTGCTTAGAAAAATCTTCCTGCTGGATGAAAGAAAGGCTCTTTCTTCCTAAATAATACAAAAAGGGGTTAGAAACTTTTTAAAAGAAATAATACTCCTCTTTTTAGGGAAAAAATGTACACCTTGATTGTTTTCTCACCACATAATAAAGTACAAAAAACAAACTTACTACGTTTACAAACTCTAGAAGTTGGAGATCCTCCAAGAGCTTATAATTGTTAATGAGCGACAATATGTAATGAAAACAATTAGAAATGAAAATTAGCTTTTAAATGGAACTATGCATAGTGGTTAACCTTTTTTTTAAAACAAAACAAAATCAAAGATCTCAATTTATGATTAGGTATTTACCAAATGTGAAATGAAAGATTGCCTAAAAAAACGATGATGTGGCAACCCCCAGAGAAGAGGAAACGAGGAAGACCACCACAGAGCTGGAACCTGGGAGTTAGGAAAGCGATTAGCGCTCGAAATCTGGACGAAGACCTAACTCAAGACCGAATACAGTGGTGGTTGGGAGTCGGACAACGTCGTAAGACGTTATAAAACCGAATGTATATATTTACCAAATGTCAAAAATAGCAGTAGCTTTCAGATGTCAACACTAAATTTTAAAACTTGAGAACAATTAATATGACAGCTAGGCCACACCCTAAAATTTATAACTTTCATTATTACAATTTCTTAAACTGTTATAAAAGCTTTTACCGCAAATCGCCAGGAAATTTTGACATTCCTGTCAAAATTTCTTGAAGAAAAAGTCAGGACTTCCTTACTGTAAGAAAATGTCATTTCCTTACTGCAAGGAAATGATATTTCCGTACAGTTGTTAGTGTTCTACATAAATTGTCAAGTTTGACAATTCAACCTCAATACGTTTCCATAGTAACCCAAGTAATTTTATTAGGAATTTCAAAGCACCATTTATTTGGGAATAAAATTATCGCGTTTTTTTTTAAATCAATCAATATCTGTCGAATTTTAAACGATTTGCGGGAAAATAGTATGTTTACCTCGTAGGAAAAGCCACATTCCTGGACTCTGTGTTGCTAAGTCTCGGCTTGCGCCTCGACTTAGCAATCTTTACAGTCGTCCAGGAATGTTAAGCTTTTCCTACCCGGTAAACAATGTACTATTATTTAACAAAATAGATTAAAATTTATGTGGTTATAATTTACAAATATAATGTTACAAATAAAAAACTGATTATTTTCACATGAAAGAAGTTGAACTATAAAATGGCACCTGGTATTTCACTAAATGTTAATTTCTTTCTTTTGAAATTTCTGGGGTTAGTACTGGATTTGGATTCTTTGCCACACGAACAAATGCATCTTCAAGCTGCGAAATAACCTGGGATGACAACCAGGGACAAACAAGATGAGGATGGAAGCCGCTCACTAGGACGTAAACTTTGACACTCGGCTTCTTAAAAACTCAACAATGGAACATGTAGATATCTTTTAAATTTGTTGAAAAACGCCGTTTTACAAATATCTCAGATGAGAGGTGGCATGGAAAATAAAACACAGTGATTACTCGTTCAAAACTGAAACATTACATTGAGTATAATTCACAATTTTAACACATTTGCCGGCTCCTTCAAACTACACACACCACCGTCTGCTCTTAGTGAAATCTCCTCCAAACCTCACTTAAAACTGTAACTACACTACATAAAACTACGAATTTGATGAAAATTCTGAAAATTCGGACTACAACGAAACCAATTGTGCTTGACAGCGGCAGCAGTGATGTAATTCTCTTATGATCATAATTATTATTAAAATTATTATTAATTATATATATTATATATTATATTTTTCTGATCATAATTATTATTAATTTATTAAAATATCTCATAATATCTTTAAGTGATCCGCTTGTTAGATAATCCGAGAACAAAAACAAGTAGTTTTATTGCAGATCAGGATCCTCTGCCAAACAATTACTGTTTGTCAGCCCTAATAACGAAAGGTTGAAGCGCTCTATTAGAACTTTTGACCTTTGTCCCTATTTTCGGATTTTCGGCTGGTCCAGGGATTACTCCTATCTTTGTCGACTTGCGAAAAATCTGGGAGTTTGGAAGTTGTTCGGAAGTTCCGCAAAAAGGATCATATTTTTTCTGATATTGATCAGAGGGTAAAATTCGATTTTATCCAAACTTTGGTTAAAGATGGGTATAGTTGTTATCACATCATTGTAGATTAACAGAATCATTTTGTCATTGAAATATTGAAAGTATATTAGTACAAAATATAGCCTACCTACGAATTTTTTGTTTAATTAGATACTACAAATTAACCCTCAAACGGGCGTGAAAAGTTCGATATATATTTATGTAAAAATACTTGAAAACAACTCTATTTTTCAAAATACACGCAAAAAAACGAATTATATCTCACAAAATACATTGCACGATAAGTCACTTCTTATGATAGATTGCAAAACAGTTTTTAAGTTGTTTTCGTAACACCAAACACAAACTAGTTTTACATTTTTCGCAATAAGCCGTAGTTTGTCCGTCAGTACACATTATACATCAAATGTCATTTATAAAACATTGGAAATGACCTAGGTCGTCAAATGGAATTTGAAAAAAAAAAAAAGGAACTTTAATACAAATCATCAAATGTAAGAAGGCACAGGCGATATGCTGAAGCATATCCCATACACTTCCACACACCAAGAATCAAAAGACTCGCTTAAACCCAATCGGAACTGGTTTGACCACAATTGGAAAAAGGCCAGCATTCACCAGTTTGTCACACATGGTGAAGTAGCAAGTTCGGATATGAAGGCAGCTAAGGCTTACATTAAAACGTTTTTCGAACTGATAGAATCCAAAGAATACATACCTCAGCAAGGCTTTTACTGTGACGAGACAGAGCTTTTCTGGGAAAGGTTGCTGAATAGAACTTACATAACAGCAGAGGAGAAGACAATCTATATATCTATCTATAGCCCAAAATCTATTCATGTATTGAATATAGGCCTCTCCCATTTGTCTCTGTCTTGTTTGACTTTTCACATTGGACCTGCGCTTTGCTCAATGTCATCTTTCCACCTAATTTGCGGTCGAAGTCTTGACCTTTTTGCAGTATATGGTCTCCAGCGGCCCATTTCTTTATTCCATCTTCCATCCTGATATCTTTCATTATGCCCAGCCCATTTCCATTTTAATGTCAATGCATGTTCGACAGCGTCTGTTGTTTGGTTTTGCATCTTATCCACTCGTTCCTCTTTTTATCTCTCAACGATATTCCTAAAATTTGTCTTTCCATAGCTCTTTGAGTTTTCTTAATTTTATTCTATTTAGAGAACTTTGCACTTGTGCCATTGCGAATGACAGTGGCGTCCATACAATGCAAAGAGATCAAGAGGCAGACCACAGATGAGGTGGAAAGATGACATCAGGAAACAAGGAGGTCCCACATGGCAGAGAACAGCTCAAGATAGATATAGATGGAGAGAACTGGGGGAAACCTATATCCAACAATGGAAGGATAGAGAATAGGTTCAAAAAAAATACTAGCAGAATATAGTCGCCAATCGTATTGTATTGACGCAAAGTGCTAGAGTTAGTCTATCCTTCATGCGTTTGTGACCTGCATCGTCTTGATTTTAAAATAAAAACTACATGTTATGTGAACGGCAAATTCGAAGGCTGGGTCACCAGAGAATTCTTTGTGGGGAGGACAAATCTAGTATTTGGCCCTTCTGTTAGAATATATTTATAGGAAAACAACCTACTCACGCAAGCCCTTATTGTCCTCGATAATGCCCCTGCTCGCCCACCAAATGTCGAAAATGATTTACTCGAAGAGTAATTTATAAGTTTCTCTACCTACCACTCAACATCACTTCTATCTTGCAGCCCATGGATCAGCAGGTGATTTCTATTTTTAAAAAGTTGTATATCAAGCACATTTTTCAGCACTGTTTTAAGGTAACGGAGAACACAAACCTTACCTTTCAAGAGTTCTGGAAGGACCACTTTAACATCAGATATGCCTAAGAATTATTGATCAGGCCTAGCTGGGTGTTATAACGAGGACCTTAACCTCTGCATGGAAGAAGCTGTAGCTAAAAGGGCTTTCGAAGTATTGGAACCCGAAGTGTCAGGGTAAAAGAGATTATTTTTCTGGGAAAATCCATGGGTCTAAAGGTGGATGAGAGAGATGTGAGCGAACTCGTCGAGGAATAGTATCTGGTGCTGACAACCGATGAGTTACATGATTTACATTGTAACGAATATATATTTTGCTTACCTCAGGGTAAGGGCATGGGGTAGAAGATTGGGCAAACAAGATAAATCGAAACTAGTGCGTACGGCACTCAGTGGGTTGTTGGAGAGCTGGGTCGTGGATAAGTTGAAATAAAATTGGGTCGGATTGGGGTATCTACTAAATGAAAACAAAGGGATATTTACATAAATCTCCTAGGTTACAACGAATAAGATATGGCAGATAAGGTTACCTCTAGCTATTTTCTTTTCGGACGCCGCTTTGAAGAAAACTTCCTGCTGGAAAAAGAAAAAAAATTCTTCTTTCCTAAAATCAGAAATGGATCAGAGGAACATATCAAACGTTTATTTTTGTCTCAAACAAACAGTTATTAAAAATACAGATAAGTACACAAGAAACATATTATATAACATAATACAAATTAACAAAACTTACGTGTTATTTGTTTACAAAAGAGATTGCTACAAAAATTTTTGAAATGGTTTCTAGGTTATAATATGGCCAATTTAGATTATCATAAAAACTTATGGATATCCTTTTATGAAAATATTAGGGAATTTAATCTTATATATGGAATATCTTTTATATGTCATAATTAAATTAAAATTGTCTTACAACAACAATGGGTTAAAGCAAAATGTCATTTGTCAACATAACATTTTAAGACAGATTAAGTTATGACATTTTTAGCTACGACATAATATAAAACTTTAGTTATTACAAATTCTTTAATGTTTAATGAAAGCAATTATTAAAAATGTCAATATAACTTGGAAAAATTAATATATTTAAAGTTACTTTATTTTTTTTACATATTTCACTTAACTTTGAAAAGTAAAAACTTGCCACATCTCTGGGGAAGCTACTTGAACAAATTCTCAAACTGGAAAACAAGAAACCATCTCCATACTCAGGGACAACAATCAAATCAGGTTTGGTAGAGAAATCAAGCTAACGACGGGGACATCCTATACAATACTTTTCAAAAGTTTCCTGTATCTATACAAATCTTCTAATGACTTCTCTGCCAAAACTGCTATGCAAAGAGTATTATCATTTTGACTGGTCTTAAGACATCACAAAAAATTTAATCGAGTCTTGATTCAAAATTGCCCCAACATTCTACATTTCAAATCTTTTGTTCGACTTACATTGTAACACGTCTGCCCTGTTTCAAACTTAATCGTCGACTCCCATCTGCCTTACATTTTACAAACTCAAACGCCAAATATCTATTTCCCCCTTGCGTCTCTCAGGCGCCAGGAATCCTAAATAAACAATATTCTTCTTGACCCTCTTATATTAGGGGGACTTGGATATAAACAAATCGTTTTCAATTACAAAAAACATTTTCCTACCTGAAAATGTAACAGGAACCAAAAACATCTATATTTTGGCCTTATCTCATCAAAAAAACTTGAAATGTTCTAGTTCCAAAATCAAACATTTAAAACACACATTTAACTTCGCCGTCGAAATATATAAAAAAAAACTTGCTATATTATCAATCGTTTTTCTTAGTATGAACAAACAGGGGCGTACTACAAAAATTTAAAACAGATTATATAGACATTAAATATAAAACGTTACAACATTCGCTGTAGCATACGATGGTTCAACGAAACTGACGAGATACGTCAGTTCTTCAGAGGTCCAGAACAATTTTTTGGTTATCCCAAAACAGAACCACGAAAAAATCTTAAAATGAAAAGAGAACGCTGAAGCAAAATTGTAACTGATTCGACCAAGAAGTTAGAAACCGAAAAAAAAACATCATGAGAAAAAAGAAAGCGAGCAATTGCTCTTACTAAAAGCTCCAAGAAAAAATTAACAGGAAGTACTTCAGTTTTTGCACTAGCATTATCTAGTGACACTGACACTGATTCCTCAGATGCCGAATTCGATTATGTCTGATTCCTCAGATGCCGAATCATTCACCGCTGACTCCTTTTTTATTCAGCTGCCTTCACACAAACTCGAGGAATCGAACTATTGAGAATCGTTTTTCTGTTTTCCTTATTTGTTCTGTATATCTTTAAATAGTTTTGTAGTTGTCAGTATGCTTAGAGGATAAACCGTCACTTTTATCGTCAATTTTATGATATATATATATATATATATATATATATATTATATATATATATATATATATATATATATATATATCTTTCAATTTCTTAAAAACATTCTCCAAATATAAATAGCTTTAATTAAATATACAATTAATATACTTTTGTTTTTCATCCAGATAAATAGCAAAGACTCGAAAAAATTACAAGTCTCTCACAGATTTGCCATCGTGACAGTACCTCAAGCATGTCTTCAACATTCTGTAGACAAAACCATTAGTCACCGTGCTCCCATCGGGACTTGCAGCCGCCTGTCACTTGTTAGAGGACCAATCCTTTGTGACAGATTGGTCCCGTAAAATATTTTTCTCTGCCTCAATATCTGTAAGGGAAAGGAAACTCAGGTATATAAGACTAGACTAGGTCGGAGGCAGGGGGTGGAAATATTTTAACGAATTATTTATGATTATTAAAAATTAGACATCCTGAAGGATACATTTTAATAAAAACTGTTGGATTAGTGGTTGCAGTGTATTGCAATTACATAATTTACAAATAATCTAATCTAATTTTTGTGCTATACAAATATAGTAAATTGACCAATATTATTTGCCTTTTATTTATACTACTTTAATTTCATGAACTAAACTTTTTTAGTAGTAGTAACTTTAGAAATTTTATTTTCTATCGTATGTATTAAAAATCACCCTGTATGTATTAAAACATCAAGAATATTTTTATTTCCTATCGTATATGTTAAAGCACAGAAAAAGTTTATACCGAGTTGGGTGGACGATTTTCAAAGAGTATGACATCACTATCGGTAGAGCCGTTGTCAAGGGCAGTTGGTTTCGTTGTAGTCCGAATTATCATCAAATTCGTAATGTTTTTCCGTTTTTCGTCTTTTGTCATGAAAAATGTGCAGTATAAAAGCAGTGTGGAGTTTAAGTGCAGTTAATGAGGTTAGTTTAAGATCTTGACGGGAAAAGAGCTTGTGTGTATTGTTGAATTTTATACTCAAATGTAATGTGTCAGTGTTTGTCAATCACCGATTGTTTTGTGCTATGTTTTACTTGAGGGATTTGTAAGACGACATTTCGAACAGTTTAAAATATGTTCAAATGGTTTCAAGCAGGAGCTTGTTTTTGAAAAGCCAAGCTTTGAAGATTGCGACAAGATAACCCAGTGACCAGCTTCCTTAGCCTATTTGTTTGTCCCTGGTCGTTCCAGACCTTTTTGCAGCTTTAGAGACGCATTTGTGTCATTTTGCAGTGTTTTTATCCAGTTTTAGCCCCAAAACTTTTAATGGAACTACAATAGCCAGTGATCAGGTACTTTTTTGTTAAAATTTTTTCAAAGTAAAAATAGACATTTTTCATTAATAATTCTTTCATGAAAAGGTTAAAAAAATGTAATAAATAAAATTATAAATTTTAGGAATTGGCTAACAGTCAGTTTAATTATTCTTCTAAAGTTTTAAAATTTAATCTTGACATATGACAGTTAGCATTATTTTCTTTAGAGATTTGGTACATACTTCGTCTTCTGTCTCGGCGATTAATGTGACGTCGTCTGCATAACACATTATTTGGATTTGTTCCCCTTCTATAACCAGTACCTTTACGTAATACCTAAACAATACATTTTTTTTCCCCATTCTATAACCATTACCTTTACGTACAGCTTATATTATTTCGTCCATTATTATATTAAAAAGAAGTGGGCTTAACGAGTCGCCCTGTCTGACTCCGCTTTGTACTGGTATACACTGTGTTAGTTTTCCATATATCTTTGCCTGTATTCGATTATGGAAGTAGATGTTTTCGCTGGTTTGTATAATATTGATTGGTATGTTTCTTTAATACAGTAGGGGTAAGACGTCTTCGACTTGGATGTAATCGAAAGCCTTTGTCAGGTCTATAAAACATAGATATGCTGGATTATTGTGCTCGATGGCCTTTTCTTAGTATTAGCTTAGTATTAGCTTAGCTTTAATTTATCTTAGTACAAATACGGCATCTACGCAAGATCTTCCAGATCTGAGTCCTTGTTGTTTATCTGATAAAGTTGTTAGTTTATTGATTTTATTGGTTGGGAGTTTTGTGGTAAGCTTAAGTGCGGTGTGCAGTAGATTTATTGTTGGGGTCTTCTTTATTTCCTTTTTTGAACATTCATATCATTATGCTTTTTCTCCATGCGTCTGGTATCTTGCAGGGCAATATTAGTTTTTGTATAAGTTTTGTTATCTCTTGAGATATACTTTCTTCGCCGTGTTTTAGAAGACCGTTAGTTATTCCGTCTGGTCCTGGTGACTTTCTATTTTTGAGTAAGTTTATGGCTATCTCTACTTCCTAAAAACTGATTTCTATTTCGTGTCTTAATTCAGGCACGTTATTGTGTTAATTATTATTTTCCTTTTCTTTAAACAGTTCTGTCGGGTATTTTTCTCATTTGTTTGCAGGTATGTTATCGTATTCCTTCTATTCTGCCATTTCTTTCCATTGGTTTCTTATGAAGCTTCATATTTGTTTTTTGTTTTCTCTCCATATTTTTGTGTACCTTAGAGGTGGCTTTCTAATTTTTTTGTAAACTGTTCCCAATGTTCATTTTTTTTTTCTTCTTGCCAATTGCTTTGTTTCATTTGATATTCTTCTAACAGTGTCTCGGAATTCTGGAGTATTTGATGTTTTGTACTTTTTGTAAGCATCTCGTTTCTCTTTGCATTTTTCTTTTATTTCTTTTCTGAACCATGGTGTATCGTTGTTGTTTCTTTTGTTCAGTGAGACTTTGCGTTTTCCTAGAGCTTTTGCTGCTGCTTTTTAAATGTTGTTTTTCAGCTGTATCTTCTGTGCTAGCCCCCTTTGATACATTTCTCTTGTATAGTCGTTCCACAGTGATTCCACATTGAATTTTTCCTCGGTGATTTCTTGTAGAAAATGTTTTGATGTTATTTGATCTCTGGTGAATAGAAAGCCGTATGGTCAAAATAGCATGAGATAAATCACCAATAAGTAGAAAAAGTATTGGACGACAACGCAAAAGATGGGGAGGCAATCTTCCATAGAGGTATTAATCCGCTAATGATCAAGCCAAATTGCTTATAAGGAGTAAAAAGAAGATGATGGAGAATGATTTGATTTTCTCTTTTTATCTAATGTTTTTTTATCTATTATATTCTCTATTTTTTATATAAGATTAATTTTCATTTGTGCTAATATATAATGGTCTCGATGTTTCACTTAAATAAAAGTGGTGGCATTCGCAAAGTATTTTATAATAATTGTTGTAAAAACAACATTTTATATTAATTTTAGTGTAATTTTAGTTCTCACAAATATTGGTTTGGATTTTATGTTAAAGACTGTACTTTTTGCCTGCAAACTATTTGTGCCATAAATAGCTTATAAGGGTTGTTTAAAGTGGTAAAACGGACGCCGCCTTGTCGGCAAAATTTAGGTAAAGATTCAATTCAAAATCTCTCGCAGATGTGACCAGAGTCTCAAACTGTGCGGTACCGCCGGTACCTAAGCTCTCTCTTCGCCGCCAAAATTCAGTGAAATGTGTATTTGTTTTTCTCGATAATTTCGCGCGCCCTAAAACGCTGATAATAATAATGGACAATGTTTTAAAGCGAACTCTTTCATTAGTATTAGTGCTTGTGTAAATATTCTCTTGTTATTAAATGTGTAGATTCAATTAATTACGCTTATTTTTCTCTAAGTACAACCCCTATTAAATCAAACACATAAAGAACCAGCGCCTTGAAGTTCTGCTTGCATATATCGAAGGAAACACTCTTGTACAGTCCATGGTCCTAAAATATTTGGAACTGTACACGCACGGGGAAAGGAATTTAATAAGCTTTCCCCACAACAATTGGTGGAAATCGGAGAAAACTCCATCATTGTTTGTGGTCCTTACTCGACGGATTTGTGTTTGATGTTGGCATTTGTACTAACTAGTTTCGGATATTTAGATGAATGTATTTAAAAGACTCTCGAAAAGACTAAGGTGTCGCGATAAACTCTGAAACAAAAGGACAGTAGTGAAGTTTATATAGTGTTTGTGCCTGTTCCTGCAAACCACTGGACAAATTGGGTGAGATTTTTCCATATTATAACTTCGCTTATGCACAGGGTAAATCGCTTTTCAAAAAGACTATCTCTTTAAAAATTTATCTGTAGACATTTGTAGACATTTACCAGGTGTGCAAAAAATTTAATTGCAAAAATAAACTCTCATGTGTGATTTAAGACTTTTACCGCGTTTTAATAAACTATAAACTTTCTCGCCGTGTGCTACATGTTATTATATGATATAAATATTGACTCTATTCTCGTCGTGTGCTATATGTGTTCATATATAATATAAACATTACTCACTCTATTCTCGCTGTGTGATACACGTATTACTATATAATAGAAACAATAATTTCTCTAAAGAACTCGGTGTTTGCACGACCGTAGGCAGTTATTTTTGGAGTAGCACTTTTTGTTAAAATCGAAATGGAAGATCTCAAGAAGAAGAGGAAGCCGCTGAAGGCCAAGATTATTAGAATAGTAAACTGGCTGCTAGAAAACGCAGATGCAGAAACTGACGGGCTCCAGTTTCAACTCAGACACACCGAATTGAAATCATGTTACCTGAAGTATGAAGAGGTGATGGATCAGATTGAAGAAATCGATGAAACCGATTCTGAAACAGAAGACAGAGCACTCATGGAGAAAAAATACTTTTCTACACTAGCTGGACTGCAGCATAAGATGGAAGCATTAAAGTTACCCTCCCACTCGCTCAGCTCAAAACGATACTCCGTCAACTGTAGCCACTGCTAAGGTTAGGTTGCCGGAAATTACAATGCAGGTATTCTCTGGAAACTTCGCCGAATGGAACGCGTTTTATCAGCTATTTGAAACGCTGATAATCAATAATGTGGAGCTGAACAATGTGCAAAAATTTATATATCTTAAATCCTTCTTAAAACATGAACCTTTGCACTTAATTGAAAACATTGAAGTTGTAGAAGAAAATTTCCAGATCGCTTTGGACACGCTCAAGGATCGATACGAAAATAAATCGCGTGTAATTAGTTTACATATTCAAAAATTGTTAAAGGCTCCATCTTTAGCTAAAAGTAACTCAAAATCATTACGAGAATTTTTAACTCTTTGCAAACAGACTTTACTCGCACTCAAGAATATGTCAGTACCAATCGAACATTGGGATTTATTGTTAATCGAAGTATTTTTACAAAAACTAGATTTCGCTACTCACCGGTCATTTGAATATGAAATAGGTTCAAAGGCTTTACCTACTCTCTCACAGTTTTTTTGTTTTCTTGAAAAAAAGTGTGATATCCAAGAAAAATTAAACGTTTCTGATAATGATAGAAAATTTACTAAGCCTCAGTTAAAAACATCTTTGTTTTCATCAGTTAACTCACAAACAAACTCTTTTTCAGATACTAGTTGTATATGTTGCAAAAGTAATTCGCATAAAATTTATCAATGTAATGATTTTAAATGTCTCTCTTTACAGGACAGATTTAATTTTGTAAAAGGTAAGAAACTTTGTTGGAATTGTTTGGGTAATAAACATTTTTCTCAAGATTGCAACTCTACACGCTCATGTAGTATATGTAAGAAAAGACATCACTCGCTCTTGCATAGTACCCCCGAAAATGTCTCTTCCTCTAGGAACACGAATAAGCAATCTTTCCCGATTGATCGCAACGCTCAAGCTCCCAAACATTCTCAAGGTTCTTCCAGTCGTGTCGCTCACATACCTACTCCGCCTTATAGTGCTCACACCCAAAATGACGCTTCTACCAGTTCGTTCAACCCTCCTTTAGAAGCACAAAATACTGCAGATTCTCACACAGCCACTTCTCTCTCTGCTTTATCAGTTAAAACTGATGTATTGTTGGCTACCGCTTTAGTGACAGTGTATTCTAAAGATGGCAGGCCTATGCATGCCAGAGCGCTCTTAGATAATGGGAGTCAACATTCATTTATTTCTCGTGATTTGGTTGATAAGTTAAACCTCACCCCTTATTTTAAACAGTTACAGATATCAACCATATCCGAAAACACCTCATTGTCAAATCAAATGATTAACATAGAATTTTTTCCCTATAATGTGAAGGATAGAAGTTTCAAAACCTCTTTTGCTGTACTTGATAGTATAACTTGCAGACTTCCTAAAGCTACCCTAAATAGAAGCAAAATAAATGTTCCCCCTAATCTCACTCTCGCAGATCCCTCGTACTCTGTTCCCGGTAAAATTGATTTGCTTCTAGCTGGTGACATCTACAGCGAATTATTGACTGATGGATTCATACGTTTAGGAAAGAATCTTCCCATTCTTCAGAATACCCACTTGGGTTATGTTATTTTTGGTACTCTTCCCCCTCATGTCTTTCATCGTAGTTCAAATTTGGCTATTTCTCAGTCAAATGTTTCTCTCTTTGTTCAGTCCGAATCCGAAGAGAATAATTTAGATAAATTAATTCAACAATTCTTCGAGATTGAAGAAGTTCCGCATGTTAGTAAATTAACCCCCGATGAGAAATTGGCTGAACAAATATTTAATAAAACCACTCGTATTTTACCTTCGGGTCGTTTTCAAGTAAATCTTCCACTTGTCTCCGAAAATGCGCATAAAAGATTAGGCGAATCTTTTAAAATAGCTCTAAAGAGATTTATTAATTTAGAAAATAGGCTCTTAAAAAATGAAAATACATACGCTCAATATAAGTCTTTCATTAGTGAATATCTTCTTCTCGAACATGCTAGAATAGTCCCTCTCTCTCTTACTAATGGAAACTTAGAAAATAAATATTTTCTCCCGCATCACTGTGTATTAAAGGAAGAACCTTAACAACCAAACTTAGGGTTGTTTTCGATGGTTCGATGAAAAGTTCTAGTGGTTATTCGCTAAATGATATCCTCCTCAAAGGTCCTACTCTTCAACCGGAACTTTTTGACATTTTGCTACGCTTTCGATTATATTCCTTTGTTTTCACAACGGATATACAAAAGATGTACAGACAGGTTAAAATTAATCCTGATCAAACCTTTCTATTAAACATACTTTGGCGTGACTCCCCGGAAAAAGATATTGAGTGCCTGGAACTGCAAACAGTTACATATGGAACTAAAAGCGCCAGTTTTCAGAGTACTCGCTGTTTAATGGAACTGGCAAATACTCATCAAACTGAGTATCCCTGGCCAGTGACGCTCTTAAAAATAGTTGCTATATCGATGACATTCTCTATGGTGCTAATGATGAGCAAACTCTTCTCAAAGCTCATAAGGAAATAACTAGTTTGCTTGGAACAGCATGTATTTCTCTACATAAATGGTGTTCTAACTCGAGACTTGTTTCTAAAAAATATTTCTTCTCTCTCTTCGAACTCTTCTTATGTCATAGCTCCAGATAATTGCTCTAATAAGGTTTTAGGTTTATGCTGGAATCCTGTTCTTGACACGTTTTCAATCTCTCTTCCAGATTTTACCCTAAAGAACTCATATACTAAAAGAGAAGTACTGTCAATGATTGCCCAAATATTTGATCCTCAAGGTCTTATTAATCCCGTTACAGTTGTCGCTAAACTTATAATGCAAAAAATCTGGATATCCAAAATCAGTTGGAACGATACCATTGACGCAGATACGTTACATGAATGGCTAAGTTTTATTAGCAGTCTCTCTCATTTTAAGGAATTAAGTATACCAAGATGTCTCTTTTTGAGTCAAGAAATCACTGGTGTTGAGGTTCACTCATTCTCAGATGCAAGTTTAAAGGCTTATGGAGCTTGTATCTACTTACGTGTGACCTATAAATCAGAACAGGTGTCTTGTTCCCTTCTAGCATCTAAGAGTCGCGTTGCTCCGCTAAAACCCTTGACCCTTCCAAGATTGGAACTCATGGGTGCGCTATTGTGTAGTAAACTCACAGCAAGGATTGCTAACATCGTTAAAGAAAAATTATCTCGATTAGACTCTATAAATATGTGGTCGGATTCAGAAATTGTTCTCGCTTGGCTTCGTTCACATCCTTCTCGTTGGACCCAATTTGTAGCAAATAGGGTCGCACAAATTTTAGATAATTCCCATGATGCTCACTGGAGGCACGTACGATCCAAAGAGAATCCTACCGACATACTCTCCCGAGGAATGTTACCCTCTGAGATATTAAACTCTTCCTTGTGGTTTCATGGTCCTCCATTTTTAAATCAACTGCGTTTGGATTTATTAAAATACAACCCAAAGGGTTATATCTCCAAGTTGCCTGAAGAAAGGAAAGTCATTCTTCATGCTCGAAATGATACAATAGATTTTTTCACCTCCCTTTCTGATAGGTTCTCTAATTTTTCAAAGTTTGTAAGAACTTTAGCCTATATGTTTAGATTTGTTAATAATGCTAAACCGCTTTCTCGCAAGTTAACGGATACCCTTGAAGTCACCGAACTTCAAAACGCTGAACTTAAGATTATTAAAATGCTCCAGTATTCCAACTTCTCGAGTGAGATTTCTGAGCTTAAGAAAGGTAAAACTCTAACTAATAAGTGTCTGTTACCCCTAAACCCCTTTTTGGATGAGAATGAAATGCTCCGGGTAGGAGGTCGCCTTGGAAACTCAGACGTTACCTTTGATCAAAGATACCCCCTTCTCCTTCCCTCAAAAAATCATATAGTTCGTCTCATTCTTCACAGAGAACATGTCAGACTTTGTCACTCAGGGCCTCAAAATACTCTGTCCCAAATTCGTCTCAAATATTGGCCTTTAAATGGACTACGAGAAGTCAAAAAGGTCATTCACCAATGTATGGTTTGTTTTAAGTTTCGGGCCAAACCCGCTACCCAGATTATGGCAGATTTGCCAAAGGAACGTTTAAATTCCTCTCGAGCATTCACTCATGTTGGATTAGATTTTGGCGGTCCCTTTCAGATAAAGGCTTCCAAACTTCGCAAGGCTCCTTTAATAAAATCGTATATTGCTCTTTTCGTTTGCTTGTCGACTCGAGCTGTTCATATTGAAGTCGTCTCTGGCCTCTCTACAGAGACGTTTATTCTCGCTCTAAAACGCTTTATTAGTCGTAGAGGCCTCCCTCAGACAATATTCAGTGACAACGCTACGAACTTTCTTGGTGCTCGTAACCAGCTGTTTGAACTCTATAAGTTTTTAAAGGAAAAGGAAAGCTCCCGTTCTATTCAAGAATTTTTGGCCTCGTCCCATATTCGCTGGAAAACTATAGTTCCTCGAGCCCCTCATCATGGTGGTATTTGGGAAAGTGCTATTAAAAGCGCAAAGCATCATATGCGTAGACTCCTGGGTAATCTTAAGCTTACTTTCGAAGAATTCACCACAGTCCTCGTTCCAATTGAAGCTGTGCTCAATTCCCGGCCTCTTTGCTCCCTTTCAAGTGACCCCTCTGATTTTACTTATCTCACTCCTGGACACTTCTTGATTGGACAATCTCTCACCTCATTCCCTGAAAAAGAAGTGATCCACATTCCCGAAAACAGACTAAATTTATGGCAGCATTTGTCCAAACTCCAACAAGTGTTTTGGAAAAAATGGTCTATCGACTATTTGAACAGACTTCAAAATCGCCCCAAATGGTTTCTTCCGCATAAGAACCTAGAACCCAACGATCTCGTCTTATTGATTGAAGACAACACTCCTCCTCTTTATTGGGTACTAGCAAGAGTGATTGAGGTCTTTCCAGGAAAGGATGGGAGAGTAAGAATTGCCTCGGTCAAAACTAAAGATGGAGTCTTCAAGCGCTCTATTACCAAATTGTGTCCTCTACCCAATGACGATTTAAATTAAGTTAGTATAAGATTATAATTGTAGTGTATTTTCTCTTCCTCGTGCTCTCTTGTCGTAATGTTATCTGTTTATTTGTGTTAAAGCCAGCGCTTCAACGGGGGCGAGTATGTTGTAAAAACAACATTTTATATTAATTTTAGTGTAATTTTAGTTCTCACAAATATTGGTTTGGATTTTATGTTAAAGACTGTACTTTTTGCCTGCAAACTATTTGTGCCATAAATAGCTTATAAGGGTTGTTTAAAGTGGTAAAACGGACGCCGCCTTGTCGGCAAAATTTAGGTAAAGATTCAATTCAAAATCTCTCGCAGATGTGACCAGAGTCTCAAACTGTGCGGTACCGCCGGTACCTAAGCTCTCTCTTCGCCGCCAAAATTCAGTGAAATGTGTATTTGTTTTTCTCGATAATTTCGCGCGCCCTAAAACGCTGATAATAATAATGGACAATGTTTTAAAGCGAACTCTTTCATTAGTATTAGTGCTTGTGTAAATATTCTCTTGTTATTAAATGTGTAGATTCAATTAATTACGCTTATTTTTCTCTAAGTACAACCCCTATTAAATCAAACACATAAAGAACCAGCGCCTTGAAGTTCTGCTTGCATATATCGAAGGAAACACTCTTGTACAGTCCATGGTCCTAAAATATTTGGAACTGTACACGCACGGGGAAAGGAATTTAATAAGCTTTCCCCACAACAATTGGTGGAAATCGGAGAAAACTCCATCAATAATTAAAATCCTTATTTCTTTTATGTTCGTTACTAAGTTTGGTTTTAGGTAAAATATATATCAATATGTTTGTTGTTTTAAGTATTTTTTAAATTGTTTATGTGTGTCATTGTTATTTTCCTAGTATCATGTGTCGTATATACTATACGATACCGTTCTATGTTGTTTTATTATTTTATATATTCTTTAAAATTCCTGATTTATAAACTACAAAATATAATCATTTAATAAAATCTACAAGAAAATAGCTTCAGAACAATGATATAATGTTTCTTGGTGATAAAGTGAGCAACATAGGGGAAGTGTGCCTATGTTGGAACCCTGCCTATGACGGACCCCCGGCTGTAATTTTAAATAGCGCCCGGTTACATACACATCGCCGGTTGCCGCTTGCGCACGAAGTTTGTAGTTTAGTATTTGCAAAGTTTCAGACACGTGGCTGTTATAACAGTAAATTTGTGAAATAAAATTAAAATTTGGCGCTGCTGATCTAATAAATTTTTTTGGTAAGTAGCATTTTACTGGTAACATACGTTAAGCTAAGTGTTGCTTTTGTTTTGTATAAAATGACTACACTTTCTTTGTCAAATACTATACTTTGTTTTAGGTTAAAATGGTCAAAACAAAAGTAACAGAATTAAATTTGCTGCCTTGTCTATTTGCCTATGATGGACCCCTGTGTCGTTACTTATGACGGACTAGGAGTCCATCATAGGAAAAAAAATAAAATTGGACACACCTTCAGTTTTTGTTACTTAATGACTAACATAATATGTTTTACAGGGATGGCTCTACAAAAAAGGCAACAGTGAAACGAGAGTAATATGCGTATATACGGTATTATTATGTTTTGTTTTCCTGCTCACTATTCTCATCACGTTCAAACCCTTGGACGTAGGATTTTTTTAGACCACTTTAAATTTACTACGGCCAAGAAATTCAATTATGGCTGCGACAGAATCCAGGTAAAACGGTGACCCAATTTAAAGTATCAAGTCTCTTTAATAGAGCGTATTTAAAAGTGCTTTACCATTAAATGCAGTCAATGCATTTAAAAAGAGAGGAATACAACCATTCAATCCAGATGTCTTCGAGGATTGGCAATTTTTGCCGTCTATAACAACAGATAGAGAAAATTCTGAACAAAACCCACTCTCAGAATGTTCTGACCAGAACTCACCACCGGAACATTGGAGCCAAAATGTTTCTTCGATTGAAAGTTTATCAAAAAGCCCCACTGATCAGAAATCAACATCATTGTCAGTTCTAAACATCTCAGTAGAAGATATTTGTCCTCCTCCTTTAGCTGGAGTATCTCAAGTAATGCAGAAAAGGGGTAGAAAACGGGGTAAAATAGGATATTTAAATTCAACGCCAGAAATTGAAGATATAAAACAAAAAATTGCAGACAAAAGAAGCAAAAAAAAAGGAAACAAGACGCCAGAAAAGTGAAAAGGCAAGTTCGTGTTTCAACTACAAGTGGTTCTGAAGACGATTGTGAATGCTCTTTTGTAGAAGGCGACTTGGACGATGCAGCTTGCATCTACTGTAACGAACTATTTTCGCATTCACGATCCAATGAAAAATGGATTCGTTGTCAAGTGTGTGGGAATTGGTGTCACACTGAATGTGCAGATGTAAATCCTCGACATAAACAATTTGTGTGTGAATTGTGCGCGTAATTTTTTTATTCTTAAAAATACCATGTGTAATATTTTTTTATCGTTTGTAATCTCTTTTGATCTAATAAAATATTTTGGTATTTAATTATTTTACACAAAATGCAACGAGTCCATCATGGGCGTACCAAAGGGTCCATCATGAGCGCATCTATGCCCATGATGGACCCTTAACAGGATTTTTAGTAAATTATGAATAAATTTTTAACATCACTTTTTTTGTAAAATTTGAAACATTTGCCATATTGTACAAATAACGAGACGTTATGTGGTCATATGTAAAGTCTGCTAAGTAAATAATTAAAATTATTATAAAGCTATTTTCTTAAGGGGACCATCATAGGCACATTTCCCCTATTTCTATAAATTATAATAATATATACCTCTAAAATTAAGAAGAAGAAGAAGAAGAAGAAGACAATCTTCTGAAGTAATATTTGCAATCCTATATTTTCTGTACTTTTTTTCGTAAATTTATTAACTAAGTTTAAAGTGTAACCTTAATTGTGTGATTTTAAGTATGTCACTTTTATATCTGCTCTTTTAAGTCAGTTAAGTGATTCAGTTTTCAGAGTATTTGTTTTTTTTTTAATTTGTTCGTTAAGTTTCGATGGAGATCATTCGCAACTTTTTTATTTCCACAAAAGTTTTTTTTGATTTATATTGATGTATACCTACATTTTTTTAACAACTTTTGAGAGATATTTTTTAATTTGTTTCTTATACCTTTAAAAAATCACTTCGTACGACACTCACTTCTGAAGACTCGAATTCAGCACCACACTTGTCTGAATGTAACAATGCACTAGCACTAATGCTCCATTACTAATTCAAAAGTGGGACAAAAGTTATTGGGAAATGTTTGAACGACGCTGAGGTTTTTCCTACGTGTCGGATGACAACGCCTTAAGATGGATTTTAAGATAAGACGAACGGTTTAGAGAGGTTTTGTCGGTGTCACTTGTTTTTCGCGAAATAAAAAACGCGATCTGCGATGTCGTGGGCTTGAGTGGAAATATTATTGTGGGTTGGTAGCGTTGATCAAAACGAGGAATACCTTGGAGGGAAGTAAATTTAAAAAATGGAGAACAATTCGAGTGTGCGGGCTTTATTGGGATTTTTATTGTATTTTAAAGGATTTGTGATCTTTTGTAGGAGCAAATTCGATAAAGGAGAAAAATGTGTCGTAAGATTTTATAAGTATATATATTTTCTTCGTTTTGCCGAAGTATACAATGGAATAAAAAGCGACTTTTTTGAAATATCTTTTAAAAAGGTTGTATGTTATTTATTATTACAATACATTTCAATAAAGATCCATCGTTTTCAGTTGTAAATTGCG
The DNA here is from genome assembly GCA_918026665.1 of Diabrotica balteata. Classification (NCBI taxonomy): domain Eukaryota; kingdom Metazoa; phylum Arthropoda; class Insecta; order Coleoptera; family Chrysomelidae; genus Diabrotica; species Diabrotica balteata. The sequence goes on along the minus strand of OU898277.1, from coordinate 182,678,821 downwards.
CAGAATAATAGTTTTTTTTTTTAGTTAGAGTTATGTTCTCTACATCTAAAGTTCATTGATACAGCTACAATTTACATTTACATCTACAATTTTCATTCTTTTACATTGGGTAAAATATTACAATGCACTTTATCATTTTTTTTTATTAAATTGTATAACTTTACGTTTTTTTTTTGTTTAAACTTAATACATTTTTATAGTTGCTGCTGTTTGAGATACGTATGTGTTTTAGGTCATTAAGTATGTTAACAATCTATCTATCTATCTAATTAGCCTTCTTCGGTCCATCTTTGGACATAGGCCTCCCCAATCCTTTTCCATTCTTCTCTGTCTGTCGCTACAGTCATCCATCTAGAGCCCACGTGCTTCTTGATATCATCTGCCCATCTCATTTGGGGCCTTCCTCTGCTTCGTTTATATTCCCACGGTCTCCAACTCATCTCCAACAGAATTTTGTTCCATCGGTCTTCTTTTTATCTTATATTGTGTCCGGCAAATCTCCATTTCAATTTTGCAATTTTTTGTCTAACATCCCTCACTTTTGTTTTCTTTCTTATCCACTCGTTTCTCTTCTTATCCATTAGTCTTATGTGCAACATTTGTCTTTCCATTGCTCTTTGGGTTTTTATGATTTTGTCCATGTTTGCTTTTGTAGATGTCCACGTTTGGGAACCATAAGTAAGAACAGGGAGTACGCATTGATTATATACTTTGGTCTTAAGATGCTGTGGATATCTTTTGTTTTTAAAAATGTAGCTTAGTTTGCCAAATGCCGCCCATGCCAGTCTAACTCGTCTCTTGATCTCTGCTGTTTGGTTATCTTTGTTAAGTTTTATAGTTTGACCAAGATATATATAATCCTTAACTTGTTCTATTTCATCTTGTCCGATTCTCATTGTGATGTCTTCATCTGTATTTGTTATAGTTTTGGTCTTGCTGTAATTTATTTTAAGGTCTATCTTTTCAGCTTCTACGTCCAGTTCTTTCATCATTTCAAATAATTCTTCTTTTTTATCGGTTATCAATACGATGTCATCAGCGTACCTTAGATGGTTCAAGCGTAGTCCACAAATTTTTATACCTTTTTTTCCCGATCTAATCTTTTAAAAGTATCTTCAAGAGCCTGATTGAAAAGTTTCGGTGATATTGTATTACCCTGTCTCATGCCTCTACTTATTTGTAATGATTTTGTTCCTTCATATACCTTAATTGTTGTTTTGGCTTCCTTATATATATATTGGTTATTAGTTCCGTATATCTGTGGTCAATTCGGCTGTTAATCAAAGAACTTTTCATTGCCCAATGTTTCATTGCCAATGTTCGACGCCGTCGAAAGCCTTTTCGAAATCTATGAACGCCATATATAGAGGAATGTGGTATTCATTTACTCGTTCTATAAGTATTTTCATACTTAGTAAATGGTCACTTGTGCTGAATACCTTTCTAAAATCAGCTTGTTCTTTCGACTGGTATCCATCGAATTTTGTCGTCAATCTATTGGTTAAAATTTTTGTTAGGAGTTTATACATTACATTGAGGAGTGTTATAGGACGGTAGTTTTTTATATCTGCTTTATCCCCTTTCTTGTGTAGGATAATGGTTACTGATTGCTTCCAGTTGTTTGGGATTCTTTTTTCTTTTAATATCCTGTTAAAAAGGGAATGTAGAGTATTAATTATCACTTTTCCACCATATTTCAGCATCTCTGCAATTATTCCATCTTTTCCAGGCGATTTGTTGTTTTTCATTTCTTTCAATGCCTTCTTTATTTCTGATTTGCTTATTTCGGGCTGCAGCTCTGAGTTGACATTTTTTATTTTGACCTTAAGTTGGTTTTTAATTTCTTCTGGTAGTTCCTTTTTTGTTTTATATAATTCTGAGTAGAAATAGTGGATTATATTTATGATGTCATCGTTAACGTTTGTTTCTATTCCATTTACATCTTTTATTTTGTTTATTTCAAACTTACCTAATTTCGGCCTTAAGCATTTCATATTTTTGTTGTTTTGTATTACTTCTTCTATTTTTATTTCTTGTTCTTTTCTCTTATTTTCTTTTATCATTCTGCTTATTGTTTTATTAATTTCTACATACTCTATAGATTTCCTTTTGCCTTCTTCGTTCATCTTCCTTCTTTTATCCATAAGCTTCTTTGTTTCTGTTGATATATAGTTGTTCTTTTTAAGATCCTTCTTTGCTATTTCTTTTCCTGATGTAATCATTGTTGCTGTAAGTATGTTGTCTATTTCGTCTATATCTTTATTTCTTTATATCTTATATGTACTTCTTGATTGTTAACAATCAAGAAGTACATATTTTACGGAAGTTGTGGTGTTCCAATCTCTCTCTCTCTCTCCTTTTCTTTAGCCTTAAGTAATCCAACTTTATAATAGAGTTACTTTATAATAGAGGTAATATATTTATCCATTAGCTGGATCGACAGAGTTAGAAATAAGGAGGTCCTTAGACGGCTGAACCAAACAACACAACTGGTCAATATAATAAAGAAACGCAAGCTGGAATACTTCGGTCACATTATGAAACAACCTGAAGAATATAATCTTTTACATCTGATCATTCAAGGAAAATCCAAGCCAATCGTAGTCCTGGTAGAAGAAGAACATCATGGCTAAAAAATCTAAGGCAATGGTATGGAAAATCAACAACATCGTTATTTAGAGCTGCTGTTAATAAAGCCACGATAGCGAATATGGTAGCCAACATGATATCCAACGATCGATAACGGTCATGGAACTAGAAGAAGAAATTCATTATCAAAATTCACAACACTGCACAACATTACTACTTACAGAGGGAGATCGGTGGTGGTAACAGCATCTCATACTCCTGCAAGTCCATCCTTGGACGGATGTACCAACTCTCGGATGGACCACTTCTCGGTAGGGAGGCAGTGATTAGACCTACTTCTTGACTTCCATTGGCGTCTGGGGATTTTCTAACGTCGAAGAAGCCTGGCTCGTCAAAGATGTCTGCACACTGAATATATTAGTGTGCAGTCTGCGTCTGCAGAAGGCCTTGATGTGGGCATGTTAGCATGGGTGTGCTAATATCCCATGGTTCTCCCCGCTGTCTTTTTGAATCAGGCACACGGTGGATTCATCTGTGTGCCTTCTTTTCAGGTGGGCGTGGGTTCAAAAACCGAGTTGGGATGAATTTTAAGGGTCTAATCACCTTCTGAAATTCTCGGACGCTCTGTAGAGGGCTTCGAATAATGCAGTCGAAGGATCCTCCATCCAAATCGATTTACTGAGTATAGACTTGGTAAATAATTGGGTAAATATTTCTCTTCAGTGTCTTGCCTTGAAAAAGTCAAGATACTTCCTACAAGGATTGTAGAAATAATAACACCAAATTGTAGTTGAACACTTCTCAGCCACAGGAGCCCGTGAGGGATTGACCTGGTTGACCTAAAAATTGCATATATTTATATGTGCTGTTTGAACGACAAATAATTTTCAGGTCAATAGCCAATGGGAAAATTCGAGGCGGGCGATGCGCATCGAAGTGCTTACTAGTCCACAGACTATGGCACTCGATGACAAATTTCAGACCTTAGTATATCTGATTCTAGGATTATTGGTGTGGTTTCTAGTAGTTTGATATAATTAATTATGTCAGATGTTTCCATTTTGTACAGGTCTGAGCAGTATTTCTTCCAAATCTCTATATCACTTACCATATCTGTTTCGTCGTTTATAGTATAGAGTTTATAGTTTATAGTATAGTCGTTTATAGTATAGATTCGGAGTGTAAATTTTCGAACAAGCAGATTCACTTTCTTAAAGAAATATCTTGTTATATATATGTGGATTCATCACGATCTCTATAATCCGACAAGCGAGAGCTGGCGGGTGAGCTGCGCAAAAATAGAAAAGGAATTATTCTAAGAGAGATAGGAGAGGTACTTAATCGCTATTATAGGTATATAGTATAGATACTTAAACGGTTATACACGATGTGAACTCCTAGCCGACTGCAATAGAAATGAGCAATCCCTTCCACTTTTCAATTTGTTCTACGCGCAACCCGCCAGCTCTCGCTTGTCGGGTTATACATGATTATGAATACTTATATCTATCTTGGCGTCATTTTTATTAAATGGTTCTGGACAAAGGACATTTAATAAAAAATGACAAACTATGATATTTATTAATGTATTGCAATATATTACAAACATATTTTTGTATGAAACATATTGTTGTATTTGTATAACAAAAATGTATTATTTTTATCATGACAGCTACTATCTGCAATAATTTTTTACTCCATGTATTGATGTCTTTAAAAATGCATCGAATTCTCTACCTTTGTTTTACACAACCATCCCAGTCCTTTTTTTGTTTAAAGCGCACATTAAGATTTAAAGCGCTCCTTCAGCTTTATTAGTAAATTTTAGAGAGGAGAGAAATGTTTGCAAGCCTTCACATATTAAAGATGCCAGCTACTGATTAATTTTAAATGGTCTGCTCGTAGTGATACCCCTTTGTCATGAAATAGGGTAACATCCTAAGGTTCTGTAACGGGTCAATCTCGAATGCAGACTGCCCGACCCTAGCTTGATGAATAGTTTCTTAGTGGTTGTGGTCCAGACATTAGCGTAGGGGTTAATTTGGATAATGGGGAGGGAGCTGTCACAATAAAAACAATACCGGTTGTTGAGCATTGCAGTGACTTTAGCTATCATTTGGTGTCGTTTCGCACCTTAACTACTCTATTAGGGATTTTTTTTAGTATATTCTTAACGATTTGTTCTTCATTTGTTGTTTATTTTTGAAATAAAACCTGTCAATTTTTTGATCGATAGTGTCTTTTTCGTGAAGCTTGTGTAACAGTGTAGATAATTTAAATGACTCACTAATTGTAATTGTAATCAACTAATAATTATTGTTAACTAATATTCTGATTTCTTTGGGTTGGAAGTCCCAATTTTCAAACGCATATTTTCCATGTCTCCTTTGTAGTTTTAGGCCGTGCTAATAAAATATCGTAAGATCACCAACAGTATTCTTTACCTAAAAAGCTGCAATCTCTCATGTGTGCCACTAGCCTCTGTTGGTTAAATTACCCATGTTTTTATCCCACATCCCAGGTAACACTACTATTGCTATAGATAAAATAGAATATAATAACAAAACAACAGTGTTCTTAAATAATCAAAATATTGAAACGTTACACAAAGATCCGACAGAAAAATATCAAAAGCAAATTAAGAAACATTAAGAAGAAGAAACATTAGAAAATTAAAAATCAATAGTAAATACAATGGAACAGAAATACCTCAATATCATGAACACACAGCCTCCTAAATTATACTATTTCATTAAACTACACAAACCGGATCACCCAATAAGACCTGTAGTTTCTTTTTATACAGCCCCGTCATATAAGCTTTCAAAAAAACTGTTAGACATTATTTTAGAACACACTCTAAATTTACCATAAAAAATGCAATAGAACTCTTTAATAAAATACAACATATTCAATTAACTAACAACTCCAGAATTATTTCATTTGACGTAAAAATATTTTTCCTACATCCCTCCTACAGAAACTTTTATTCTAGTAAAAAACCTTTTAGACCAAAATAGTACAAATCCAATAATTACATCTGAAATTTCACATCTAATGAAGTTTGCAAAAACCAGGACTACTTTGAATTTATTAATCAAATATATACAAATATCAGTGCAGAACTTATAATGGGCAATCCTCTAAGCCGATTGTTATCAGATATTTTTATGGATCATCTAGAGACAAAGATGTCCAAAACATACCGTATTTAAACCGTTTTTTATATTGGTGGAGATACTTAGACGACGTACTGGTTTGTTTCACAGGAACTTACAGGCAACTCGATCAATTTTTATCGTATATTAATTCACTTTATAGTCATATTGAATTTACAATAGAAACAGAACAAAAAATAACTCCATACTCCAACTCACAGAACTCTACATTTCATAAATCTACCCATACTCACACGACTATACACAATTCATCATCCCATCCAACACAACATAAACTGGCAGCCTATTATAGTATGTTACATAGATTAACAGAAATTCTGATGTCGAAATATAACTTTGACACAGAATTAAATATCATTAAGCAAATAGCAGTAAACAACGGATACAACGAGCAAACAATTAATAGAATGTAGTTCCACCACCAAGAAAAAACCTAGTACCTTCTGCTCGATTACATATACAGGCAAAATATCAACAAAAATAGCCAAACACATAAAAAAGAAAGGAATAATACCAGCTTTCCGAACAAATAACAACCTAGGGAAATACCTAGGCAGAATACTACAAGTGCACCATGGGTAACACTAAATGAACTAGCAAATACTGGCGGTCAGATAATCTCAGGATCTCCTGACCAGAGACACATTGCAAACAATGCCATTAAACGTTATAATAAATAAAGTTAATAAATTAGACTAATAAAATACAGTACAATAGTATAAAAGGCTCGGTTTAGGTAATAATGGTTTACCTGAGGTACAAGGTTTTAAACAATGGCCAATAAAAGTAAGATAAATTTAATAATATTTACGACCGGACTAATCGAAGTCAACTATTTTCTGTGTTCAATTTTTTCACATGCGAAAAATCATGTCGTTTTTGATAACCCTTGATAACCCTTCTCATTCCAGTTCAACCTCCCTCCTTTAGAAAAACAGACAGTTTTAAAATAGCAAAGAAAAAAGACTCTCTCTTGTCTGTTGACTGTCGTTGGGACAGTCGCTTACTTCCATCTGCTGAGTTTCGCTAGGCAGACGTACTCTCTCTCTCTCTCTCTCTCTCTCTTTCTCTCTCTCTCTCTCTCTCTCTCTCTCTTTCTCCTCTCTCTCTCCTCTCTCTTACCTTTTGCTTATCGAGAAGAAGAGTCGCTCTCTTGGCTGTTATCTATCGCTGAAGAGACACGCTCTACTGTTGACTGTCGCTAACTAATTATCTCTCTCCCGCTTTTAGTTACGTGAAAAATACCGCAAATACTATTTTAAATCGCGTGCAGACGAAAATGTGCTTTATCTCTTGATCTCAGTGTTAGTACCGCGAAACACGTGTTCAGAAACCGGTGCCCGGACAGATTCCGCGTATGAAGAACAACCGCGAGTGAAAGCCTGTTAATATCGCGCATGTGTGGAGCAGAAATATTGGTAAGACTTTGTATAAACTTAATTTGCTATAATTTGTATAACCCTTTACTACTTATCCTAATTTAGTAGAACCAGCCCTATGTAATACAGTTCTCATACACCGAAATTGTACTCATAATTTCACATATGTACACCCTTTTTCTACATTCTGCTAAACAAACTGCTAAAATTGATTTATATGAACAATACTAAATTTTAAGTAAAATGTAATTATAAAAAACTATTTTGCATTCTCGCCCTTGTAGGATTCCCCATACGTATCGCCTCTGGTTATTTGCTTCGTCCAGGTAATAGAGAAAACGTCTGAGAGGTGATCCCTTGTCTTTCCGCCCGACGCCGACGGTTCTCCACTCTGAATATTGCATGGAGAATGGAGAAGTGATCGAATAACGGTCTTTCAAAGACGCGACTCGCTCAAGACACCTTGAGAGATTGCAGGAGATAGTCAGAAGTGTGTCTAGCAATAATTTAATGTAAATGATGTTTAACCAATTTAAGTTGTCTGGAATGATTAGATCGAGATGTACTATGAAAAAAAATATATAAAAAATCAAAGTTTTCTTGGAATTCTAAATTTTATTTCCATGTTATACGAAAATAAACATTTTATATGTGACAGATCTTTCTCTTGTGTGACATTTTAGAAAGACTTTTACTTCTTTAAGATATTCACAAGGAAAACAATTCCTGTTGCTGGCTGTATACCACGTATCACAAAAAAGAGGTTAGTCTTCGTAAATGGGTATATTTATTTAAAAACCCTTAAAAGGGCTACATCAAAAAAACAAACGTTTTCGGACTAAACAGTCCATCATCAGGTTTAAAATTGTACCCTGGTATTTTGGTGGCTCAGGCATTTTAACCTAGCAATTTTAAACCTGATGATGGACTGTTTAGTCCGAAAACGTTTGTTTTTTTATGTAGCCCTTTTAAGGGTTTTTTAAATAAATATACCCATTTTACGAAGACTAACCTCTTCTTTAAGATATCTTCTTTTACGGTCATGACTAAGTAATGATTTCGTCACTATTCAAAAGGACGATGTCGCTTTCTCCATTCTACATCTGTTACAAAGGATCACCTCATTTAGGATATTTATCCTTGTATCTAAATATGTTTTATATATTTGTTCTTTTAATGAGGTCTTGATTAATACAAACTATAAATGAGTGGAATTTCTTCGCTTATGGGCATGTATTCTAATTTTTTTTTTATTTTGAGACTTTAGTATCTATCAGGAAATATCACTGTATCATCCGCATCAATCCAGGTTGTACTAATTTTATATTATTTTATTAAATAGTGAATGAGAGTACAAGATGTAAGAGTCTAGAGAAGCGCAACATGCGGTAGTGATCACTATTTATTACGTTCAGAAATACACTTCCCAATCCGAAGACAACAGAGAGAAACACATATAGACATAAACATGACAGAAAAGTTACAGGAACGAAGATACATCAGAAACCTAGATGAAAAAAGTACCAAAGACTTTTTAAAAATAGATTCGATTAGAAGCTACAAATTCCCGCCCCTGAGAATATCGACCAGTTATAAAAACTGTTTAAACGACGCAGCATTTAAAGCAATGGAATACTACATAAAACCCAATGTAAAACAACCCATGAACATTAGACAAAGCCATAATAGAGAGAAATACGTCAGGGAGAAAAACCATCACAATGTTTAACAGCTTTTCATGGGACCAATCCCATCAAAGAAAAGCAATGAAAATTAAAAGACGATATATGAGACTATAGTAAAAAGTATCACGTTATACAGCTGTGAGGTATGGCCACTGAAAGAAAGAACACCTTCAACGCTGAAAGTGACGGAAATAAATTTTTGGAGAAGAACTGCAGGAAGATTTAGAAGAGAAAGGATTACCAACGACTAAGTATGCTCCCATTTAAGTCTCTATGGACGGTTTGTCAATAACTTGATTGATCAAAGCTTCTATTAGTTGCTTGGGATATATAGAATCGAAAGCCTTTTTGACATGTATGAACGTTATTTAGTATATATAAATTCTTTAGCTCTACTAATTAGTTCTCGAAGCCTATGCATATGATCCAGAGAATCTGAAGCCCGCCTGTTCCCTTGGCTCTGCAAAATCTACTGCATTTATCAATCTGCTATGTTTTCGTGAATATCTTACATATAGTTGGTAGTAGACTTGAAGGTCTGTAGTTTTCGATATCCTCTTTGCTACTTATTTTCTTATGAATGAAACTAATGCTGTATTCCAGTAGTAACGTATGCATCTTGATCTTAGGCAGTTCATAAATATACGTGCTAAGATTTTCTAGGTTTTTGTCAGCATATTTAAGCAATTCCACTGTTCTATACGCCACCTATTCTAGCTGCTTTACCGTTTTTCATATTTTGTAATTGTTTAATCTACTTCTTTTAAAAGAAGTAAGTAGCTCGTTAGGCTAATTTTTCTGCAGTCTCCGCATGTTTTTGCATTGAATTTTTTTGATATAGTTATGAAGGTCGACTTTAACCAGCTTTGGGGAATATTTCCAGTCCAGTGATATATATTTTGAGAAATATAGTCGTTATCAATTTTATTCCTTGTCCGTCCATAAGTTTCAGGAATTCTGTAATTTTCAGTTTCAGAATTCATAATTACATATAGGCCAAAAATCAATATAGACACTAAAAAAATATAAATTTCTACAACAGAAATGGATTTGTGAAATCTATGAGTCAGAGAGTGTTAGGCTGTGTACAAATAATTCCCGATATAAGTCTTCTAAAACAAATAATATAATAGAAACCAAGTAAAAAAAACCAAAGACAGACCTTGAATAAAAAATTCTAAAATTAAAAATCTAAAATTAAATTTAGAAAATAAAATCTAAAAGATATGATGAAAAGATAAAAAAATAGAAGAAAAGGTGGATAGATCAGAGCAAAATTATAGAGAAAATAAATGTGCAACTTATCTTCAGATGAAAGAATTTGTCAGAAAACTATAAGAAATGAAAAAAATGGATACAGTTGGAATAAAAATATAAGTTGTGTCATCTACACTCCAAAAGTGCAGGGGATTTTCGAGAACAACACAGGAATAGATTCTGTTGAAGCTATGTTACATTAAGGCTTATCCTCGAAAATTGTAACGGTAAAATTCAGAGGGATATCTATTTCAAAAAATCTTTCTTTACGAAAACAAAATCCATTCAAGAAGAATGTTCTAAACGGCATCTTGTACTAGAGGTTAGCTTTATACCTACCTTATACAACTCATCATCATCATCATCATCATCATCATTTGGCTCTACAACTCTAGGTGAGTCTTTCCATTGTTGTCGGTCCTGAGCAGCTATTTCCCATTGCTGTATTCCCATTTTACGTAGATCACTGGCCACTGCGTCCTTCCATCTCTTTCTTGGGCGGCCAACTGACCTTCTGCCATCGGGCCTTTCCCAGAATGTGGTGTTCAGAAGTCTTTCGTTATTTGACCTTAGGACGTGGCCCGCCCATCTTATTCGGTTTGCTTTAATGTAATGGACTATGTTTTCATGTGTCTTCTTCTCCACTCTCCTGTTGTTTCTTCTCTACAAGGCCCATAGATAGTCCGCAGTATCTTTCTTTCAAGAACCAGTAATTTTGTCGTTTTCCCGCTGGTTCAGCGTCCATGTCTCGCTTCCATACATTATTGTGGATCCAATTATTGTCTTGTATACTCTTATTTTTGCTGATCTTGAGAGTATTTTTGATTTAAGGATGGTCATTAAAGAGTAATATGTCCTTTTTCCTGCTATTATCCTGGCTGCCACGTCATTTTCATATTTGTTTTCAGATGTTATGATCGCTCCTAGATACTTAATCTCTTTGACGACTTCGAAGTTAAACAGCAGAGGAGCTAGAGGATCTCCTTGTCTAAGCCCGGTGTCAATGTGGAATTCCTCCGACGTGGTGTTGCCAATTCTGATCCGTGCGGAAGCGTTCTCCGTGCTCACCTGTGCTAATCGTACTAACTTTCCAGGTACTCCCAATTCTACCATGGTCTTCCACAATGCCTCTCTGCTAATAGAATCGTAGGCTTGTTTAAAGTCCATGAATATTTGGTGTACATCGCGATTGAATTCCCAGTTTTTTTCCAACACTTGGCGTAGGACGAAGATCTGGTCTATGCTCGACCTTCCCGTTTGAATCCACTTTGATAGTCACCTATTTATTTTGTATGTTGTATTGACTAACGATATTCCTCTATAATTGCGACATATTTGTTTGTCTCCCTTCTTGTGGATAGGTATTATATGACTTTCATGCCAGTGTTTCGGTATTTCTTCTCTTTCCCAGACTTCTCTTCTAAGATGGTATATCCAACTTATACAACTCCCTATTGTGAAAAGTCTTGGATCTATACAATAAAGCGGGCGGCCTTCTATTCAGTGCGGTTTTGAGGTAATTATAATAATACAAGTATACCAGAGTAATAATTATTTATTGAATAATTAATTCACAACTTAGCAAGGAAACATACGGGTAACAAATAATTGTCCTGTAAATCATAACAAACAAATCTAAGACAAACTTTGATAAAATTTTATTACAAAATAATGTATAACAAGATAAATTGAGGTTACAGTATTTATTTTTTATGTCTTATATTTTCTTTTGTTACTTTTTTTTACTGACAAATTGGGTTTTTAACGTAGATTACAGTTTGATGATAAATATTTTGAAATGGAAAATGTTGAGATGTGGCGAATAAAAACATTCATGAAATTAAAATGAAAGGATTTACGTCTATTAGTAGTGCGATTTATAAAATTAGTACTTGAAGCCCAAATCGCGGGAGGAAAATGTGTCATATCAGTTTTCAAATATTTATTATTTACTATATAATTTCTAAATTGAACCATTTTCATTTCTTTAGGTAACGATGTATCTTTTTTGACAACTAAATAGGTAATTAGACAAAATAATGAGTATTATTAATGTCAAAATAGTAGTTTAAAGAATTAGAAAGAGGTAGTCCGGGCCCAGTTGAACGGTCAAGCTTATTCCAGTGGAATAAGCTTGAAAGCTTCCTACAATAAGGAGGATTATTTTTCGTTTTGGCTCAGCTGACATGCTCTCTCTGGCACAGTGTTATGGTTATTAGTGTTATGGTATTGTTATTATTGCTGAAACCAGTCATAAATTTTATTGATTTAAAACAAACAATATTTTTTAAAGATTTAACATTGACTTTTCCAATTATAGTTATATTTTTTAAAAACTAATAAATATTTGTCATATCCTCCATAATTTTGTGTTTTGCAATAAACTACCCTTTAAATTTTCTTTGTTTTATACCAAACCTGTAACTAAACAGGAGTTAGGGCAGTCTTCGTCTGGGGTCCAGATTTTGTGCTCGCTCTGATGCAGTTATCAGACCTTTCGGTAGGTTTATTGGATTTTGGGAACGATTTTTGTCCAAAATGGGCCTATTTTTATGCATAAGCCGTGGCGAGGACAATCAAATCCTCTTAATAAACGGTGCGTGTCGAATGACATCCGAGGAATTTAAAGAAATGCGTTTGTTAGTATTGTGTTTTGATACAGGTCTGGGCTGATCGCAATACAAAAAAACAAAGCAAAGGTACATTCTACCTGCAATAATCTCTGGTATTGAAAAATGTAAAGGATCATCAAGAACTGATACTGTATTAATATTCATACACAAAAAAATACATTTAGGAGAAAACGTGATTATATGCTGACAATCTCTTTATATTTAGATAAAACAGAACCATTATATTTGTACATGAAAATTTTTTAACGATAATATTATGTCAAATTCTAGAAATAACTTTTTTCTTCAAACGTCAAATAATGATGACATTACTTATCTAACTTGATCCTGTCAAAGTTTGATGTCTCCGCCGGCAGCAATTTTTTTTCCCATGTTTTTACGGCGAGGGAAAAATGTTGTCATGGCAACAATATGAAACATGTCACAAAGCAACAATACAAATGTCATTAACAACAATTAAACATCATTTTTATTTATAGTAATATTAAAAGTACAATTAGTTAGTGAGGCATTTTCAAAATTGAAACCGTGCAATAATGTTCCCGACTCTTGATACGCATTGATAATTGTTGATGATACTGATGGTCGAGAACAACTTTCAGCAATAATTCCAATGTTGGCGAATCATGAGGGTTTAAAATTTTTTGAGCATTATCATTCTTATTTCTTATTGAATCCTCTATATCTCCTTCAGCAACCGTTCTTGATTTCCAGCCCCCATGTCGTTTGAGGCATTCTAGATTTCCACCTCCATCAATTAAAAGTGTTGCTGAAGCTCGTCGTAAAGAGTGACCCATATATGCGCTTGCATCGTTTAAATTTAAAAAACTAGCTACTTTTTGGGCTACTGCGCTGATCGAATGTATTTCCATGACGCTTCGGTAACACTTTCCATTTTGGTACTTGATAAAAAATCGGTTTTCTGTGAAATTTTCAGGCCGCAGTGATGCATACTTTTTATACAGTTTAATGTAGTTTTGACCAATTATCGTAAAAGATCTAATTTGTCGTGTTTTACTATCTGAGATTTTGATAATTATTACATTTTCTTTATCCTCAATGTCCACAGTCTTCATTTTTACCATTTCGTCGCATCGACAGGCGCCGGTAACCCCAATTAACAAAACAATCTGAAATATTTTTATAATTTAGTAGAGTATACTACATGCTTTGCAATATAATTTTTTTTACCTTTAATCCTAAATACAACTTATCTGGCGCTTCAGACAAAAATGTATCAAGCTTGTCTTTAGTGAAAACTTTAGACTTCTTTGCAGTATATCCTTCGCTTGTTTTTTTTTTTCAGAAAGCGCCGTAACTTAAAATTTGCTTATATCCACATTTTTTCTAATAACTAACTCGGATTTTATCATAGAGTATCGTGACCACATTGTAGAAGATTTCCATTTATTTTCATTTTCCATTATATTAAAATATGCCAGTAAATCATCTTCGGTAACTTGCCGTACTCCTCAAATATCGCACCACTCTTGGAAGTGCTTGTACGCTAACCGATACTTTATTCCGGACTTGGAGGGCCCCAAACGTGCTACTGCATCATTAGCCGCGGACTCAATTTCGTTTAGGTTTTCCATTTTCGCACTAAATTTGCGCTTGCGGTTGCAACAACAATAAGATGTCTTTAATAATTGCAAACAACTGTCAAACAACTGTAACCAGGGAGACGCAAATCCCACCGACGACTTAATTATTTTAATTTCTAACATCTAGACGACTTTGATAGTTGTCACAGTTAATTTTGAGTAAAAATTGTTTTACTATTAAGTAAAAAAGCAAGAAAAGTAAGGAAATTATGATAAGTTTGTAAAATTAATTTGTGTTAACAGAATCATCATGCTGAGTAAAGTGCTTTTTTCTTAATACTATTTTCCAGTTTACGCGTTGGGCAAACTTCTCTAAATCTGGATCTGCCCTTAAGAGTTTATTTAATCTAAAAAGGAAATTGCGAAAGGGCCCTCATCGAGACTAAGCGTGTTTCTTTTCTTTTTCAGCTGTCATTGCGATGTTGTTTACAGTTTTTGAAGGTAACTTTCCATTTCAGTTTCGAAAATGGGACTTTTCTTGTCTTGTTGCCCGAAATCGGAATCTGAATTTTTGAAATAATATATGGGGGTGTGTTGTATCGAATATATGTTTGGATTCTTACCTTTTAGGCCTATTTATAGTACAAAAATATATATAGGAGGCCTATCATTGAAGTTTTGAAATTATTACAATTGTTTAAAAAATAGTGGTAAAGATTGGCACGCAGAATATTGATTTTACGAAAAAGTGACGAAATTATGATGTGACGACTTATTATTTTTAAAATGAATAATTTGCGAAAGCTTTAAAACATTAAAACTTAAGAGTTATTAAGATTTACTATGTAGAGCTGGATCATAAAAAAACTGATACACAGTGGTCTAACATTTTATTATATTTATGACAGACAAATAATAAAATAAACAAACAAACTTCAAACAATATATTTTTAGTATTATTTTGAATTTGTACATTTTATAAAGAGTATTTTTTACGGCGGTTCTAATTTATATAAATACATTTATTTATAATTTTACACCTATTAAGTTGATATCTTATCAACTAAATTTAACTCATAAAAGGTCTAAGCGTCCCGACCAGCAACTCTATAAGACGGAATCTACAGGACTCTCCAGCTCTGCATGAACCCCTCAGAAAGAAATAACAGTCTACTCTCCTTGAAGGACACGATCTCTTCGGATTAATGCAACACATAGTAATTGGTAGGCCGGTTTCTCGGAAGATCACTTTAAGCATGCTTCTGACAATTTTCCAATCCAGATTTTCTAGTGCATGGCCTATCTTGGGTAAGACCAAATTCTTTGTAACGTTTAAAACGTTACATTTTTGGTCTTAATAATTTCAAAGTACTTTCCATTATTTTTTGCTCATACTATTTGATTCTCGTTGATAATAACTTCTTATTTCTTTGTTTTTATTCCTATATGTCATTTCAATATTTTGCCACTACAAATAAATTCACCGATTAATTTCTTAAGTCCTCTCGTAGTTGTACCTGCGCTTACTTTGTCATACAAGTAACAGAAACCCCACTGCTAAATAATTTACTTCTATGAATCCGATCCGATTTAATTCCTTTTTAAAATAAACCAGCAACCAACAAGGTACTCAAAAATCTTCGTGGTCAGAAACTTCTAACAGTCTGGGTAAGTTAATACTTTGTTTTTTTTACAACGACAACATATTTTCATACATTAATCAAGAACATTAGCATTGTTAGTTTTTCTTATAATTTTGTGTACGCTAGTACTTAAAAACTGCTTAGAATTTTTATTTTCTTTCTACCTATACTTGCTGTAATAATAATAATTCAATATAAATCTCACTGGCATTAATCGCACAACTTTGCTTTTTCATTTTTCATTTAATAATTAATCTATGAATTGCAATTGTTAATTTGTGAATTTTGGCAACATCAGAGAATTCTGAATCGGTATGCAAGTCTTAGAGAGAAGAGCTTTCCGCTTGCCAGAATTCTTCTGTTGTTGGACAAAACTCGTGCCATGACAAATTTTATATCGGCTTTTGTTTTTCCAGCCTCCTTGGTTTTGGTTAAAGTAAATGTACCTTGGTTTTGGTATAAGAAAATCCACCTTGGTTTAGATTCAAGAAAATCCACATGGTTTTGGATTCAAGAAAATTCACCTTGGTTTTGATTTAAGAAAATCCATATGGGTTTGGTTTAGAGGCATGGTTTTTGTTGCAAATAGTTTATGGATCGAGTTGAGAAGAGAGCAACAGCAGGATCTCTAGATATATTCCGTTAGACATCTCAAGATCTTGGGCAACACAGTGGGCTAGAGAGACGTTATGCGGAATACAAAAAAGATCCTGCTGAACTTCTGTGGTCACGCCGAATTTAGCACTTCTATCTGCGTAATTTGACATAAATTCACTAAAGCTTTGTCGCCGGTCATCTTTGATCTCATGTTGAAGGGTTCGTGCTTCTTCTGTTTTATTTGAGCCAGCATATGGTGCTGAAGAGAATTTTTGTGAATTACCTTTGCTTTACCTTTCGGAAACTTCTTAATCCGGTATATTACGTCATTTATTCATTTAGGAGACAAGCCCCGACGACGTTGGGGATTATAAAGCTAAACAAGATCACCTACTTTAACGCTTTCATTTCTGCATCGAGAATCATATTGATCTTTCATTCTATCACTGGTTAACTGGATGTGTTGTCAGGCAAGTTCATGAAGGTTGTTCATTCTTAACTTTAGGCGATCGCCATAATCTTCGCTTGCAACATGTTCTTTGAAAGGTCTGTAGCCAAACTCTAGGTAGCTGGGCAAACAAGCTTCACGACCTAACATCAGGCAAGTTGGAGTCTGGCCTGTAGTTTCTTTCACGGCTGAGCGTTAGGCCATTAGGAATAAATTAATGTGCTGGTCCCAATCTCTTTGATGTTCTGATACAACTTTGGATAGATATTTACCCATCGTTTGGTTCGTTCTCTCGACTATTCCATTTGATTGAGGATGCAGGGATGTCGTTCTAGTCTTATTGACACCAATCAGTTTACAAACGTTTTGGAAAAGGGTTGACTCGAAGTTTCTCCCTTTGTCGGAGTAGATCTCCAGAGGAACACCAAATCGGCTAAAGAATTATTTCACAAGTATCTCTGCAACGGTAGCAGCTTGTTGATTTGGTATCGCATAGGCCTCAGTTCATTTCGTAAAATAATCCATGGCTACCAGGATATATTTATTTCCATCATTCGTCTCTGGAAGTGGATCTACAATGTCGATTGCTACTCTTTCCATAGAACTTCCAACTTTGCACTATTTCACGGGTGCCCTCTTTTTACCAACTGGACCATTACTGGTTGCACACAGCTCCGGTACCATCTTCTTACATCATTTTTACAGTTCACCCAAAAGAATCGTTCTGGAACCTTTTGCAGAGTCTTTGTAATACCAAAATGTCCACCTGATGCACCGTCATGCAACTGACACAACACTTCTGACACTTTACTTTTAGGTACAATCAACTGAAGCTTCGATTCTGTACCATCATCGTTCTGAAAGGATCTATACAGAAGATCATCTTTTAGTACCAGGCAATTCCATTGGCTCCAGTAACACTTGACTTCTGGACTACATGCACTGATGTCTTGCCAAGAAGATCTTTCACTTCGACGCATCTAATCCAATACTCTTTTTATGCCTGGATCATCTGTTTTGATTTCGTATGGAGTTATTTCTGGCATTAATTCTGATCCCTGATTTGTGATTTTGGGTGGGGGCTGATCTTGTCTTTCATCCATGCTTTTATAAATTTCGATTGCTATAAATTCGATTGCTGATAAAAGAATTCGACAACCTCAAGAATTTTGGTTCTATCAGTAGTAATGTTTCCATCTTTGTTTTTAATTTTGTACATATTTTTGTTGCCTATGTTGTTCGTATTTCGCATCAAAACTTTTAAACTTTTGTTTTCTTAAAATATTCTTATTATTTCTCTTGTATTATTCTCTCCTGCGTCGTTTTCGGATTGACTGGTAGATATCTTTATTTAATTTCTTCATTGTTGTGTAGTTGAAGCCGTATTTTTCCGTCAGCTGTCTTCTTTTATCTATTAGTTCTTTTGTATTTTGGCTTAGTTTTTCTTTATGGGTCAGAACGATCGGGCAGTACTCCTATTCCGTTTCTTTTAGAGCCTTTGTTATGCCATCATTTGCTTGATCTGCATCTTCTAATCTCATACATACATAGTATTTAACTTGCAACAGACATACCGCAAGAAAATAGTTTCAGACCATTACAAGCATATTGTTTATGTAATGTAAATGTAATAGTTTGTCAATCTAAAATTTTAATACAAATGCCAATCTACTCGTAGGTCTTTATAGCCTGCAGATCTTTACAAATAAATAAAATAAAACAATTTACATGGCGCTGCAGGTAGGATTACACACGAAACCCTCTATCGTTAAAGAATCGCCTTGTAATAAATTGAGAAGAACAGAAATCGCGATTGTTCGTTTATAAATCGAAGCGGGAGTAGGTACTGTGCTAACCACTGCGTCGGTTGTGGTCTACAGATTTATTACAACTTTGTCCACATTCCCGAATCGTATATTTCTCAGTGAAAAACGAACCGACACAAATTGCGTTCCGATTATTATATTGCCTTTTATTTCCCCAATAAAATCGGGAAATATACGTGGCAGAATTAGGTCGGATTTTTTCTACTAAAAGATTTACTCTGTCTACTTTATTGGTATCATATCGGGGACTACAAGGTGATTTCTTTAATCTTTTATTATATTGTGGTCAATTTGAACTATAAACAAGTTGAATTTTAATAATTTAATAGTTGTGGTATTTATTTTCTTCTTCCATATAGCAGACCTCCTTCCGAATATTATGATAATCATTTGCACGTTTTATCATTGATTGTAACATGTGTGATTGAATGTTATCTGACTAATTTTCACGAACTTCCCATTCTATATAAGTTGAGTCCTCACAGACACTTTGTCTAAGGACTAGCAACCCCAGTGGAGTATTACTTTCCCATGTGATCAATTTCTTTTGTAACTTAAACATCATAGTTTTTAAATATCAAAGATGTAATTCAAAGTTAATCAAACTACATTTAAAAGGTTTTTTCCCACATATTTAGTATCTTCAAACATGCATATCCAGAAAGCATTGATGATGGAATAGTTATTCTAATTAATAATTTTTCCAACCAGTATTTCTTTTGTAAAAATATTAAACAAAAGGGAGAAATAACACAGCCCTGTGGTAAACCTGTGGATGATCGTCTGGGACCTATTACAAAATTGAAGACCTGAAATGCTAATCGATCTAATTCCCATATTAACAATTTCATTGTATTCCTACAAAATGATCTATGTCCTGACGCCAATGCACTGCTGAGAGATCTAAGTACCTAACTCCCTCCAAACGGTTTAAATAAATTCCAACGGAATGCGCTGTGCGCAAGTCCCAGAGCAATGGAAGTGCTAGTTGATCTATGTGCTAGATGTCAACCAACCATTTTGTTGATGTACATCAGTGCGTTTTTCCATGGTTAGTAATTGTTTACATGTTTAAAAGATGTCTATTTCTACAGATATTAATAGAAGTAGAGCTTTTTGTAATTAATCTGAAATTAGCGGGGACTTCAGAATGAAACAGAAAACCGCCAGATTAAGTGGTAAATCCTATGTTAATCCCTAAACAAAAAGAAAAAAATCCCATCAAAGCTGCTGCCATGTGAAGAGGTTAGTATATTATTTATGTTTATGTATATGTGTGATTGTTGATGGTAAGTTTATTTATCTTAACAGTTTCCTAATAGAATCTAATGAATAGATTGTAGTTATCGGTATCACGATTGATAGACATTCTTCCCATTACCAGATGGCGACACGGTTCTTACGATGAGCCAGAAAGCAGCCAAACGCAAAGCACTCTAAGTTAAAGGGTAGCTGATGTGGAAGGGGAGTTCCCTAAAGCATGTAAAAAAACTTTTTGGAGTTCGACTTTAAAAAATCTCACTTATTGTTAAGAAGAAGAAAAGTGGTGACGTGGTTTTTAAAGATAATCGTGGTGGCCACACTACATTTAAATTTAAGAAGCATGACAGGAAACAGATTAAAAACCACATTAATTCTTTGCCCCGAGGAGAGGGTCACTACGGTCGTTTAAAGTCCCAAAATGAGTACTTAAGCTCCTAATTAAACATGACTAGGCTTTTCACTGATTTTAAACAAAAATATCCAGATAGTGATGTAAGTGCCAAATTTTATCGAAAAGTATTTGTAAAAGACTTTCCAAATGTATCGTCTAAAAGACCAAGGGTAGATACTTGTAAAACGTGCGACTATCTTCATATTCAGACCAAAAACAGAGATGTCGCTGCAGCAAATAAAGCCAATTGGAGTGTGCTGAGTGGTGATTGACCTTCAAAAGGTAATTTCCTCTTCAGAAACTTACACATAGCGATTATTTAAGGTGGTTATCTTGCTACAGTTTTAATATTCATATTACCGATACCAATGACGGTATTATGAGTTTATGGCATGAGGGACAATCAGGGAGAGGATGGAATCAGATGGCTTTCTGTATATTGTAAGTCTTAAATACAGGTATGTTGCCGCCTTACAAGAAAAAACTTGTATGGGGTGACAACTGTGGTGGTCAAGTTAAAAACCATATGTAATTTTCTTGTACATTTACATCTTTAAGCCTATTTGAGGCTGTAGAGTATAAATTCTTGGTACCTGGTCCCAGCTTTTCTGTAGCAGACCGGGACTTCGCAGTTGTAGAAAAGAGATCTAAGGTAGCAAAAATGCAAACCTTTAAAGATGTGGAAAACGTAATTAGATTAGCCAGACCATCAAGACCATTCCGATTGCTAAGCCTGTGTATATTTTTTAACTTTGAAGAAGCATCTGCAATGTGTATCAACACTAAAGATTTAATGATATCCAAAGTGTCGTATTTCAAGATTGATAAAAACGAACCTGGCTACGTACTTACCAAAAAAAACTTCAGCGAACTTAGGAAGCATCTTAGGTTTCACTGGTGAAGAAAACAGAGATTTCTACTATTATTTACTCTGTGATGGCACTTTAGATCTTTAGAAAGTAAAACATAGCAATGGACTTAGATCTCTTTTCCTTCCTACACCTCTACAGCCTCCTTTTTTTCCTTTAAGGATCAGTTGTAATATTTTATATCGACTTTCCCTTACTATATGTCCCAGATAAGACATTTTTCGATGTTTAATAGTCTTTAGCAGTTCTCTTTATTGACGCTCCTTAGTACTTCTGCATTAGTTTTCCTCGCTGTCCAAGTTATCTTTAGCATTCGTCCATGAACCAACATTTCCAATGCTTTAATTTTGTTCATGATCGATACTTTAGCGTCCACACTTCTGCACTATATAAAAGTACGGACCAAACATAGCACTTAACCATTCTTAGTCTTAGTTCTAAAGTGAGATGATTATTGCAAAGAAATGACTCTATTTTCTTAAAAGTAGTTTTAGTCATTGCTATTCTACGTTTTATTTTTATGTCTGGATCTAGTTGGTCCATTATCACAGTTCTCAAATTTATCATTTTGTGAATTTTCTCAACTTAGACTCCATTTAATTGAAGCTTTGTATCGGGATGTAGGTCACGACTGAACACTAAACATTTGGTTTTGTTGGAGTTTATTTTAATGCCCATTTTCTCTCCTACCTCGTGAATACGATCAAGCAGAATTTGGAGACCTTCAATTTTATCTGACAGTAGTACTGGTTTGTCTGCATATCTAATCACATTAAGTAGTTCTCCGTTGATTTTTATTCCATATGGTTGTCTCTCAAGAGCCTTTTTAAAAAACTGGTCCAAGTAAACATTGAACAATGTTAGAGATAAAATGCAACCTTGTCATACTTCTCATTGTATAGAGATTTCATCGGTGTAGTTAACTCCAGTTTTTACGACAGCTGTTTGACTCCAATACAAATTTTTAATGGCACGAATATTTTTATAAACTATTCCGATATTTTTCAGTATTTGCATTAATTTTACATGCTGTACTTTATCGAATGCCTTTTCAAACCCACGAAACATGCAAATATATATTTTCTTTATTCGCGGCATTTTTGTAATAGGATGTTAAACACAAAAATTGCCTCTCTAGTTCTCATAGCATTTCTAAAACCAAATTGGGTATCTTTGAGATCTTCTTTGCTTTGGCGTCTAATACTGTTGTGAAGTATTCTTAGGAAAATTTTAATAGTATGGCTCATTTGGCTAATTAATCGATATTGTGAGTATTTTCTCGTATTGTTTTTTACGTATTGCGACAAAGATGGATTTGAGCCAATCTGTGGGAATCATTCCGGTATTATATATTGAATTAACTTAATATTATCTTAACTTTATTTATATAAAATACAATTCAATTTTACTTCCCTGACTCTTCTTCGCTCTCAACTAAATCAACTTCGATCTCGGCTTTAGGAGGTACATAATTCTTTGAATTAGGATTTTTATAAAATCCATAGTAAATTGTAGATATTTTGCTAGTATTACACAGCCTGAGTAATCCTTTTAGCTTTTTTTTCTTCAATTGGTAATGGTACGTCATAGAATTTCGATGGAACTTTGATGGTATTAGTTAAAGTCCGTCTTCTGCATTTTTAATTTAATTTTATGTCACAACTTTTAAAACCATCATCTAATTCGTATTTAAACATTATCATCATTTTGTGAACTTTCCCAAGATGGACTCCGTTTAATTGAAGCTTTGCTTCGGGATCTGGGTCACGACTAAACACTAAAAATTTGATTTTGTTTTGGTTTTGGAGTTTATTTTTATGCTCATTTCCTCTCCTACCTCGTGAATGCGATCAAGCAGAATTAGGGGACCTTCAATATTATCTGACAGAATTACTGTATCGTCTGCATATCTAATCACATTAAGTAGTTTCCTGTTGATTTTTATTCTATATGGTTGTCTCTCAAGTGCATTTTTAAATACTTAAATGGTCCGGGTAAACATTGAACAATGTTGCGACAAAATGCAAAATTATCTGACTCGTCATTGTGTGGAGACTTCATCGGTGTAGTTATCTCCAATTTTTACGATAGCAGTTTTCAGTGTTTGCATTAATTTTACATGCTGTACTTTATTGAATGCCTTTTCGAAGTACACGAAACAAGCAAATACATCTTTTCTTTGGTCACGGCATTTTTGTAATAGGATGTACAGCGCAAAAAGTACCTCCCTAGTTCACATAGCATTTGTAAAATCAAATTGAGTATTAAAAGTGTATGAAGTAAGTATAGATAAAAGTTGGTTTGAAATTTATGGAAGATAAATCGAGGAAAAAGAAATAAAAGAGAAAGAAAGAAAACGAAATAGGAGATGAATGTAAAGATGTCAGCTGGAGATACTGAAACTGATTGTGATAAGAGATTGATAGATGTAAAGTGAGTATTTATAAGAAATAACTCTCTCTCTAATAATAAGAAATAATCCTCTCCAATAACTACCATCTAACTAATCACACAGGTTTTCTTATAAATACTCACTTTACATCTATCAATCTCTTATCACAATCAGTTTCAATATCTCCAGCTGACATCTTTACATTCATCTCCTATTTCCTTTTCTTTCTTTATCTTTTATTTTCTTTTTCCTCGATTTATCTTCCATAAATTTCAAACCAACTTTTATCTATACTTACTTCATACAAGGAAACAATTAGGTAATAACATTCTTTTCATCGCCTTTAAAATGATTTATTAATTTCAACTACCTAACTTAAATTTTGCCTTACCCTGGTATACCAAATTTATTTTACATCGCAGTCACTCATTGTTTTACATTCTCCTAACTTTTTTAAAATACGGCCTATTCACAAACTTAAGCACAATGACTTTTGCTCCTACTACATCATTCCACTTGACATTGATGGGTACTAACTGATTTTTCATACCATCTTTCTATCAGTTAGCCCTAGACTTCAGCACAGATCAGAGGTAATGTAAGTCGATAGCTACATTACCTCACCAGCTACAGGGGGTCATGTAAGATTCCCCATTTTCAGTTTTTATTAATCAACAAGTTAACAGTCCATTGCATTTACCTTTATAAATACCATGAGGATTGTTTTTTAATACGGATGTCCTTCCAATGTTTTTATGTGGCCATAAAATGTTTTTAACAACTTTTTATGTAAGTAGTAAAAAACCAACGTGTTCTTTTTATATATTTAAATTTTAACTTACTTGTTTTTTATTAATTGGTATTTTTACTCTCTCTTTTAGTAAACTGATGATGAAATGATTCAATTCCGAAAATATCTTTATAAAATAAAAATTTTAAGCGTTTAATAAGCATTTTTTATACCTTAATACACACGAACACCACGTGCTTCAAATTGAGTATCTTCGAGATCTTCTTAGCATTTGCGTCCAATTCTGTCGTGAAGTATTCTTAGGAATAATTTAGGAGTGTGGTTCATTAGGCTAATTAATCGATATTCTGAGCATTTTCGTGCATTGTGCTTTTAGGTATTGCGACAAAGATGGATTTGAGCCAATCTATGGGAATCACTCCAGTGTTATATATTTAATTAAAAAGTCTTACTCCTACTTTGATGTTATCCTCCTCTATTAGTTTCAGCAACTCAGTTGTATTTTTTATGTACTTAAATAAATATCTCTACTCTCATCTCAAAAAAAAACAGGATTTATTCTGTAAATAGATTATTTAACCAATTTAGTAATATCAAAATTATTAAATACAGTGTATAAGAAAACTGAAAAAAACTGTTTTCAAAAATAGAAGACAAGACTTTATCTCTTTATAAAACCAATGTTATTTACATCGGTCTATTTGAAAGACATGTATATTCAAGGAATCCATAACAGGAAACTTTGGACGTAAGAAATGTTTTTAAACCGAACTGTCCAGTTTCTCAATCTTCGTTAAGTCGGACGAATAAAAACTTTTGCTTGAACACTCACTCTCGAAGTTTTTTTCGAGCCGCATAAGAAATGTTTCCGAGCCATTAAAACTCCTAACTCACGTCCAGCCGTCATCTCCTATAGCCTACAACTCTTTTCGAACTTAAACTCTCCTGTTTTCCATCACAAAACCTTTTGCCCCCTTTTTCCCTTTTTGCGCATTCAAACTACAAGGTGACACTTTTTTCTGGGGATTCGATTCAGACGGAGATATCGTGAATTGGAGAGCGATTTCGAGAAACATGGTTTTGTAATTAAGGGTCTAAAACAATGTTTTATATGGTCCGTCTGATAATTATAGAAAATTGTGCATTTCGATAACTAAAAAAATTAATAGGTTATCTTTGAAAATTATAAACCAATATTATAACTATTATTATTTATATTTAGTAGTGTTTCTAAAGGCTTAGGTTCATATTAAACAATTATGAAACATTATTAACTAAAAATACTTTATCAAACATCAGAATAAGACTTAAAAAAATGTTTGACTTACCAAACATGCAAAAATCTCTACGAAAAAGTACACAATTAAGCATGACAATTAAAGAAATTGTAAAAACATGGGACAGACCCATTAAGTCACTTATCATCATCAATTTGCCTATATTTGTCCACTGCTGAACGTAGGCCTCCCGTGAAATTTTCCACCTACTTCTATCTTGAGCTTCTTGCATCCAGTTTGTGTAATGCGCATGATAGCATCCGTCCATCTAGTCGGTAGTCGTCCTCTGCTTCAATATACCTCTTGCTTTGGTCGCCATTCCAGAATCTTTCTGGTCCATCTATCATCCGTGAAACTGGCAACATGTCCGGCCCAAGCCCATTTGGCCATGACTATTTTTTTAACTGCATCTGTGACTCCTGTTCTTCTTCTTTTTTTTTAGGTTTGATAGTTTATCTCTGATGGTAATATTGAATATTGATCTTTTCATAGCGCGTTGTGTAACTCTTATTTTATTTATTGTTCTTTTTGTCAGAGTCAGTGTTTCTGCACCATATGTAAGAACCGGTAAAACACACTGTTTAAAAACCTTTCTTTTTAAACAAACTGGGATACTAGACTTGAAAATGTTATTCAATCTACCAAAGGCAGCCCATGTGAGACCTATCCTTCTTTGTATTTCAGTTGTCTGATTATCTCGGCCTAGGCGAATCTCATGCCCTAGATATTTGTAAGTTATTACTTGGTCGATGCTATGGCTCTCAATCAGAATTTTACCGCTAACTACAATCGGTACACTAAGTTCTTAAGTCGCTACACCTAGAATATATTTTAAATTCGATATGGGTTCGTTTATAATAGGTTTATCATTTAAACAATCAACTGTTTTGAGGACCATGGGTATTCCAAAATTGTTCTCCTGTATATTTTAAATTAATTTTTAATAATGTTACGATTTTAAATATTATGACGTATAAAAACTGTAAATATATTTACTCATTCACGAATGTTCTAGGTCAGATACTACCGAATTCTACAAAAGGGTCGGATAACCAGTTCAGTTACTAAGAATGCCGTCGGCGACGACTCTCTGAATTTACCAGAACGCGATTGACTTTTCGAGACCTGCTGGATGAGTCACCTAATGAATGTAACGTCATCGGTGCATCCCCAGACTTTTCAAGATAACGGCATTTTATATACAAATACCATGGATTTTATTGAGCAGTCAGTAAAAAGATAAATTCGGGGCTCGCCTATTTAAATGTACGAACGTAATAAATAGTTGTACAGTTATTTAATAAATTGATAATAAATTACCGTGAGTTTTAATAAATTAGAATAAAGACAATAAATTATCTTTTAAATGCAGTAAATCTTTTACTGCATTCTTATTTTTAATATCTATAGACTCCAGGAACGATAAATACTTTCTTCTGTACGTCACAATGCAAGCAAGGGTAGAGGTAAAAAAAGGCTTCGGAAGAAAGAAGAAATCTTGACTGAGGAATTTCAGAGATTGAACTAACCTCAGTTTTGAACAGATATGCTACG
The DNA here is from genome assembly GCA_918026665.1 of Diabrotica balteata. NCBI lineage: Eukaryota > Metazoa > Arthropoda > Insecta > Coleoptera > Chrysomelidae > Diabrotica > Diabrotica balteata. Next base: position 182,651,544 of record OU898277.1, on the reverse strand, counting down.
TTACACAAGATAAGGAAGAGTTTAAAAAACGCGAAGAAAAAAAGATAGACTCTAGGAGATCCATCTTTTTTGTGTTCTGTTCACGTTTTAGATTCTAAGTTTTAATCAAAAACAAATTTATGTTTTTTTTTTTTCGTTTTTGACATAAAGACTTTTGGACAGTCCCGCATTATGGAGCCTAGTCTCATACCTCAACCCGTCCAGGAATTCTGACTTTAAGGTTACCCCGACCAGTACTGAAGGGCACTTCAATCACAGGTACTTAATATATAGAGCAAACATCTTTAAAAAAATACACAACTAACTACAAAGCGCTAGGACTTTGATGTTTAAATATTCTAACATTAATTAAATATTCTAGGAGCTAAGAATACGTGATATATTATGGTAATATTTAGCAATATCTTCTTCTTCTTTTTATGTAGACATGACTCTCTCCATTTCTCATTGTGTCTCCAGTAAGTTTTCGTTCCATCGTTTTCGTGGTCTTTCTACTGATCGTATTTCTATTGGGGAACCGTCTCTTGTCGTCTTTACTACTATATTTGTTCTCATTCGTCTTATATGATCGTTTCATTCTACTCTTCTATGTATTATCAGGTTCCTGATGTTCTCCACCTTGCATCGACGTCGTATATCTATACTTCTAGCTCTGTTCCATAGTGTCTTACCATCAATTGTTCTAAGTGTTTTCATCTCTGCTGTTTCTAACATCCTTTTAGTTCTCTCTGTGTCAGGTCTTGTTTCTGCCGCGTATGACAATATTGGTCTGATAACTGTTTTAAAAATGCTGCCTTTAATGTCTTTCCGAATATTTTTATATCTCCATATTGTTTCATTCAGGCAGCCTGCGGTACTGTTTGCTCTATTCACTTGATCTTCCACTTCAGTTTCGAGCTTTTCGTAGCTACATAATGTGATAACTATTTGCATTTTGTCTTTTTTGGGAAAATTATCATGTTAAATTTTCTGGCGGTTGTATTAAATTGATGCAGCATACGTTGTAAATAATTTTCACTTTGAGAAAGTAGTATTGCGTCGCCTACATAATTTTAAGTTGTTTTTCTCTCATTTGATATCCTTTTTTAGTTCTTACTATTTTATTATTTCATCCATAATTAGGTTGAACAATACAGAACTCAGAGAATCTCCCTGTCTTGTCCTATTGCAAGCTTCAATAGGGTCGGTTAGTTCTTCTTCTACTTTTACTTCGTCTATTCTTTATAACGTCTTTTAATTTGACCCGTTCAAATGCCGGTCCACAAAACATAGATAGGCTTGTTTGTTTGCCTTTTTTATTAATCATATTATTACCTAAAAACATTTTATCAAATAACATAATAAGACTTAATAAGAATCTTTAACTTACCAAGCATGCAAAAAATGCAAAAAAGTTCACAATTAAACATCATAATCAAAGGAATGATAAAATTATAGCACATACCCACTAAGTCACTACACGCAAAATATATTTTAAATTTAATATGGTGTTCGTTGATGATAGATTTATCACTTAAACAATCAACTGTTTTGAGAACCATGGGTAACCTGCAATTGTTCCCCTGTATATATTAAATATATATATATATATATATATATATATATATATATATATATATATATATATGAAACCTAGAGCTAAGATTAATACTATTACAAAAATTAATATCAAACTCACCAGTCTTCCGGGTTGAACCGCATCGATACCCAGTTTGCCGAGCTTTCGACATCCTCTCTGATGTCTTCCTCAGGGCTCCCGAGGTCTTAGTCTCCTAAGCCCCAGACACTACTACACTGTTTACTGATTACTACACTGTCACTACTACGGCTGGGAACAAGAGACGGTTCATTTATACCGTCGATGATGGCATGGCCTAGGTAGGGGTTGAGGTGGGGGTTGGCGCTGAGGTTGGCGCGAGAGTTGGCGCTGAGGTTGGCGCGAGAGTTGGCGCGAATATTTCCGACTGTGGGATTTTGATTCGAAGACGAAGGGTATATTTTCTTTATGAGAGGTCTCAATGTCGAAGGTAACCGTATGGCGTCATCTCTTTTATTAAGACAATTTGGCCTTTTTTCTATTTCTATGGCTTCTCGGATAATTCTTGGTTTATAGAAGCTGATGAGGGCTATGGTTCTGGAGTTTTCAAAATCAAAATTTTGAATTCGATAATTCAACTTCCATCAACAAGACACTATTGGAATGCCAATATTAGCCACCGAACAGTTAGCGATGTGATGAGCTGTAAGAGATTCGAAGAAATAAATGTTTCTTGCATTTCAATAACAATGGTGATATGATTGAAAATGATCAGCCTGGACATGACAGATTATTCTAGATTAGACCTGTTTTGAGCCAAATCAAAGAACGACTACTCATGGTTCCGAAAGAAAAATTCCTAGCTGTAGACGAACAGATTATACCAACAAAAGCGCGGAGCCAGCTAAAGCAGTATAACCCAAAAAACCACATAAGTAGGACTTCAAAAACTTAATGCTGAGTGGTATTTAGGGATTCAGCTATGACTTTAATTTGTTTGCTGGTTCCCAGAGTAATACTGTACCTCTGGGAGCACCAAATCTTAGTATGAGCAGCAACGTGGTTGTCAAATAAATAGATTTGATACCAAAATATCAGCATTACAAGTTGTTTTTGACAATTGGTTCACCAGCATACCTCTTATAATATATCTGACCAAGGAAAGCATTTTATCTTTGGTAACAGTAAGACTTAATCGTGTTCCTGGAGAGGTCATATGAAAGAGAAAATAGCCAATATAGACAATGTGGATATCAGTGTAGTGTTCTAGTTTGATAATAAAATCGTTACTACAATGTCAACATATGCTGAAAGTGAACCAAAGGGAGAAAAAGAAAATTTTTCAAAACAAGGAAGTATACATAAAATGATACCTTGTCCTAACAGTGTCCTAATCTCCAACAACTACATGGGAGGTGTAGATCTCCTTTATTCCATGTTAGGATTTAATCGTATAAAAATCAGGTCGATGAAATATTATTTACGAATACTTTTTTATTTCATTAACATGACAGCCGTGAACTGTTGGTTATTAGCCAAAAGAGCAAAGAAATTTGATTTACCCCTTTTGGATACCAAACTAGCAATAGCCGATGCTCTATGCAAAGCCGGAATACCAATTAAACAGAACAGAGTAGGAAGGATACGAGAATAAACGAAAAAAATACAGTACTGTACAGGGAAAACATATTTAGTGTGCACAAAATGCACAATATCGTTGTGTCTTAATAAAGAAAGAAACTGTTATTTGCAGTTTCATACTGTATAGTGTATACTGTACCTTCAAAACAGTTTGACTTTAATATTACATTGTTGGGTTAAACCAATTTTTAAAAAGTCAGCAAAGACCCATCCATGGTTGTAGCATTACATGAGGATCATGTTGATTATAATAACTTTCTATAAATAATTTAAATTACATACATAAAAGGTGATTTAATATCATGTAGTACAGTTATATGAATTTTAAAGTACACCTTGTACAGGGTGTACACACCGGTAACAACAAACGTCACTCACTGGCTCGCTGCCCCCCGAGACGAGTCCGGTGTCGAGCTGGAAGTAAAAAAACGAAGAAGAGCGGTGCTAACAGGGGCTCGAGGGTAGATCGAACCGGAGGGGTTGTGGGGTGAAGTTTACTTTTCAGACCACGTCGTGATTCTATTGTTACGGAACGTGTGTCGCTTCGGATTTTCGTATTGTGACAGGTGAGCGTCGTTCCCCGAGGAAAACATGATTTGTGTGTATGTGTGAGTGTGTGACAAGGACGACGCGCTAGGACGCTCCTGTCCATCGACCATCGAGATATTTGAAAAAGGACACCGCATACAATGCGTGACGAAAATTTATGGCGGGAGTAAAGAGGCGATAAATTTCAAATTACCTTTGTTAGGAATTCGAAAATATTGAAAAATATGACCTAGTGCTCCGATACACTTCTTTTGTCAATGAAGATGTATAGATTGCGTTAGGTCCATATACAATTCTTTCAATAACATCCAAAATTGTATATGTAAAAGTATATAAAAATTTTTTTAACATATCGGAAGAATTCAGAATTAACAAGAGATTAAAATTAGGAAATGGATTCAATCAAATTTAGCTCATGGGTTTATTTTCATGGCTCGTAGCTCATTATCCTCCATAAACCATAGACGCAGCATATCTCTTTGTATTAAACGTTAGTAATTTTGATAATATTCATAAGTCGAATACAGGTTAAGTCAAAATGTATTGGCAATTTTAAATGGATCACCCAGTATTTTACATCACTTTCAAAAAGTAATATTAGTACTCGACAATTTGGTTATTTACAACTGTTGTAACGTTATAAACGTCACATCTTTATTAATTTCTATTTAAATAATTAGTTCATTTTAATTTCTTTATTCATTTATTCATTTCTTTGCCTTTAGTTTCGTTTGTACTATTTTTTCTTCAAAAAGTAGTTGGCGCTGTCTGTCTTTCTGTTTTTTCTCTTTCTGTCCCATAGAAAAATATTCGTCATTTCTCTTTCTCTTTCTTTCCGGTAGAATAAATATTCGTCCTTTCTCTTTCTGTCCGGTAGACTAAATATTCTATTCTATGTTGACAGAAGAGCTAATTTCATCATAGGTATACATCCTATGTCATCTGTGCTAACTTCATTGCAGTCCCTTTCTACTTTCTGTCAATCACCTTTTTTAACGTAGTGGGAATATAATGTTTTGCTTGTTTTTGAAATTTATAAAAGAATGTAAAAATTATTATAAGATTCATTTTATGGTCTACACAATTCTCTTCGGTTTATTGGCTGTATTGAAACCACTATTGGAGAATATGAAATCACTGGATATTCCTAGAAGGTCGTCAAAGAGTTTTACGATGAATTATACGGAAGTAGACGAGAAAATCAAACAGGAATACAAACTGCCATTTCAAAGAAGATCGTGAATCAAGATTCAGAACTAATACCAGATAAAGGTAGATAAGATTCAACAAGCGTCAAGAGAAATTAAAAATGACAAAGCCCTAAAAGAGGACAAAATTTTATTGGAAGCTATTGTAAATAGAGAAGATATGCTATTAAATAAATTAAGGAAACTGTTTAATCTATGTTTACAGCAAAGAAAGGTGCCCAAAGAATAAAACAATGCTTTATTAATCCCTTTACATAAAAAAGGTGATACAACGGACCTAGAAAATTATAGACTTATTAACTTGTTGAACCACATATACAAGCTGTTCAAGATTGGAGAAAAAATTAGATTTCAACCAAACCAGAGAGCAGGCAGGATTCGGATCAAATTATGGTACCAATGATAACCTCCATACAGCTACGATACTCATTGAAAAATATATAGAATACAACAAACCTCCTGTATTCACTTTCATAGATTTTGAACCCACCTATAGGAAAATATGTTAGTCTAATAATTACTTATATTAGATCTAAAACTGGCTTTTTAAATGGTAATTTATTAGAATTTACTTTAAGAACCACCAAAGAATATTATGAGGAGATGACTACAGACGTATTTAAAAAATATTTCTTTTAGATGGTTAGTAACAGTTAATTAGTTAAAAAATAACTCATGAGCATCATTTAACAACACAAACAAATATAGAAAAAATATGTAATTGACGAAAAAGCCTCATGGTATAAGGTATATCACGGTATATCAAGATCACGGTATAACTGTACTTCGTTTACCCTCATATCATTATCAGGTTAACCCTATAGAGCTTATACACATATGTCCAAAAGTTTGAAATGCTGGAAAGCTGTTCATTCTAGAGCGTTTTTAAATAGAAATGATAAAAAATTTGAATCATTTTTGTATGATTTTGGTTACATTCAACTAATGAGCGTATTTACACATTATTTGAGTCTTTGTTGAAATTTGAATTGAGCCATTTAAAAATGTCTAGAGACATGATATCTCATTTTGACAGATATAGAGTAATTGCTTTGTTACAATAGGGCTTTAGTTAAAGTTATATCTAGAATATTGTTCAGTGAGTTACTCAGAGTGGTGTATCGAAAATTACAAAAAAATTCCAGATACAAATGACGTCAAGGATCGTCCAAGAAGTGGTAGAAGTCGATGTACAACAGCAGCTCAAAACCGGCAAATAACATTGATAGCTCGTAGAAATCGTCTGAAATCTACAAGTGGTATATCCAGAGAAATTTCTAGGCTTCTAGGACTAAATATTTTAGGGCAAACAATAACACGCAGACTAAATGCGGTAAATTAGTTTCGTAGAAGACCGCTTCTCAATCCTTTAGCCCTTGTCAGGGCGTAGTGACACCCTAAATATTGTTAGTCTGCTGTCTCCATTGACTGCGATCTTGTGCCATATGGACGGCTTCATGTAGGGATTTTCCCACCAAACTCTTCATCTGGTCTACCAGAAGACCGCTACGTGTTCCTAAACTAACCTAGCAACACAAAATAGTAAGGTTGCAATGGGCTAGAGAAATGGTGCATCATGGTCCTAACTGGAATAAGGTAATGGTCTCTGGCGAGTCAAAAAATGGCTTGGTATCTGATTCGCGAAGAACACTGGTTTCGAGGACCCCAGGACGACAAGCCTGACTAGAAACAGCCCACCCGCATGTTCCATTTGAAGGTGGCAGTATTACGGTTTGGGGTAGTATTATACATGGACGCCACTGCTGGTTCTGGAGAGAGGTGTGCTGGTGCTGTGTACATCGAGGAAGTTTTAAATCCTGTTGTACGTCTATTCTGAGGGGCAGTAGGTGAATTATTTGTGTTTGTCTGACAACGCACCTCCTCATCGAACAGCAGCAGTACAAAATTTTATGGAAGAAGAAGGAATATCTATGTTACAGTGGCCCTTGAATTCCCCCGACATGAACGTTATTTAACATGATTCGGACATTCTGAAAACACGCATCAAGAAGCAAAACAGTCCCCCTATTACACTTCGGGAACTAAAAGATGCTGCTCGTGAAGAATGGGAGAGAATTCCGCCAGCCCAGCTCGACCAGTTAATCAGCAGCATGCCAAACCGCCTACATTCATGCACACAGTCCAATGGAGAAAATACTAATTATTAGTTTTATTAAAATTTATTTTTTTCTATACTAATTTTTTTTTAAATGTAAGTTGTACATTGTAAGTTTTTCACTCCAAGAGAATAATAGTACATTGTTTACCGGGTAGGAAACGCTTAACATTCCTGGACGACTGTAAAGATTGCTAAGTCGAGGCGCAAGCCGAGACTTAGCAACACAGAGTCCAGCAATGTGGCTTTTCCTACGACGTAAACATACTATTTTTCCGCAAATCGTTTAAAATTCGACAGATATTGATTGATTTAAAAAAAAAAACGCCATAATTTTATTCCCAAATAAATGGTGCTTTGAAATTCCTAATAAAATTACTTGGGTTACTATGGAAACGTATTGAGGTTGAATTGTCAAACTTGACGCTTATAAATTTAATTGCTGGTGTTCTCGAAAGTAAAATGATAAGTGATGATGAAATTTCCATTCCTGGGACTCCTCCAGAGCTGGTTGAGGCAGTGAATACTGCTTCATTAGAATTATTCCCAAAGAAATCAAGAGAAAAGTACGAAAATGCACACAGACGTTTTATGGATTATCGCATGAGTAAAAATACGAGTTCTTTCTCAGAAAATGTTGTAATGGCATACTTCCTAGACCTTTGTTTAAAGATGAAATCTTCAACATTATGGGCCAATTATTCAATGCTGAAGTCAACCCTTGCACTTAAACACAATGTAGATATATCTACATACTCAAAACTTCGTTCTTTATTGAAACGGCAAGCTCAAGGTTATAGGGCAAAGAAATCTAAGATTTTAACGAAGGAAGAAATTGAAAAATTTATCCAGGAAGCTCCAGATAAAGAAAATTTAATGATTAAGGTAATTTACAAGGTTTTAATTTCTATTTAGATTATAGCTTTATTTATTTTTTAGGTGGCTGTAATATTTGGTATTTCTGGGGCCTGTAGAATGGATGAGTTATTAACATATTATATAACAAACCAATATCATTTGTAATTAATCAGATCTACTTGAATATTTATCGAAAGTATGTTTCGTTAAGACCAGAAAATATGAACAGTGACCGATTTTTCTTTAAATATCAAAGCGGAAAGGGTTGTAGACAAGTGGTAGGAATTCATCAATTTAGCAAAAATGCCCAAAATAATTGCTACTTATTTGAACTTGGTAAATTCGACAGAATATACTGGTCACTGCTTTCGTCGGTCTTCTGCAACAATATTGGTTGACTCTGGTGCCGACATAACTAGTTTAAAGAGGCATGGCGGATGGAAGTCATCAAACGTTGCTGAAGGATATATCGAAGAATCACTTAACAATAAGGTTGAGGTGGCAAATAAAATTTTCACAGTACAAAATATTCAACAAAATAACACTTCCACCCTGCATGTTGTCCAAAATGTTTCTCATAGTTCTAAGAGTGTTCCTCCAATGTTCAATAATTGTACTAACTGTCAAATTACTGTAAATATAACAAATTGCTCTTAAAAATGTATTCAGCAATGACTTGGTGTTTTCAAAATATAAATTAATTCCTTATAAGCAATGTGTTTTCTATCATTTATGTAGAACACTAACAACTGTACGGAAATATCATTTCCTTACAGTAAGGAAATGACATTTCCTTACAGTAAGGAAGTCCTGACTTTTTCCTCAAGAAATTTTGACAGGAATGTCAAAATTTCCTGGCGATTTGCGGAAAATAATTTTTTTGCGTATTGTTTATCTGGTTTTGAGATTTATATGTCAAGAGGACAAAAAATATATACAAAATCCAAGATTTTCCCACTTTATACTTTATAGAAGTTTTTTGCCTGTTTTTTTTTTCGGTCTTAACAATGTAGTCGTATTTGTGACATTAACTGCCAACTATCTCACAATATTTTCAAGAGACTTTCTGGTTTTCCAGTAACCTTTTTTAAAAAATATTTTATCTTGCTACTGCCAATTTTTTTAGACAAATCGACATAACTTTATTGGCATTGTGAACAAAAAAGAAGCATTTAATCATAAGTAAACAGGTACCAACTGTTCGGGAATCTTTTTTATTGGAAGCTTACAAAGGTGTCCCTAAAATCTTTATTAAAAAAAGTTAAGACGGATGGTTCGTTTTCAAGAAATAATATCCGCCATCCATTCTTGTCGGAATAAGTCCACGCACGGAGTTCCGAATATGCAGGAAAATAATATGATTCGATTTGGCTGTGATAGCGGCGATCTCTGATAAATCCAATGTCCCACGAGATATCGCCAGGACAGGACTAGTTCATATACAATACAAAAATATAAAATATATGAGTACCGTAGATTGGGGATACTTTGAACTCGGGGGTCATTTTGATCAAAACTTTAAAAATTAATTATATGCCTCAGGCGTGTGCGCTTAGCCACTGCCGATAACCGAATTTTGCCTAGTCGGCTGCAATGTTACTGTTATTTAGTATTTATGACCATTCGATACCGATACACACGCGTGTGCTAGAAGTACAAGCATTTTTTTGTAGTATTGAGTTTAACATCAATTTTGTTAAGTGAAAAACTTCGTACATATCACGGTAAGTATATTGTTTATACAACGTATTCTTTCATGTAGTGATTAGAAGTACTTTGATCATGAATCTCACTGAAAATAACGTAAGCAGGTTATGGGAGTGATTAAGAGTACGGCGTGAAATTACTGGGGAAACATTGATTAATACAATGGGCAACATTGATCGTGTGATCCAGTTACCCAGACGATCCGTATAATCGTTTTTTCGAACAGATGAAAATATTAATCAAATAAATATTATTTAAACGTATTCTTTCTTGTAGGAAAATGCCCCGTAAACATAAAAGATTACTTGGCAGCAGAAGTTACGCTGATTACCCTCCAGCAAATTTAGAAAGCCATTGAACGGGTAGTTGAAGGTACACTATCTATTAAGAAGCATCAAGACAATATAAAATTCCCTTTGGTACCCTGTATAACAGATATAAAGGAAAACATATTGGCACCCCCGGACGTCCTAGTATTTTCACCAAAGGAGAGGAGGTAGTAATTTTAAAAGCAACCGCTAAATGTGCTGACTTGGGCTTTCCTTTATCTATTCAGGACCTACGAATGATGGCAAAATGGTATTTGGATCAATAAGGAAAAAACTTGGCTATATTTCAAAATAATCTGCTGGTATATACTGGTCATACAGCCTACTTAATAGGCATAAGGATTGGTTTGGGCAACGACTAGCAACAAATATTAAACGTGCTAGAGCTGCTGTTTCAAGAGTTACACTAGAAGAGTTTTATAATAAATATGTAACTTAAATGACGAATCTAATTTGTCAGACGATCCAGGGAAAAAACGTTGCATATACAAAAGAGGCATTAAGTACCCCTAAAAAGTGATGAATCACTCCAAAAGTTGTACCACTATTATGGTATGTGCTGCTGCAGACGGAACTCTTCTCCCTCCCTACGTCATTTATAAAAGCATTCACCTGTATGATACGTGGAAGGAAAATGGACCGCGTGGTTTACCTTGCTGCGATAAACCATGCTGCAACCAAGGGACGAGGTATAATCGTACTCAAAGTGGATGGATAGATGGCGTAACTTTTAGAGACTGGTTCACAACTTGCTTTTTACCCCATGCACGACGTTTAGAAGGAAGAAAAGCTTTGATAGGAGATAATTTGTCGTCACAAATGGATGTTGAAGTTCTTAAGATGTGTGCTGAACATGAAATTGACTTCATATGCTTAGTTCCAAATTCTACCCATTTGTGCCAACCACTGGACGTGGGCTGTTTCAGGCCAATGAAACAGGCTTGGAGGACGACGTTAACAGATTGGAAATTACAAAATTTGCGACTAAGTACAGTTCCAAAAGATATGTTTTCATCTCTTTTAAGGAAAACATTAAAAACTCTTGACGAAGTCACTCCTCGAGTTTCGAAAGGTGGTCCATCCCAACAAACGGATAAAATTGCGTCAGCAGTAAAGCGAAACTTAATTAGCTCCTTTCGTTCTACTGGTATTTATCCGTTTTGCCCGGGTGAAGTTTATAAGAAATTGCCAACAGATGACGCTCCAGAAGATCCCACGGACGCCGTTGAAAATGCATTAACTGCACTTCTAAAGGAGCAAAGATTTGGAGGACCAGAGAGACCAAAAACAAGAAAAAAGAAACTAGATGTAGCTCCCGGAGCTAGTGTGCACAGAAATGGCAGCAATCAAGATAGTCAGAAAGAAAGCACATATCACAGTCAGATGAATCCGAGTCCGAAAATGAATCAGACTTGTTAGAAAATGAAGAAAACTACGAAGTGCAGTCTGAAGTAGATAAGATTCAAGCAGGTAGATATATTTTAGCAAAATTCTTATCTCAGAGAGGAAAAAAAACTTATATCTATGTCTGTAAAATTTTGGAGGTAGAGCCAGAAGTAATAGTCATAGGCTATAAATCCATAAAACCCAGCAAGACAGAATTTAAAGATGATTGATGCCGACATATCCCAAATTAGTAAGGAGGATATAGTTGAATTTTTACCAAATCCCGCATCTATAGAGTGTTTAGATGGAAGCACCAAATGCATTTTATAAAAAGACATTAAAGTAGTTGAAGTTTGGTTTAATGTGAAACACGTTAACATACCTTATTTTTCTGTAAAATTCGTAGTTTTTAAGTTGTTGAAGTGCAGTTTCATTTCATTATCATCCAAATACATTATTTTCTGTAAGTGTCATAATTTTTTTTTACCCTAAAAAGTCATAATAAAATAAGATTTGTCAAAATATGTTTTCAAAGTGAATAACATTGGGGATACTTTCATATTAAACTAAAATTACATGTGTGATCAAAATATCCCCATCTACAGTATATCTTTGATCAGGTCCTTTAAATTTTTTTTCTTGAAAAGTATCAAACATTTAGTGTTAATATTTATTGTGTGTCTTGATAAATGAAACCCGATTATTACTGATTTTTTTAGTCGATTTTAACTCTTAGATAAAAGTTTTGTTTAACATTAAAATTTAAAAATGATCAATGTATCTCCATTCTACGGTACAGTAAAGTATAATTAAAACTTACAAAGAAGTAAAGACTTTTATTAAAAGAAGTCTCATTATTAAAATTTTTTTAAATTTGTCTTCAAAACGTTTTCGGTCCAGTCAGAACATCATCAGTGAAACATCTTGAGAGTAGTTGAAAGAAGCTACCAATCTAAATGTAAAAACCTTTAGATCACATAAAGGTTTTCCAACTCAACAAGTAATTGGAGGGGGTGTCCTTATTGCAGTTAAAAAATGTTACTCATCGAGGTCTATTCTATTACCACATATTCACTTGGAGGAACTGTTTGTCGAAGTTCGCACTCTGAATCAATGCTATATATTTGGTACAGTTTATCTTCCGCCTAATTCAGTCTTAATATGCTATGAGAATCATTGTATTAGTATGGAATCTGTCTGTAACAATTTTCCTGAACACAAGTTCATTCTAACAGGAGACTACAATCTGCCAAACAGCGAATGGTACCATGATGAAAGAGGTGTCTTTAGTAATAATAGTAACACTGCTACTGATACTTTAGTTGATACCTTTGCATTTCATAACCTATTTCAGCCCAATCAAATCACAAATTGCAAGGAGTTTTACTTGACCTAGTTTTTGCAAATGATAATGAAAATATAACTGTTGAAATTGCTAATGATTATTTATTGCCTTGTGATCATTATCATCCTGCGTTATCAATTTCTTTAGCTATAAAAAATAATATGCCCGAGCTTTAATATAATAGTTTTGCCTTCAATTTTAGGAGAGGAGACTATGTTGCTTTTAATATGTATCTTGCTAGTATCTCCTGGGAGAACGTTTTAGGTATTTGCAGAGATATTAACGAAGCCACGGAACTGTTCTACTCCATATTGCAGTTTGGTGTCAATTGTTCAATACCACGTACAAGATTAAAAAATTTCAAATTTCCTCGTTGGATGACTAATGACCTAAAATCAGTAATATTTAGGAAAAAAATTGCTCATAAGATATATAAACAAACAAATTCTTGGGACGATTATCTACTTTTCTCTTCCTTGAGAACCAAATGCAAAGAACTAAGCAGGTCATGTCATGAAATTTATATAAGTCAACAGTGGCGGCTTTTCTTTATGTGCTGCTGAGCTGCAGAACTACCAAACAACCATAGCAAATCTTAATTATTAAAGAATAATTAATATAGTTTTATTTCAAATCTGCCATATTATCATATTAAACATAAACTGTTAATAATAATTCACCAACAACGATGATTAATATTATTTTTTTTACGTATTTACTTCTCTAGTGAAACCGTATAATTTTTTTACGTATTTGGTGCTCCAGTGAAGCAATCTTTTTACGTATTTGCTGCTCCAGTGAAGCCGCGTCGATAACAACCGAAACACTGGCAGCGGTAAAATGCATTTATTAGGCAAACGGCGATCTTAGCCGATGTGCTTCGGCAATCGGCTGATTAACGGCCTCGGAAATGTGTTTGCGAGCTGCAATTCACGACAGTTATTCGTGACCGTTGCATCTGTGCCGTGTTTAGAAATTCTTAGGTTACAATTTTGTTTAATTTGTTTTGTTCGAGCGTGTTTAAAACAATGGAGTTTCAATTTAAATTAGGTGTAAATAAATTTCAAAAACTTCACTATCAACAACAGTTGATTATAAAAGAACGTGGCCGTCCTATGCCTGATCTTAATATTGAAGTGTCCGGTAAAAGCCGTGGAAAAACATATACGCGTAAATTTAATAAAGACATGTATCTACGAAATCAGTGGATTTGTGGATGTTCCGAAAAAAATGCTTTTTTCTGTTTTCCGTGTGCATTATTCGGCGCAGATAAAGAGGAAAAATTGTGGCGCGAGACAGGAGTGCGGGATCTAGTGCATTTAAGTGAAAAAATAAAGAAGCATGAAAACACGCAAACTCATATGAACAATGAAATGCGATTTGCATTATTTGGGAAACTTAATATACAGGCCCAACTTGACTCTGCTTATTGGATAAATATACAAAAACACAATGAAGAGGTGACGAAAAACAGGTATGTTTTGTCAAAAATAATTGACTGTATAAAATTCTGTGGGGCTTTTGAGCTCGCCTTACGAGGACACGATGAATCTGAAACATCAGATAACCCTGGAATTTTTCGTGGTTTAGTGAATTTTTCTGCTGAACTTGATAAAACACTTAGTGAACACCTTACAAATGCGACAATTTTCAAAGGTACCTCAAAAACAATACAAAATGATATTTTGGATTGCATGCTAGAAGTATACGCTGAGGAGATTTTAAACGAAATCAATGAAGCCCCATTTTTAGCAGTGATAGCTGATGAGACAACGGATGTTTCTATGAAATTTCAAATGGTCATTGTTTTTCGTTATGTAAAAAACGGTGCTCCAGTTGAAAGGTTTTGGACTTTTTTGCTTCCAGAAAAACATGATGCTGAAACCTTAGCTAACACAATTTTGAATGTTTTAGACCCAATATTAAAGAATAACAAAAATAAGCTCATTGCACAAAGTTATGACGGAGCAGCTGTTATGAGTGGGATACATGGCGGAGTGCAAACAATAATTAAGAGAAAATATGAAACTGCTCATTTTGTGCACTGTTACGCCCATCAATTGAATCTAATAATGTCAAGAGCATGTTCTATTAATTCCCAAGTACGCGTATTTTTTGGAGATTTACATGATATACCTGGATTTTTTAGTCATTCACCTCAAAGAATAGCTGTCTTAAATCAAATAGTTGGAAAAAATATTCCTCGTTCAATCCCTACACGCTGGAATTTCAATATTCGTACAGTAAATGTCGTTTACGAATATAGAGACTTTATTATTGAGTGTATGGAGCAACTAGAAGAAGAGTCAAATGCTATTACTTCCAAGGAAGCAAGAGGACTTAGACGTATTCTGGAAGATCAAAATTTTACTTTCTGGCTGACTGTTTTTCATTATATTATGCCACATGTTGACGTTTTGTACAATAATCTTCAAAAAAAGAACATGGACCCAACCGAAGCACAGAAAGCTATACATGTTTTTGAGCAAAGTATTAACAATGTCCGAAATAAAATAGACCCTATCATACATCAAGCTTCAAATTTAAATGCGGCGCCTAGTGTCCAAAAAAGGAAACGCCCAAATAACAGCCAACAGGATCACCGTATTGCCTGTCTAGAAGTTTGTGATGTTATTATAAACAATGCAAAAGAACGGTTTGCATATACAAATCATCTAGTTGCCGCAACACTTTTATCTTCAGAACATTTCGAAAAATATAATAATAAGTTTCCTGAAAATGAATTGGATTTAACTTGTACAGCTTATAACTTCTTTGATAAAAACCGTTTGCGAACAGAACTGTCAGTTTTGTATTCCAATATCGAGTGTAGAACATTAAAAGGTGCAGTGCCTTTACTAAAATTTATAATTTCTAATAATTTAGAGGACACATTAACAGAAACCAAAAAGTTGATACAAATTCTGGTGACTACGCCAATGACCACAGCAGAAGCTGAACGTAGTTTTTCAACTTTAAAACGGATCAAAACATTTTTAAGAAATTCAATGTGCGAAGACAGATTAACAGCCCTTTCCACACTCTCGATAGAAAAAAAGTTCATCGCTTCAATACCGAACTTTAACGATAAAGTAATCGAAAAGTTTGCGACAAAAAAGGACCGGCGTATTAATTTCCAATTTAGAAAAATGCAATAAATGTAAGTTAATCAGATTTTTATAGCATGTCGTTATTAGTTACTATTAATTAGTATTAAAGCTAATTTTATTGTTTTTGTTTTCGTATGTTATTCTATTTCTATTATTTTATATTGACCGTGGTTCATGCAGCACACCCTATAGCAGATGTCACGAGCCGCCACTGTAAGTCAAACTGAATCTAGAATTAGTTCAAACGTAAAGCACTTTTGGAATTTTGTTAACAGCAAACGCAAAAATAATGGTCTACCAAACACAATGTTTTTTGGAAACACAATGCTTAATAATGGTGCGGATATCTTTAATAGCTTTGCGCAATGCTTTCAAAATATTTTCAGAGCAAATGATGATGATTTAATACACCCCATCTTAGAGTATGAGAAAACAGTGAGTCTAAATTCTTGTAATGTATCTATTGAAATCATATTTGAAAAATTAGCCAATTTAGACATTTATAAGGGCTCTGGGCCAGATGGAATTCCACCCATACTATTAAAAAAATGTAGATGTACTTTAACCCATCTCTTATATTTTCTGTTTTCTCATTCACTTGATTTAGGTATTTGTCCAAGTTTGTGGAAATCTAGTTTTATTGTTCCTATTCATAAATCAGGTGACAGGAGTAACATAGCTAACTACAGACAAATAAGCATTCTTTCTTCTATTCCTAAAATACTAGAGAGAATAATATGTGACTCTATTAAAACACCTTTATGCAATGTACTAATTGAAGAGCAACATGGTTTTCTTTCACATAGATCATCTTCGACAAATCTTTTACTTTTCACGCAATACATATCTGATGCTTTGAAAAGGAGACTACAGGTGGATGCTATTTATACAAATTTCTCCAAAGCATTTGACACTGTGAATCATAAATTGTTGTGTAACAAGCTTAAAACTATTGGATTTACAGGCAATCTGTATAACTGGTTATGTAGTTACCTAACTAGCAGAATACAACTTGTTAAAATTAAACACTTTCAATCTAGTGAGATCTCCGTAACATCTGGTGTTCCACAAGGAAGCCACTTAGGGCCTTTCCTTTTTAATATATTTGTTAATGACATTAAATCTCAAATTAACTCTAAATTTTTGCTATTTGCTGATGATTAAAAATCTATAGAATTATCGAAGACGTCTCAGATTGTGAAAACTCCAAATTGATATTAACAAAATTATGGCATGGTGCAATTGGAACCAAATGAGCATTAATGTTGGAAAATGTCACTTTATTAGTTTCTGTAGAAGAATTAACAACCTCTCTTATAATTACAAATTAGCTGAAGAACCACTGAAGGCTGTCTCAACTGTAAGAGATCTAGGTGTTCAATTAGATTCCAAACTAAATTTTTGCGCTCATTTTGATTATGTGAATAACCAGGCATTTAAAATGTTAGGCTTCATTATTAGAACCTCTAGATGTTTGCATAACATTAATTCCATCAGACTGATTTACATTTCCCTAGTTAGATCTGTTCTTGAGTATTGCTCAGTCGTTTGGTCACCCACTTATGAAGTCCATATAGCCAAGCTTGAAAAAGTCCAAAATAAATTCATTAGGTACTTAAGTTTTAAATTACACAAACCTTTAAGCGACCATTCCTACTCAGAAATTAGAAATACATTAAACCTTCCTAGGCTATCTTCCAGACGGATGTATGCTGATGTTTTGTTTCTTCATAAACTACTGAATTCAAAAATTAATTGCAATGATCTACTGTCTCTAATTGACTTTAATGTTCCCTCTAGAGTTACTAGAACATCTCAAAATTTTGCAATTAAATTTCATCGCTCTAACTTTGGTAGGCATTCTCCACTGAGTAGAATCATTCTAAATGGAAATAGAATAGACTTTGATTTGTTGCTGTGCGCTTCGGAAAATGTCTGTAGAATGTGTTTAAAAAAAATTTTGTAATTTTATGTGATTTATATTTGCTATGTGCTTTATATAATTTTAATATTTGTTTTTTTTTTCTATATAGCTGCATTGCCAATTCTTTTCATACATATTTACTATATCTTTATAATTATTGTATCACTAGATAATACTTGTAATACTTTGTGTATATATTAAATTGGGTGGTATCCCGTTAATAAATAAATAATAATAATAAATAATAATAACCCCGATGTTAGTTGAACTTCAGATTTCTATTAAATCGAAATACTATATTGATTAGAAGTGAAGACATTTATGTGTTCTTATTGCCATAGGAAAGATATTTACTACAAATTATACTTTGTTTCATCTAAAATAACTTTGTCTTCATGACCTTGAAGCGATCACAACGATTGATACTTCAATGTTCATTTATTTTGAGTTTTTTATAAACGTTTTATTGTTTACTTAATATGATTATTAAATTGTCTGTATTGATAAGAAATTTTTTGGAATCTAGGTTCTTCCATAAGATTTTCAAATTTCCTCAGTCCACTGACACCCAGTTTTCTGACTATATGTTTCTTGATTTATTTCTTTAACAGTCTAAAGCAGAAATTAAAAGAAGCGATAAAATCATAATGTATCCCCTCTGGGATAAACAACCAGACATGTTATGCTTTATTAAGAACTAATCTATATGATTTTTAAAAATGCCATCAGACCATCCAGCCTTTCAATATCTAGATCTTGACAGATGCGTAGTGGTGGTGAATGTTGCAGTTTTTCCAGAAATCCGATTGATCTTTTTACAATGTCTCTACATCTATATCTGTTTTGGGTGGCACGTAACGCATTAACAAAGTACTTAATAACATCTCGAGTGTATTAGCCGATGGGTTGGTGATTACCTTTGGCTTCTTTTTCTCTCCTTTTTTCCTTGGATTACTAATCTCTCCATATTATTGGAACGTGTGTCTATAGAATCTTTATATTTTTCAATAAATGGAACTTAAGAGATTTCAGGTGATACCTAACTGTAAAGATGTCGATGGTGTAATTTAGCAAAAGTATCAGTCAAAGTTCTTGTTATCTATTGAATTGAATTAACATGTTACTGTTATCTACTGAATTTGAATAACTGTATCAGTGAAGTCGCCGATTAAAGTGACTATTTAATCTGTTTTAATTGAGTTTAGGATTTCTTAGATCTAATGGATCTGATTTGTCCGCAAGTGGTGCATAAGTTGATATTAATTGGTTTAGTCTTGCCAATTTGTTTACTGATTCTTTAAATTTCATACTAAACTTTATTATGTAGTGCTATCATATCCATTGTATTAAGGTAAGGTTTAATTTGATTGTAATGTAGAGTACTGGTTACTGTTTTTCTATTCTTGTCTCTCTTTAGATTTAATAAGCTCAATACAATACGTATACCAACTTTCAATATTCTTATAAATTCGCAAAATCCAATCCTGTAGAGAATCGTGCGATGTGCATCTTGGTTTCTTAAATTAGGGATATTTTTGAAAGGTTACGAAATTTAAAAATGTTTTATCTAAATTGTTATTAGTGTAAATGTGAAAATATTCCAACGCTAGTGGTAGTGTTAAAAAGCAAGATTATTCTGCTTAAATTGATATTACTTTTATAACAACTAGATATTTTTTAAACCTTTTTTTTTTCTCTTCGCACTGTCGAATAAAGGCCTCTCCCCTTTCTCGCCATTCATCCTTGTTGTAAGTGAGGCGTTTCCACATTGGTCCTGACACTCTTATGATATCGTCGCTCCAGCGCTCAAATGCGGTCTTCCTCTTGGTCTCTTGGCTTCGTACGGTCGCCAGTTTCCAACTTCTTTGTTCCATTCATTGGTTCTGTTCTTTTGTCTAGCTCATGTCCACTTTAATTTAGCTGCTTGCTCCGCGGCGTCCCTTACTTTTCTTTTGCTCCGGATTGCTTGTGAGTGAGATATAAAGCATCTGTCATTCCATGGCTCACTGAGTTTTTCGAATCTTGTCCATGATAATTTTTGTGAATGTCCGGCCAGGTTTGAGCTCTGTAAGTGAGAACGAGAAGGATACAAGAGTCGAACACTTTGGTTAAAAGGTTTCGTGGTATCTTTTTGTCTTTCAGTATATACGAGAGTTTTCCTCATGCGGTCCATCCCATTCTTATTCGTTTATTTATTACAGTAGTTTGGTTTTCTTTGTTTACCTTGATAATTTGACCCAGATGTATGTTGTACTTTTGTTTCTTAAATGGTTATCGTTATCGTCGGTTGATCATCTTTATTCGGCATTAGTTTAGTTTTGCCCAAATTCATTTTCAGTCCTTTTTGTAACGATTCGTATCCACTCAAGCTACTTAAGCTTTAGCAAAGGTTTCAATTACTCTGTTACCCCAAGTTACATTCCAATTGGGACAATCATTTGTCAAACTGAAGCCAACTCCAGTTTACCTTCCCAAGATAAATAGCTGAAGATAAAACTGAAATAACTAAACAAGACATCGCTAGAGTTCTTAGAAACTCAAAGCCTTCTACTCAGAATATTAGCCAATCTGAGAAAAAAGCCCTGAAAGAAATTCAGTCAAATCCAAATCTAGTCATTCTTTCCCCCGATGCAGTCATCCTAAACACTTCTTTTAACATTAATAAACTCTCAAATCTCATTAATACTCCAGACTACAGACCAACTCATAATAATCCAACAACTTTTCTGGAGAAATCAACAACATCTGAATGAATGGCATATAACCTAGTATCCAATTCACGATGAAGGTAGAAACCGATTCATCCCTGCCATTTCTCGACTGCCCAAAAAGATATGGATAGACGATATCGCAGCTGTAGCTGGAAAGCACTGGATGAGAATTGCAAAAGATAGGGAAGCGTGGAAGCAATTGGAGGAGGCCTATGTTCAACAATGGATAAATGAAGGCTGAAGAAGAAGATTTTTCGATGCCCCACAATTTAAAGTAATGTGTTTGTGTATATTTCAATAAGTTGTTAACATATATGAAGACTTCTCTGTTAGATTGTTATTAAACAACTCTAAATTGCGTTTTCCAGCTTCTTTTTTTTTTATCAACAGGCAATAAAAATAATTTCTTATAGAACGCTACCTTTCTTTTCGCGAGGTTACAGTAAACCTTAGGGAACCGTACTAGAATCGAGAGAAAAGTATGGGTAATAGTTTCGCAAAAAGCCGCTATAAATCTCAAAATTCGATCTTAAAAGGCACATAAATCGCACCTGCGATTCAGAATCGAAAATCATGGTAAACGGCTTTGACACGCCGGATATCCAGAGACTTTGAATATGAAATTAGGTGCACTACACTGCATTTTGGAAAATAAAAGCTGAATATGTTCGAATAATGAACTTTGCCAAACTAAAATCGATCTCCAATAATGAAAACGGAAGAAAATGGATATTGTGTTAGAATCACATTTATTAAAAAAAGAAAGAAATATATGAAAATTATAAAACCATACAGAACCTTAGTTTATTTATTTAGTTATTTATCTTTTTTGTGTATCCGTTAGAGGTGTCTGGTTTACCTATCTGAATTCCTAATTCACTGTCTTTATCCTTTATCTTTTATGTACAATGTTAATCAGGCATTGTTATTGGCAAATAAATTTCTGAACCCTCATAATATTTCCAACGTTTCGTTTTAACATAACTATATCCAGTAGTATCCAGACCAGATCGGCTGGTCTTCTTCTTCTTGTAGGTCCTTCTCCTATCGGAGGTTGGCTATAATCAAAGCTATCCTTACCTTATTGGCGGCTGCTCTGAAAAGATCTACTTAGCTTCAACTATACCACTCTCTTAGGTTTCTCACCCAGGAAATTCTTCGTATTCCTATGGATCTTTTATCCTTGATTTTACCTTGCATTCTTCTTCTTAACGTGCCCTATCAAGTCCCCTTGACGTTGGCGATTAACATGGCGAAACTGTCTCTGTCTCGAGCTATTCTAAATAGTTGCTCAGCTTTCTTTATTCCTGTCCACTACCTGATATTCTTCAACCAAGAGGCCTGCTTTCTACCAATTCCTCTGCGTCCTTCGATTTTACCCATCATAATAAGTTGAAGAATATTATATCGGTCTCCCCTTACTACGTGTCCAAAATAGGCCATCTTTCTACATTTGATGTTATCAAGCAGCTCGCGAGCAGCATTTGCTCTTTCAAGGACTGCCACATTTGTCAGCATAGCCGTCCATGGAATTTTTAGTATACGTCTGTGCAGCCACATCTCAAAGGCCTCCAGACGATTAATCGTGGATATTTTTAATGTCCATGCTTCGACACCGTATAAGAGGACTGACCAAATGTAGCATTTAACCATGCGCTTTCGAAGTTGAAGTTGCAAGTTATCATTACAGAAGAATGACCTCATTTTTAAAAATGTCGTGCGGGCTATCTCGATTCTACATTTTATCTCTTGATCTGGATCTAGTTGTTCAGTAATATGGCAACCAAGATATTTAAAACTGGACACTCTTTGAATTATATGACCATCAACATATAATCGTGCATCTTGATGTGCTAAACGGCTAAACACCATGTGTTTTGTTTTTGAACAGTTTATGTTTAGGCCAAACTCTCTTCCCACTTTATCAATGGCATTTAAAAGGCATTGTAATCCATTCATGTCATCACTTAAAATAACTGTATCGTCTGCATATCTGATTGTATTTATCAGAATTCCATTAACTTTCACGCCCCATTCCAAATTATGCAGCGCTTCTTTAAATATTCTATCTGAATATAAATTAAATAACAGTGGGGATAGTATACAACCCTGTCTGACACCTCTTTGTATTTTACATATTTCTGTTGATTTTCCGTTTATGCAAGCTGTCGCTGTTTGACGCCAGTATAACTTTTCTATGAATCGTATGTCTTGACTATCAACTCCTTTATCTTTTAATATTGTAATTAATTTGTGATGCTGTACTCGATCAAAGGCCTTTTCATAGTCAATAAATACAGCAAAGACGTCTTTCCTTTGATCTCGACATTTCTGCAGTAATACATTTAGTGCAAAGAGGGCGTCCCGAGTTCCCAGTCCATTTCTGAAGCCAAATTGTGTTTCATCCTGATCTTCTTCACATTTATCTCTGATTCTACTGTGGATGATGCGTAGAAATATTTTCAAAGTGTGGCTCATAAGGCTTATCATTCTATAATCGCTACAGTTTTTCGGACGTTGTTTTTTGGTAGTGTTATGAATTCGGACTTTAACCAATCTTCAGGGATATCACCAGTCGAATAAACATCATTGAAAAGTTTGACCAGTATTCCAATGTTCTCCTCATTTATAAGCTTTAACATCTCTGTCGGTATGTTATCAGGGCCAACGGCTTTCTTGTTCTTTGCTAACTTTATAGCATGCAGTATTTCTGATTTTAGTATTTCTGGTCCTTCACCTTCAACTAAAGTCTCCGGTTCTTCGGGTCTATCATCATTATACAGTTCACTTATATAATTACACCAGGTTGTTCGAATTTCATGTTCGTCTATTATCATTTTTCCCGACGAATCGGTTATAGTATGTGGAGTTTTCTTATGATAAAGACCAGCTACTTCTCTAACTTTTTTAAACATATTAAACGTATCATGTTTTTCATTCAACTTTTCTAATTCCTTGCATTTATCCTCCATCCATTTTTCTTTAGCCACCTTTATTTTTTGTTTAATTAGTTTCTGTTTTTCCTGATATTATGTCTTGTTACCTTTCAGTTTCCTTCTCTGCTCCATTAATTCCAGGATATCATCAGTCATCTATTGTTGTTTTTTGTACCTGTGTAACGTTGTTGAATATTTTTCTATTTCTTTCAAGGTAAGATCTTTAAATGTGTTCCATATTTCTGTGTTGTTTTCATTTATTGATTTCTTTAGCTCATTGTTTAAGTCATTTTCTATTAACGTTTTGTTGGATATTGAGATTTCTTTCTTGGACTTTTTTGAGCTTCAGTTTGATGTCAGTTATTACAGGGTTATGGTCTGAACCGATATCTGCTCCATGATATGTCGTTACTCTGGTAACGCCATTCTTAAATCTCTTGTTCACCAGAATATAGTCTACCTTACCTTGCGTTATGAGCATTAATATCTCTTATTTCGCACCTCTGGTAATGTGGCCTAAATATTCCAACTTTCTCGTTTTGATAAGCTTTATGACCTCGCAATTCTTCTGTAGCCTTCTTAACACTTCTGCATTTGTATCTCGTTGGGTCTTGGTATTTTCATCGGCTGGTCATGTAAATAGAAAAGAATGTTTCATATGCAGAGCTTGTAGTCATGTTTTTCCGAATGCAGTGTTGCTACAAAATATTTGAGTATGAAAATATTTCAGTATTTGATGACCCCCTCTGTGGCTCAGTGGTAAGAGCGCCTGCCTTTAAATCTAAAGGTCGTGAGTTCGAATCCCACCTGGGTGGAAATTTTCGTTTATTAAAAAAATTTAATAAATGAAAATAATTTCTATCCTTGTGTGATCGGTACACACCGGAGGGACCGCAGACGTTCGGATACAATTTAGCGTCTCTTAGCAAAGACAATGACGTCGACTTTGCTAAGTATCAAGACAATTACTCTACACACAACACACACACTACACCTCAAATTGTAAGATTGGCGAATGGATTTAGTGTCCGCAGTCATTTAAACACAAACAAACAACAACAACAACAGTATTTGACAACAGTGAAGTGAATTTAACATTAGGAGCTCAATCTCATTTACTTGACAGTGACAGAAGATATTAATTAGCTACCATAATATAAATTTGGTCAACTCACAATAAGCCACTTCTGTTGTCGTATTGTATTAGTGTATATACACGTTCTATCAATAATATTATATATATACATATATATATATATATATATATATATATATATATATATATATATATATATATATAAGCGAGGTTCCTACAGCCTCTGCCGTTTCTCGCATTTCGACCGCCATCGTTTTCTGTCCATCCATTCGTCTTCTCTGATGGCTCTATCTCTCATTATGTGCCGTACATTTTCTTCCCAGGCAACTGAAGGCCTTCCCCTTCTTCTTCTTTGTTGTGGTATGTAATTTAAAGCTTTCTTTGGCCATCTATCTTCATTCATTCGTTTCACGTGACCATACCACACTAGTTGTCTCGTTTCAATTCTATCTACACTGGAATATACAGTATTTGTCCTCCTTCTAATATCTTATTCCTGATGTGATCTTTTTTGGATATACCACACGCTCTCCTTAGAAAATCCATTTCTACTACTTCTATTCTTTTTCTATCCTTCTGCGTTATCTGCCAAACCTCTGCCCCATAAGTCATAATAGGCTCTACCAAGGTTCGATAGATTGTCAATTTCGTTTCTTGTCTAATATCTTTAGACCAAAGTAGAGAGTTTAGAATGTTTACCACTTTTTTTCCCTGCTGTGTTCTGTTTTCGATGTCTCTTTTGGTAGTGCCTTCTTTAGATATTATAGATCCGAGATATTTATATTCATTGCATGTTTTTGTGTTTCTAATTTCTAACTCTGGATCTTCTTCACCATCTCCTATTTTAAGATACTCTGTCTTTGCCATATTCATATTGAGGCCCCATTTTTCATATTCTTTCTTTAGTTTTCTAAACATGTAGTCCATGTCTTCCTCGTCATTCGCTACGACTACCTGATCATCTGCGAAAAATAAAGCTGTTAGACATTCACCACCGCCTATGTCTATTCCCATTCCGGATACTTGTTTTCTCCACTGCTCTAGCGATGATTGAATATATATTTTAAACAGGGTCGGAGACAGACAACATCCTTGTTTAAGCCCCTTGGTTATTGGAAATGATTCAGATATAAAGTTTCCTTCTTTAACGACACTTCTTGCATTTTTGTATATATTTGCGATAGCATCCACATACTCTCTACTGAGACCTACTTTCGTCAATGTATAAAATAGTTTTTTCAAAGGTACCGTATCATATGCCTTCTCTAAATCTACAAACAATAGGTGGGTAGATAGATTCCTTGCCTTCCGTTTTTCGATTACCTGCTGCAGAACGAATATATTATCAATGCACGATCTTCCTGCCCGAAATCCATTTTGTTCCTCTATGTCTTCATATTCTGATTCAATTCGTTTTTTTATTATTCGACCGTACAACCTCCCAACTGAGCTAGTAACAGTTATTCCTCTATAATTAGAGCAATTGCGTTTATCCCCTTTTTTGTATATTGAGCTGATGTATCCAACATTCCAATCATCAGGGATATTTTGTCCTTTTAAGCATTTATTAAATAGTTTAACCATCATCTCGTGTAATATTTTTGGTCCATACTTTACCAACTCAATTGGGATGTCTCCAGGTCCTGCTGCTTTACCGTTTTTCGATCTTTTGAGGGCATCGCTTAACTCTCCGGTTGTTATCTCAATTATTTGTGTATGTTCAGATATTTCTTTCATTTCGATATCTTGGAATTTACGTCTATCCTCTGTCAATAAGACCTCATAATGCTGTTTCCACTGTTTCAGATCTATTAATTTTAAGTTAGATTTTTCCTTTCCTTCCCTCCGGAGAGACTTTATCACCTTCCACGCTTGCCCAACTCTTGTTCCACCCATATACCTATCCACCTCTGCACATCTTCGATCCCACATCTCATTTTTACTTTTCACTACTTCTCTTTTTACATCTCGATTTAATTTCGTATATACCTTGTGATCTTCCTCCTTTCTCGTTGACATCCATTTCTGATAAGCAGTTTTCTTCTTGTTTACTAACGTTTGCATATTCTCCGACCACCATTCTTGATTTTTTGTTTCATGTTTGTCTTTATACCCCAAAGCTTCACTTGCAGCCTCATGAATGTACTTTTTAAGTTGTTGGTATAATTCTTCCGCTGTTATATTTTCTCGATCCACATTTTGTAATTTTGTGGCCAGTCGTAATTTGTAAAGAAATTTTGTTGAATCTTCTTTTAAGCTTTCTAGGTTATATTTAGGAGATGTTACTTTTTGTCCCTTTTCTATATTCTGTACCTGAGTGTTATTGTTTTTGCGATAGTTAACTATCACATTGGCCATAAGTAAATGATGGTCGGATCCACATTCTGATCCACGGTATACCCTTACGTCAGTTGTTTTCAGCTGGGAAGTTTGACGTTGGATTACAAAGTCGATTATCGAGCGCAGATTCCTAGTAGGTTGTATCCATGTAAATTTGTGGATGTCTCTATGTTGAAAAAATCCATTCATAATTTTGAGAGACATTATTTCACAAAAATCTCTAAGACGCATTCCGTTGTCATTGGTTATTTGTTCTCCATATC
Organism: Diabrotica balteata; assembly: GCA_918026665.1. Classification (NCBI taxonomy): domain Eukaryota; kingdom Metazoa; phylum Arthropoda; class Insecta; order Coleoptera; family Chrysomelidae; genus Diabrotica; species Diabrotica balteata. Next base: position 182,624,488 of record OU898277.1, on the reverse strand, counting down.
TTCCTACGACTCTGCTATTTTCTTCTGTCCCTACTCTGCCGTTTAAATCTCCTAGTATAAAGATTTCACAGTTTTCTTTAACTTCAGAGAGTATTTCATTCATATTGTCGTAGAAATCGTCTTTACTTTCTGGATTTGTATCTTCGTTTGGGGCATATACTCCGACAATTACGATATTGTGCCCATTCTTTTTCATTTCCAGTATTAGTAGTTGTTCATTTACTTCAGTCCACGATTTAATGTTGTTTTTAAGATTTTTTCGAATGGCAATAGAGACTCCCCTCTTAGCTCTGTTATCTTTACTCACTCCGCTGTATATATGTATATATTCTCCTATCTCTTCATTTCCTTTTCCCTTTTTCTTGGTTTCTGTGAGAACACATATATCTATTTTTCTTTCCGCTAATTCTTTGAATACTTCTGCTTGTTTGGTTCTCAGTCCTTGTACATTCCATGTAGCCAATATCATTTTCCTTTTTCGTTGCATTAGTCGTCTTTGTGTTGATCCATCCTTTGTATTCCGAGGCTTTTGGTCGAAATTTTTAGCATTAATTTCTTTTGACAAGGGACGAGTTGCTAGCCCATCGCCTCAACCCTCCTCCTTTATCCGGGCTTGGGACCGGCATCGGCATTTACTGAGCTACTAAATTCACCCAGTACTTACCGAAGGCGGAGTTCTATCAATAATATTAAAGCCCATAATAACGGCAAAATTTCTGTGTGGGTTTATAAAAATCCAACTCATTATTTTGTTTACATTTTTTTAACTATCTATCACTGTCTTCCGTAAAATATCTTTCGTAATACCGTTTGCTGATGCAGCAATATCCCTTACAGTCCGTTCGTTTACAATATTTATGAATGCTTTGAGCTGTAAATTGGAATTTATACTCTTTTATGCCGGCCGCTTCGCACAATTAATATTAATGTCCGTTTCTTTTGTCTCTCAAGACTTAACACTACCTAACTTGGTTAGTTTTTAAATTAAAGTCTATAATGAAACGAAAATTTAAGGCCAGTGATGTTCGGCTAACAACAATAAAAGAGCTTTGTTTTAACGCTAGATTTTTGCCGAAAGTTAGCGATAAACTGTAAGGATTTATCGTTTAACAACGCTATCTGTTTAACAACGCGCAGATTCGGACTCAGCTACAATCTTATTAGATTATAATATTTAAAGACAAAAATGTGACACGATATAGAGAAGGGATGGCCAATAATTCGATCGATATTTTTCGCATTTTTTGCAGATATTTTTGGGAAATTATATGTGTTAAGTTGTGAAGAAAAGATATAGGTGAAGAAAAACAATACCTACAAATTTTACCCTCAGAAGTAAAGAATGCCCTACAGAATGCAAAACAAGGAAAAGCACCGGGTCCTGATCAAATTCCAGTTGAACTGTTTAAAAGCCTTAGATGACGGTAATATAAAGAGACTCACCCGAATTCTCAACCACATATATGTAGAGGGCAACATCCCGGAAGAATGGCTTAAATCGATATTTTTACCTCTACCAAAAAACAACAATCCCAAATCATGTAATGACTATAGATTAATAAGCCTAATGTGCCACCCTTTAAAGATTCTTTTGAAAATTGTTCAAAACCGAATTTATAAGAAATGTGAGGAACAGATAGATGAAACTCAGTTTGGCTTCAGAGGAGGCATGGGAACAAGAGAGGCATTATTTGCGTTGACGGTACTCTTGCAGAAATGTCGGGAATATAACAAGAGTGCATATGTATGCTTCATAGACTTTAGGAAGGCCTTTGACCGAGTGCAGCATATGAAGTTAATAGATGAATTAAAAAACATCAATTTAGACAAAAAAGACATTGAGTTTATTAAGGCTATATACTGGAACCAGAAAGCAGTAGTAAAGGTGAACGATATAGAAACAAATAATATACCGATTGCGAGAGGGGTTAGGCAAGGATGCGTCTTGTCTCCGACGCTTTTCAACGTGTACTCACAGGTCATATTCAGAAAAGCCTTATGGGAAAGAAAAGAGGGAATAAGAATTGGTGGAGAAATCATAAACACCATGAGATTTGCAGATGACACGGTAATTATGGCTGAGAGTATAGAAGATCTACAAACTTTACTAGATGCAATAAATAGTGAATGCATTCAAATGGGACTTGACATCAACACAGATAAGACCAAATTTATGATAGTATCAAGGAGTCCAATAAATAATGAACAACTAACTCTTGGTGGACAGCAAATAGAGAGAGTGACAAAATATAAATATCTGGGAGCTTACATCAACACAGAATTAGATCCAGACCAAGAGATCCAGATACGAATAGAAATGGCAAGGGCAGCATTCTTAAAATTCAAACAATTGTTCTGTGACAAAAATCTGAATATTGCGCTGAGACTGAGGTTTGTTGAATGTTACGTCTGGTCGCAATTATTGTACGGGGTAGAAACATGGACACTAAAAGCGCAAATAGTTAAAAAGATTGAAGCCTTTGAACTTTGGATATACCGGAGAATGTTGAGAATCCCATGGACTGCCAGGGTCACCAATGAGGAAGTGCTGAGAAGAATGGGTCGAGTCAAAAAATTGTTGAGAACGATAAAAGTACGCAAGACTGCATACCTTGGACACATACTAAGAAATAATAAATATAGTCTTCTGCAGGTCATCATGCAGGGTAGAGTCGATGGCAAAAAGGGAATAGGTAGAAAAAGGAAGTCATGGCTGCGAAATATTCGAGACTGGACAAACATGACTGTAGACGAATTATTCCACGTTGCAAAAGACAGAGAAGCTTTTAAAAATGTGGTCGCCAACCTCCGTTAATGGGTACGGCATAGGAACAAGAAGAATATGTGTTAAATAAAGGCATTCAGGTAAAGCAGGAATATACCCTTACCTCTACTGATGAAATCAGTTCCTTCCAGCAAAAGCTTTTACTGTAAATAAGGAAAGTTGAAAATCAAGCCATGTGGGACATATTTCAGTTAACAAACAATTACAACGTTGAATCAAATCTGTCAGGCCTTTTCTTGAAATGTGTTAGTAGGCTGAATGACAATATCAAAAAGTATTTTCCCTCCCTCTATACGTCATCAATAGACTGGATACGAAATCTATACATCGAGTCTGCTTATGACACAGCCTTGTTCACTACTGATAAAGGGGTGATTTGTTAGGTATAAAAAATGACCGTGGACTTAAACTTAAGTACAGTTGGAGAACTAGTTGAACTAGTAGAAACTAGTTGAAGAAGCAGGGCTCCGAGAGCCTCAGTCAAAACTAAAGAAAATCAAAGGTAATGTAGATGTTGGTTTATTTTGGATTCCCCTCTCCAATGAATATCAACTTGTCACATAGAAAGGTATAAATGCAATAATACCGTTTTGAACTTCTTATATCTGTGAATCTGCTTTCTCGGAGATGAACGATATCAAGAACAAAAATTGTTAACAGCTAAAATCTTTAGAGGACGACTTGATGTTGTACTTGTCTACAATTACGTCCTATAAAGGATTGAATAATGAAGGGTCACCAAGCACAAATATCGCATTAGATATTGTGTCACTATGTTTAATTAGACGGACATTCGGATTTATAATCAATTATATATACTCAATTTTTTATTATCAACTCTTCTCTTTTAACACAAAAATATTTGATTGTAAGAGCAGTTTATAATTTTTGTTTTCTTAATTTTCTCTAATGAGCACACCATTAACTCAATTGAATTTATGTTTTAAATTATAGTTTTAAAGAAAAGTAACATAGTAAAAAAAATCACATAACAATGCATTATGATTTATACTCAGTACAGAGATTATTTATCTAAATATGCCGTGGCTGAACGATTTTTTAAATTAGTGTGCCTCAAGCTAAAAAAGATTGGGAAACGCTGATTTATGCTCTATCCCAGAATCGTATTTTATATTGTTACTTGTATTTTTATATGTTGTTGGTCTTTATTAGTATTTTTTGTGTCTTCTTCTTCTTCTTAAAGTGGCCCTCTCCTCAATGGAGGTTGGCTACTACAATTTTAAACTCTTCTCTATCTTCAGCTGTTCTTATTAGCTGTTCAAAAATTTAGCCCTGTCCATTGTCGGATGTTTCTGAGCCATGATAGTCTTTTCCTTCCTAGGCCTCTCTTTCCCTCGATTTTTCCTTTCACTATAAGTTGGGGCATATTGGTACTTATTATTTCTCAGTATGTGGCCTAGGTATGATGTTTTTTCTTACTTTTACTGTGTTAAAAAGTTCTCTTTCCTTGCCTATTCTATGCAGCACTTCTTCGTTTGAGGTATGCGATGTCCATGAAATTTTTAGTATTCTCCGGTAGATCCACATTTCAAGGGCCTCCAATTTATTTACGGTTGATGTTTTAAGGGTCCACGTTTCAACTGCATATAGAAGAGTCGACCAGACGTAGCATTTTGATAAACGTAGTCGAATTTCGAGTTTTATTCGAGAATCACAAAGCAGTTTTTTTTATTTTTTCGAAAGATTTTCTAGCCTGTTCTATTCTCGATCTTATTTCTTGATCAGGATTTAGGCTGCTATCGATCCAACATCCCAGGTACTTAAATCTATTGACCTGTTCTAAGATGTGCCCATTTATTGTGCAAGGTTGAGGTACGTTTTGGTTTTTTTCGGATTGACATCACTTTGGTTTTTTTAATGTTTATTTTCATACCAAATTGCTCACAGGTAGAGTTGGTCTTGTCGATGAGTCGTTGTAGACCTGAGTCGGAATCCGCAATTAACACTGTATCATCGGCGTATCTGATACTGTTGATATTTACGCCATTCACCTTGACTCCATCCTTGGAATCCTCCAATGCTTCTTTAAATAGAAACTCGGAGTAAAGATTAAACAGCAGAGGCGACAGAACACATCCCTGTCTAACTCCCCTCCTAATTTCTACTTCTGCGGATGTGGAACCTTCGATCCTAACTCTGGCTTTTTGGTTCCAGTACAAGTTTTTTAAGAATTTGATGTCTTTTCCATCTAAACCGACTTCTTGCAAACGTTCTAATAGTAGGTCGTGTCTTACTCTATCAAATGCTTTTTCGAAGTCTATAAAGCATATAAATATATCTTTCTGTTGGTCGTAGCATTTTTGGGCGAGAACTAGTAAACTGAACAGGGCTTCTCTCGTTCCCATGCCGGCTCTGAATCCAAACTGATCGTCTCCGATGATTGTTTCGCACTTTCTATAGATACGATTATGTACGATTTTTAGTAGGACTTTTACAGCATGACTCATAAGGCTTATCAGACGGAACTCATTGCAGTGTTGTGGGTTTGGCTTTTTTGGTAGTGGGATGAATATTGACTCCAGCCAATCTTGGGGTATTTTACCTGTATCATAAATGCGATTGAATAAAAGGACAAATAATTCGATATTTTCTTCGCTGATTAATTTGAGCGTTTCTGGGTATATTCCGTCTGGACCTGGGCTTTTATTTGTTTTGAGATGATTAATTGCATTTATGATTTCAGATTTCAGAATTGTTGGCCCTTCGTTGTTATTTTCCAATCTTGGTTCTTCTCGTATGTCGTGAAAAAGAATTTTAATATAGTTTTCCCATTCTTTCAGTTTATCTTCCGTTGATTCTAGCAGTTTGTCATCCGTGTTCAGCATGGTGTGAAAAGTCGTTCTCTTGGTAGTCGATGTAAACTCTTTTTACCTTTTTATGTAAATTAAAAAAAATCGTGCCTATGTTGCAGTTCTTCTATTTCAACGCATTTTGTTTCCAGCCATTTCTCTTTTGATTCGGTTATTTTTTTTTCGAATTATTCTATTTAGTCTTTTGTATTCTACGTCCTTGTCATTTTTTTCCTTTAGATTCTCTTCGTTTCTTCATTAATTGTAAAATCTCTTCTGTCATCCATTCCTGTTTGTTATTTCTAGGTGTTACTTTTAGATGTTTTTTCCGTTACATTGTGCATTTGTTCTTTAATAGTTTTCCACAGAACGTTTATGTCATCGTACTCTCTAATTCTATTGTGGTCAATATTTCCTAAAGTTTTGTTTAATTCTTTATTTACTGTCTTATGTATGGTGTCGTTTTTCAATATTTGGATGTCTAATAGTTGGTGTTGAGATTTTTGTTTCTTTATTAGTTTCCATCTTGCGCGAACTTTTGCAACAACAGGATTATGATCGGAATTGATGTCAGTTCCATGATATGTTTTTGCACTGATGATTGCATTGTGATATCTTTTGTTGACCAATATGTAATCTATTTGGTTACGGATTACTCTGTTTTCATTGTGTTGTGGTGAAGTTTGTTTTCATTTTTGTGTACTTTTATTTTATCTTGTGTTGTTTTGTGCTGTTTTTTTGTTGTTCTTCCTTCTACAATTTGTATATTTATTTCATTTGTCCCTATACTTAAATTTTTTCCCATGGACTAAAACATAAATCACTGGATATAAACTATAGATCATTTCCATAAACTCCAATTATATTATTTTTAATTAGTATTAATAATTACTACCGAATCTTTCATAATGATGGAAAATCGAGCGTAATAAATCGGATAATCGAATTGCCAACTCGAAACTTTTCCGGAAGTTTTTAAAGAATTCCATAAAGCGGCAAAAAAGACAAAAATTAATTGAATCATTTATATCGTTAGGTGTAAAATTAGAATAATAAATGGGGCGAGAACGATCACAGCGTGCTGGAGATGATTGATGTCTCTTTTCTTTTGTTCTGAGAAGGAGTGAGGTTAGAAATCAACAAAGGGATCGTCAAGGAGCGAAGTGGGAAGACCTGTTTGCAATATTATAATAAAATAGATTTTAACCGGTAATGGGAAACTGGGATGAACTATTAATAAAGTAAATAATTAATTAGTATTGTGAAGCAGATGATACTTAATCAGCCACTAATTATCCTACTTGTCAGTATAAAGTTTATCGTATGATATTTAATTAACTTATTCTATTATATCGTTTTTATCCTCTTTTTGTTAGTTTTTTAGACTGACTGCTGCAATACATGAAATTAGATCCGAACAACCTCCGCCCTACATATGTAATGACAACTTACCAATCACATCAGATGAAGTGAGAAAGCAATATCACAATTTGTAACGGTATAAACGTCACATCTTTATTAATTTATTTTTAAATAATGATTTTATTACATTTTCTTTATTAATTTATTAATTCCTTAACCTTCAGTATCTTTTTTACAATATTTTCTTTAAAAAGTAGTTGGCGCACTCTTTTTTTTCTTTCCCGTAGAATAAATATTCGTTCTTTTTTTTTTTTTTACTAGTAAATATTCTATTCTATGTTGACAGACGAGCTAATTCCATCATAGACATACATCCTATAACATCTGTGCTACCTTCATTGCAGTCCCTTCCTACTTTCTGTCAATCACCTTTTATGGTGGGATTATTTTTTGTCAGTAAGCGAAATTTATAAAAGAAGGTAGATATTGTTATAAGCTTTACTTAATGGTCTGCAGAATTCTCTTGAGGTTAGTACTTTTATTGTAATCTATATTTTATAATTCTGACAGCATTTTCAATATTTATAACCTTACTTCTTTCAAAGCCACGTTTTCAATTTTTGTGCATGTAGGAATCTAATAGAATTTAGCTAATGTTTATAGTAATTCTATTTCATTTTATCCTTGCAATTTGCTATTTGTTTAAATATAATTTTGTAAAATAATTGGCAAGGAAGTTAAACCCCTTTGATTTTTTTCTAATACAGGCTGTTTAATATTCTAGTTTATTGGGTTTATTGAAGATTTTATGGGATATTTCTGTTACTTTATCTAATAGTTTATGAAATAATTTATGGAAAATAACTGCAGCTCTATAAGGACCTTCCCATATAATCTGAATCTGGAGCCAGGACATCGAACATAAACATCTAATTGGAAGCAAGCAGCCCGTCGATTCCGATCGATGCGTGTCACTTCCAAATTTATTTAATGTAAAGCAGTAGACAGGGTTGTTTTTGCTCTTTAAATATTATGTTTTATGTGTTAAATAAATATTTTTAGATTAGGTAAATAATTGTTTTATTTGCTACCAGCTAAGTCATCATCATCATCATTCAGCCCATACTCGTCCACTGCTGAACATAGGCCTCCCGTAGTTCACCCCACAAATTTCTGTCCTGAGCCGCCTGCATCCAATTTTGATGTGTCCGTTTCAGGTCATCCGTCCATCTTGTTGGTGGTCGTCCTCTATTCCTAAAGGCATCTTGTCTGGGTCTCCACTCAAGAATGCGTTTTGTCCATCTGCCGTCCTTCGTTCTCGCGACGTGCCCTGCCCAGTTCCATTTTAAGGTTGATATTCTTTTGATTGCGTCGGTTACTCCCGATCTACGGCGCAATTCTGTGTTGGGTATTCGGTCTCTCAGGGTTAATCCCAACATGGACCGTTCCATTGCCCTCTGTGTTGTTCGAATTTTGTTTGCGGACGTCTTAGTAAGTGTTAGCGTCTCCGCACCATAGGTTAGAACCGGCAGCACACATTGATCGAAGACTTTTCTCTTCAAGCAGATGGGAAGAGCTGATTGGAAAACATCTCTTAGCTTTCCATAAGCTGCCCATGTCAACCCTATTCTACGTATTAGTTCATTGGTCTGGTTATCTCTACTTAAGCGAATTTCGTGTCCCAGATATTTGTATGCTGATGTTTGTTCTATACTTGTTCCAGCTATGTTGATGTTCTCACTCAGAACAAGGTTTGTCATCACTTGTGTTTTTGAGTTATTGATCTTTAAACCCACTTGTGTAGAGGCATGGTAGAGTCTTTCGCACATTTCGATGGCATGATCTATGCGGTCTGTTATCAGGACTATATCGTCCGCGAACCTGAGGTGACTAAGCTGCTCTCCATTTATGTTTATGCCCTTTTCGTCTAGGTTTGCACGCTTACACATGTATTCCAATAATGTTGTAAACAGTTTTGGCGAAATGGTGTCGCCCTGGCGAACTCCACGATGAATGTTGAACTTGTGTGTATCTTCATGGAGTCTGACGCATGCCGTGGCATTATCATAGATATTTTTGATGACAGTGGTGTAGGCGGTGATCTATTCGGCACTCTTTTTAAAGCTTCTAGCATTTTCTGGTGGTTTACTGTGTCGAATGCTTTCTCATAATCCACAAATATTAGGACGAGGGGTTTATTGTACTCTATACATTTTTCGATGAGGCTTTTAATAACTTGTAGATGGTCGTTTGTGCCGAAGCCTGACCTGAATCCTGTCTGTTCGCATGATTGGTAAAAGTCCATTTTGTTCGAAAGTCTGTTTGTTATGACTTTTGTAAAAAGCTTGTATATGTGTGAGATGAGGCTGATTGGTCTATAGTTTACGAGATTTGTTAAATCTCCTTTCTTAAACATTAGAATGATCACTGCATTTTGCCATTGTGATGGTGTTGTTCCTCTTTCAAGGCATTCTAGGCATTCTGGCATTCTAGGCATACCAGCTAAGTACTTATTGTTTAATTCACAGTTTTTAAGACAAGACGAATTCATACTTGAGAGAATGAGCTAGGTGAAGCATGGACGTTAAGCTCTCATGATTGATTGTGGTATTATTTTTATAATATTTTAATTCTCTTTGGTAGTCTTATCGTTATAACCTAAAAGATGGCAAAGCTGCTGGACCTGACAATGCATATACTAAATTCATAAAGCTATTTAACACCAACGGTACTCAACGACTAACAAAAATATTTAATGACATATATTTAAACGGAGTAATACCAAGATAATGGCTGAAGTCAATGTTTATTGCTCTATCCAAGAAAACAAAATCCGTATCCTTTAATGATTTCCGGACCATCGGCTTAATGAGCTACATTTTAAAGTTATTTCTAAAAATCATACATCAAAGGGTATAATATAGACTATGCGAAGAAAATTTGGTTTTCGGAATGCAGTGAGTACAAGATTGTCTCTCTTTAGCATAAAAGTGCTATTTCAACGATGTAGAGATGTGAGTTGTGATATTTCTGCACCCTTCATTGATTACCATAAAGCGTTCGATATAGTAAAACATGACAATCTGATGAAAGATATTAACAGATATTGGAATAAACATTTGTGATCTAAGAATTATTAGCAATATTTACTGAAATCAAATGTCGTCTATCCGTGCAGATCCAGGAGAATCCGATGATATCAAAATCAAACGTGGGGTCCGACAGGGACGTATACTATCACCTTTGCTGTTAAACATATCCTCTAAGGAGTACTCCTTTTTTTTTCTGCAAATTATTTTCACTTTTCTTCTTCTTGCCACATAGTTATCGATCGCATTTTGACTATTTTCTGTAGCTCTTTGTATTTTTTCCCTGTTTCTTCTTGCCAAAACATTCTTACATTCTTCATCGAACCAGTCTTACTATCTTTTTATATGCTCTCTTCCTATACATATACTTTTCCGCTACTTCCGACATGGCTATCTGTATGGTTTTACCACTCTTCATCTATGTTCTGTTGATATGATATGACTGATATGAATGACTGGATCCTCCAGTTTTTTATGTACTTAATAGATAAAATGTTAGCTAGTTAATAACGAAGAGAACCTACCTCTGGTCACCTTACATAGCGATCCTGTCAAATCATGTAAATTTTACACCATAATTAGAGTTAGAATAGTGTATCAATATGAATATATTTATTAAAATTTTTCTATTTTGAACAGTTCTGTATAATGACTATTGTAATTTTCTGCCAAAAACTGTACCATCATTTTTTTATTGGCTTTAGGGTAAATACCCACACAGAGCGCCGGTTGTATTTAACCACCATTTTAATTGGTTTTTAATTATCCTTTCGAAAACCTTGAGTATACATCGCATAAGTGCAATAGGTCTATATGAGTCACATAGGTGGAGGTCTTTGTTTGGTTTGTGTATTGGTATTACAATAGCCTTTTTCCATTCTTCTATACTTTCCCCTTTGATCCAGATATCATTCAGAATTTTAATTAGAAACATCTTGGCATTGTTTGATAATTGGAATATCATAGGATATCTAATATCATCATATCCAGGTGATGTATTCTAGATGTTTTTTAAGATATTATAATTTAATTCTGGTAAGCTAATTGGTTGACTAAAAATCTTATGGTTGATGTTATTTTGTATTTGTTTTGAGAACATGTGTGTGATATCATCCAAAGCATTAGCTGGTGTAATTTTATCTAAAAATTGTTCTTGCCATTTACAATTCCCCGATGTATTACCTTTCCTATATATCCTATTCATTTTTCTGGCCTGACTCCATATGTTTGTCAATGGTGTATTTCTATTTAAGTTTTCGAACCAGAGCTGTCAATGTAGTTGAGCTTTAAATTTTAAAAACTTTTTTGTTTCTGAAATTTCGTTTTTACATTTCACATAATTTTCCATAGTGCTTTGTTGCTTGTACGTGTTGAGCATTTGTTTTATTTTTTTAATAGCCTCTTCGCAGCTTTGATCCCACCATGGTGGAAGAAGAATTTTTTGTTAAGTTTAAAGGGTCGGTAAATGGGTATAGAAGCATTAGCTGCCTTATGTACTCCTTCAATTAATTAGCTGTGCTAGCATATTGTTGGAGAACTATAATCTCTAACCATATAATTCTATTTCAAACAAATAAAAATATTTCGCTCCACATCGGTTGCATAAATAAATCCCTTATGACAGTCTGCATTTACTTGTTTCTTAGAGGCAGTGAATTAGCGACAGTCGTAGGGCATAGACCTATCAATTTCGGAGAGTTATTCTTCACGCTCGCAAGTTGCAAAAAATAAATCGGGAACCCGTAATGTGAAGAGTGTTATGGTGTTTTCAGAAAGTTCTTAAACTGTAGTTTTCTAATTAGGTTACTTACGATTAGTTATTCACTCACAATTTATAAGTTTCTACTTCTTGTCCTTTTTCAATTACAGTTCTAGCTTAAAAAGCAATTGTTTTATTTCACTCTATCAATCTATTCAACAGGCCAGATTAAAGCAACTTTAAGAGTCCATTTAGTCCAGTCCAGTCGAAGGCTAGCGGAACAAGTGGACGCAGAGCAAGTACAAACCGCTGAAAGAGACACTGTTAGCATACAAGACTCTCCCTGAAGCAGTGGCGGTCTCAAGGAGGGGGCGATGGGGGCGATCGCCCCCCCCCACCCCCCAGAAACCTTAATTTTCTGAAAAATTGAGAAAATATACATATTAATTAGTAGTGTGAGATCGAACTAATGCATTGCTATTATCGGACAAAATGCACTTGCCAATCAACGGAACACAGCGATTGTTTGCTTTAAAGATTTGTTCCAAGAAGCAAAGGACATCGTCTTTTTCATCAAAGACAAATTTTGATATTAGTATTCCAAGAATATCACAAGTGCAGAAGAATCGAGCAACCACGCAATTAAAGACCCAGACACATACTTTAGAGTAGAGTATCAGTGTTCCTTCCCATTCTAGACTCTGTAATAGAAGACACAAAGTCTCGTTTTCCTGAAGAAATATTGGAGTTGTACAATCTTCATGTATGCATGCTGAATACTTGATAACTAACTCTGTTCAGGACATGTCTGAAAAAAAATGAGTGTAGGAGGTACAGTGAACTTTTGATATGTCTCAAGCTGAAATGAAATGCTTTCTGAAAGGTGAACTACAGCTTTGGGAAATGCAATGGAAAGACACGGACGAATTTCCAAAAACAGCGCTGGACGCGTTAGACAGTTGTAACAGAGATTTGTTCCCTAGAGTCAGCAAGCTACTTCTAGTCTTCTATCAGCAATGCTTCTGCAGAGCGTAGCTTTCAATCTCTAAAGAGAATAAAGTCGTGGCTAAGAATACGGATGCGTCAAGACAGGTTGACTTGACTTGCTCTAATCCATTCCATCGAGACATCCTGTAGACCCAACGAAAGTTTTAGAACGATTCGCCAAAAGTGGCCATCGAAGACTTGAATTCGATTTGTAATTACATTCTTTTTAAAACCTTATAACTTGTTATTTTATTACTTATAACCTAATAAAACTATTACAATGTATAATGTGAACCTCCTTTTTTCTATTCTAATAGACTAATTCGTATTGTATATTATTGTAAATTTTAACATTTTAAAAGGTAAAAGACCAAACCTCTGAAGTTTGACGTTTGTTCGTGATAACGTAAAACCACCTAAATCGTCAAAGGTTTTAGAAAGATGAGACTTGCTTCAGAGGCTTGCCATTGAAAAATACTATCACCCACAAACCTTTTCTATTAGACTTTGAGTTGTTTTCAATAGTTCTAAATTGGTTTTTGATACAATCACAAGAATACAAAAATATATTTTGAATATTTTATTTGTAAGTTAGCCGAACAATATTTACAACAGGCTTTAGAGGCTAGCTTTTTTTATTTTTTATTATAGTGTAAAACTGTTTCCACTGATACTAATTGTAATAATAATAAGTGATTTTCCTTTTTCTCCGTTCGTCACAACCACTAAGTGACAGTCAGTCCATATTCGGTCCCATCAACTGTTCAAATGAATAAAATGCCTTTAAAACTCTCAAAATCTTGCCATATTTTTACAAATTTTCCGGACCCTCTTTCCGGATGGGGGGCTGCACCCCCCAGACCCCCTGCAACAGACCATCGCCACTCCTAAAATCTGACTCTGAGACCGCCACTGCCCTGAAGGGATGTTGAAAACCGGCATCCCCTTCACATATATTTTCAAATCTTATATACTTGTTGTTGGGTTGTGTTTATAATATAAACCAATAAATAAATCTGTTATTATTATAAATAAAGTTTGAAACATTTTAAAGACTTTATTTCGTTAATCTCTATTATTTCTATTGTATTAGCGTACTTTTTGACGTATATAGTGGTGTAGCATGGTACACACATAGAGATATTAAAAGAAAACTCAACAATTCTTTGGCTCATTTGTCCAATTTCAACGCTTAATCTGTTAAACGCTAGAAAGTCATCGAAAAACGTCTAAAGGAATTACCTTTCCGATGTAATTTCAGATCACGCCGCCTCGTATACATCTTGTGGTCACGGATTGCTGCGATTGATATTTATGAAAGCTCTCGCATTCCGAAGGTGTTCTGCCTTGTAACTTTTACAGATATAACTGCTTGCGGAACAAGCCAAGGGGCGGCACACACCGGCTTCTTCATTTGAAAGGGGTGGTTTTTTATAAGGCAACGCATGAAATTGGTGTAACTCTCGATAAGTTTGTTTCTGAAAATATTTTATTGTGACACTTTTGGAACTAGGTATATTTAATGGGAAGTAATAAATACAATTTTAATTGAAAATTAATTTATTTCTACTTTTTGGTTTTTACTTCGGAAATCGTTCTTAAAATATAAGTTAAGTTAGTATGTTTATTTACATAAGTCACGTAATCCCCGGCAATATATAGCGTATTGTAGGAGTACGTTATATAGCAGAAGGAGGAGGGTAAAAGGTGAGTTTCGACGCCTTATAATCGGAATACACTAGCGAACCCTTACCAACCCGCACTGAGGCAGCGTGGTAAGGTATGCCTCACAACCCCTACATCTTCTTCTTTTTTTATTTCTTCTTCTTTTTATA